>JBAIZL010000001.1:185986840-186199340 GCA_036971475.1 Prosapia bicincta
GTATCAGTTTGTCTGCCATGGCTGACCTCCGATATATGTTTTCTTCATGTTTTTTTTTAATTTTTGTTACGGTGAAGTCCAAGAAATTCAATGTTTTGTGGTTTTCAAATATGCAGTGAACTTGATATGTTTGTGTATTTGTTTATATATGTTTTGAACTGTTGTCATTGCTTATGGTTCCTCAGTATAGTATTATAACGTCATCGACACTGTGCCAATTTGTTATCTTATTTACTTACTAACACAAACAAATTCACAACTCACATACATAAATAAACTCACAAATAAAATACATCACCAATTTAAAAGAGGAGGATATAATATATCTTACCGAATAATAAATAAATGGCAAACTGATATCAGACACATCATTAATAACAATACCAGCAATTACAATAAAAGAGAAGTATACCATCTAAAATTCAACAACTGCAATAAGTTCTATATTGGACAAACAGGCAGATCTTTTACCGAAAGATATAAAGAACACAAAAGCGCACTGCACACCGCTATTGAATCTACCTTCGCAAATCACATCATGAACACTAAACACCCACGTAAAAGTATTGAAAATAGCATAAGAATCCTCCCACACATGCGACAAAGGCTATCAATTAAACACACTAGAAAAGTATGAAATACATATATATATATATAGCAACACATATAAAATTGAAATCCTAAATGAAAAAACATGGCACAGATCAAACATACTTTTCGATCACATAACTTCTAAATTTTAAAAAATGGTACCGAGAAAGCACAACTGCAGCATTCTAGGCGCAAAAATACAAGGCTGAATAAGTTGTAAGACTTCAAGTGTAAATTAACAATTCAACAACCTTTAGTTACCAAAAGAGTCTGGTCGCAAGTAATAGCAAAAATGTAATATTTAATTGTATATTTACTTCCTATTGTATCTCATTATGTTGACCTCTTTTTTTTTCTGCAAGAGATCTTTTTTCTGCAGACTACGTACAAAACTTCTTCTAGGAAACTTAAGAATTTTGTATAGTAAAATACAATTAAGCCTAATGCATAAATTAAACATGTTTAACTATGTTTAATAATTTTAATTGACATTGAAAAAGGGTAGTTTCTGTATTCGATACGTTTATTTTTTATTGTTTGTTTGAGGAAATCTTTTCAAGTATTTAACCAATAAAACAGATTCTGGAAATTTTAGGGATTGGTTGGTTTTTCAATCTCTGAATATAAGTGGAGTTTTGGGCGTATTGTATAAGTGTAGGTGATGAGTTTTTCGCATTGTCGGGAGTTGCCTATGTATAGTGTTATGATATCATCGACGTATCTGTGCCAGAAAATGATTTTGTGTTAATGTGTATTGTTTGTGAGTATCTTGGTGTTTTCTGTGTGTTGTAGAAAAATAAGCTTAGGACACGACTGATAGCACTTCCAATGAGTAGGTTGTGAATAGAAGTTTCAGTTGTGGGTGAAATAGTTTTGTTTGGTGATGTTTTGGAGGATAATTATGATGTCGGTAATGTTAGTTTTAGGTATGTTGTTCAGTATTAATTGGGTTTCTAGGATATTGAGCGTTTCGGGTATGTGTATGTTAGTGTACATATTTCTTATGTCGAGTAATAGTAGTGTTGAACTGTGTGGTATGTTTGAGTATTTTATTTAGATAATGAGGTTTGTTCGGTTTTTATGTGTTGTTTGTGTTCAGGTTTATGGATTAAGTAATTATTTTGATCATGTATTTGTTAGTTTATGTGATGGGGCATTCTATTAGTTGATGATGGCTCGGATGGGAACATTGGGTTTGTGAATTTTCGTGAGAGCGCAGAGGGTAAGTGCTTTAAGGTGGATTTGTTTTAGGTGGTATTTTTTGTTTGTGTTGATAATGTATTTAGATATATTAATTAGTTGTTTCATATTTCTGTGACATTTCTCTCTTATTATTATTAATTATTATTATATTATTTATTATGTAGTCATTGGTTTTGGCATTTAGCGTGTTTGTAATCATAATTACTGTGGTGATGCCTTTGTCTGCTGTGGTGAGTGTGATGTTGTTTAGTTGGGTTTTTTGTTTTATGTTAGGAGCGATTATAAATTCATTGTTGATGTTTTTGTTGGTTATGTTTTATCTGTTTTGATAGGTTTTTAGTGTCACGTCGAAGTGATTCTTGGAGTCTTTGGAATCAGTTTTTTGTTTGGATGTTTCAGTTTGTGGTATAATCTCTCTGTTTGTTACGTTATCTGATGCATAATAATGGTAGCATTTTAGGCCTTTGTTTAATAAATTGATTTCGTGTTGGGTGAATTTGGTATTAGTGGAGCTATCTCTACGGGGGTATAATTTTTATGTAGGTCGAGAGAATTTTTTTTTTTTTGTTTGTTTTACATAATAGTTGATTAGCATTTTGTTGTGATTATTTTTGATGTTTATTAATTTTATTAGCTGCCCAATTTTTAGTGTCTCCTACCAATGTAATGTGATATCGTGTATGATCGTGCTTGCGAGGAACACAAACAGCACACCAACTCAACATTTTACAAGCGCTTGTAGGAAACAGGAACAAATACGCAGACATTTACCATGACATAAGAACCTACACATCAACAAAATAGAACCACATCTCAACACACTAGAACACAATGAAATTTACAGACACGCAAAAATATAGAGTGCAAACATATTAAACGAAACAAATACAATACAAATCACACATAATCTTTGACACCGCTTGACCGAACATCTCCAAGTAAAGACACTGATGAAAACCGCCACATAGCGATCGAAAACGATGTGTATCTGTGAGTTTTAACAAATTTACAAATTTTAAAATTCAGATAGTTATAAACTTATTTTTAAAAGAATAATTAAGATTCACCGAACGTAATTCACTACGAAGTTCAAGCATAATACAGTATATTAAAAATTTGGAGTGATTTTTTTAATAAGGCATATGAATTATAAAATAATTATTTAACAAAATAAACAGTCACAGATTCTATTTTATGTAGTATTCTACGCATATGAAAATAACATAAGAAGTAGGTTTTCCTGTTTAAGATAGCTGCTTAAAACGGGCATCATTTGTTAATAAAGACAGATTTTTTTCATAAAAGCGTCTGTTTTCGATCATCTACCCTAATTGATTTATAACCTAATTATAAGATCACATAACGATCTTATAATGTTTATATAAATATGTCTATATTGTTTCATTTACTCGAACTGAATCAAATATTCCGTCGATCTTTAATGTTTATAAAAGTGATCGTTTAAGTTATGTGTAAGATTTATTAACGTTATATTTAATGTATCCGAAGAGGCATGCGACAAAGATAAAGAAACTTATGGTTTCATGATTATAACAATATTCAATGATCAAATATTTTATTTTATTACTAAAAGATATTTCATTATTAACGTAGAATGAATTTACCACTATAAAAAATTAGATTTAACGATTAATTAAGGTTGTTGTGAAACTATAAACTTTAATTTTGATGAAGCAAAAATTTAATATTTGCTGAGTGCAATAACTCTGGAAGGAGTATTTATTGCTATATTATCCAAGACAAACATATTTCCATTTCTAACAGAAAATAATAAAGGCAAATGGTAAAGTTAATTGACGCTTACGACTATGACAACAATTTTATTGTATTTATAAGTATTTTTTTTCTGGATATTTTAAAAAAACTTGTTTTAATTTGCATAGTTTTAACACTATTTATTGTTGTCATATTACTGACGTGAAAGTAACGATACCAAATAATTTTTATAAAGAAACTTTTCATTTGTTTTAACCAAATTTTTAATTTAAGATATTTCATTCAAATATGTTAAATATGTTAAATATAATGTCCATTACAAAAAGAGAACGTTATTGTCATTGTTTCCAACATTATTACAAAATAAAAAGATGTAAATTAATGCAACACTTTTCACCACTCATGCTGATAAAAAAAACACGTTTTTTATGTGGTTATATCCAGCAATAATTAAAATGGTAATTACCTTGTTATCAGCATGTAAGAGCCTTAATTTCGAGGATTTAAAGGTTTAAACCTCTATGTACCCCGGTATCTAAAGCACTCAGCACGGTTTCCTAACTTTGGTAAAAGCAATGCGGCCTCTAATGTACTTATGCGCCTGGGATATCATACATTGCTAAAGGAAATGGCTAATTAAAATAGAAAACTGATAGCGAATTAGCATTTTGCTCTGTATACACTATAAGGTGTTATACTATTAATTTTGTTTTATACTATTGTTTCACATAATAATTTTCCTTTTCTAATTCTAAAGCTGATGGTGGATTATAGATTCTAATTATATCTATCTCTTATAATGCTTCGTTGTTGGAAGAAACCTTTCTCTTAAAATATTATATGCAGTTTTACGAAATTCATTTCTAGCCATGGAAGAGTGCTATTACCTATAAAGCCATTCAGTTCAAAACCGACCATGACATCAAACTTTTAAATTAAAATTAAAATAATAAGAAAAACTGTAACGGCATCATTTATCTTCCAGTTTAGGTTTAAAAAAATGTATTTGAACGTGATTGGGTGGATAAAAAAGATTTTATTAGCGTTTGAACATTTGAAAAGACTGAATTTAAAAATAGTGAGATCAAACAATAGGAATAGAAATAGGATATGATGTACAGGTAACACGTATTTATTCAACTTTGTTGTACAAATATTGTTATATTAAATCTGTAACTATAATGAAGTTTAAAAATAAAAGGATATATTCCAAGATCAATGAAGATTATTAAGATAAGTAGAGCTTAAGAGTATATAGTAATTGCAACCCTAATACTGGAAATATTAGAAAAATACCAACTACATTGGTAATCCTAATAAACCTTTTTCTACTAATGTATTGGGGTTAAAAAAGAATTCAAACCTAACCTAGAAAAACGTTATGATGTGGGTTTTCCAAGGAATGTATTGTTGTGAGAAACGATGCACGTTAAATTTCTTTTTCATCTATGGGCACAGTTCTGTGCAAAGTTAGTTTTTAGTATTAGGAATTGTTACTTTGTCGTATAACGAATTTGAACCGTTATAGTGATCTTAATTTACAAGAAATAGTAACATAATGATGTATGTTTTAACGATAATTGCACACTATTATCCTGGCTAGGAAGTAAAAATGCGGCATTGTATTTAAGTGTCGGTTACCTAATTCAATTCACTATTAGGTTGTTTGTAGCTTCCATCAAACCTAATCGCAATCGATTTATTGATTCATGCAATTATTTCCTTAAGCGGTAAATACATTTTCTCTTAGTAATTTTTTATAAAAAACGTGCATTAACTCTGTAGCGTTTATGATGTATTTATAATTTTACTCATCTGTGATACTCCAGTTACGCTCGTTTATATAAAGTGGCAAGTGTGAATTAAAGTGAGATTAGTAATTTGACAATATAAGAAAGGGTAGAGATGTCCTACAAGAGTGGCGTGAGAGCTGTATAAGACTGAGGCAAATAAACAGAAAATTATCGATGGTGTCATATGTTTCGAGTCCAGGATAGAGTCGGGTTGGGGGTGGGGTAAGGAGGAAACATCTAGGAATTAAAATAATCAAAGCATCGAAGTGTGAAGGAATTCATATATCTATACAATCTATTCATATTATTTATAACACTTTGAGCTTCTAACAAGATCAATAAATTTTAAGAGGATTTTATCTGTGTAATGCAATTTAAGAGATAATTTATGTTTGAAAACCTAACCTTATGTATCCTTACTGGTACGATTCTATTTTAAAACATTTCCAAGCTGTTCCAGGATTGTAGAGTTTATCAGTAACAATCCCCGAGATCCCCAGATGGCGTTGACGCATAAACGATAATATGTTGGCTACTCCTTCTCTTTCCTTTGATGTACAGAATGCACAGTCGGTCAACACAACAAACGGTAAGAGATATAGACGTACAGAAATCAAGTAGGTAAACATTATTGAATTATTTATAAAATCTAATAACTATTGTGTGTGTGTGTGTGTGTGAGAGAGAGAGAGAGAGAGAGTGTGTGTATGTGTGTGTGTGTGTGTGTGAGTGTGTGAGTGTGTGTGTGCGTGTGTGTGTATGTGTGTGAGTGTGTGTGTATGCATGTGTGTGTGTGTGTGTGTGCTCTAATATTAGTATATAATAATAATGTTACTGAACATTCTAAACTTTTAGAATGGAAGGAAATGAAATATAAGAAATGAAATAAAATAATCATTAGTTGCATTTTTTTAAAATTTGTCCTGTATTAAAACTTATAAAAAGAATTCAGTCATCAATTATACCAATCCGAGTAATTTTAGAAGGGGGATATACGATAACAGATTTCCTTTATTTAGTAATATGTGCTGTACAAAGCTTCAAAGATACTTCATTTGTTTTTGCTGTGAAATGAAATGAATTTACAGCTGCCATGAAATGAATGCTAACCAAATAGAAACTATTCAATATATTTACTTTTTAAAGATTTACCAGTTATTCTTCAAAGAATTACAAATGATATTAAATATAATATTAGGATTTTTAATTTTTCATGTACACTTATGGGCAGTACAGTTACAAAGATAGATTCTTTACTTATTCTGTAAAAATTAGATTCACATCTCTTTCCCAGAGGTGCTTATTAAAACCAATAACGTTTTAAATTATTAGGAAAAAGGTTAGATCATTTTTGTTTGAATATTGATGCAGCGGTCCAAAGATATTTAGGGTTATCGTATACAATTGAATTATAGGATTTGAAGAGAGAGTTTTCTAAGACTAGTGATTATTTTAAATTTAGAGTTCTATTTTGAAAAATGAACAGCAGCCAAAAATTAGAAATGAGAAAAGTAAAAATGTTCCTTATTATCTAACAATTTGAAGTAACAATATGATGCCTCAAATAAATAATCCTTGCACAATATCATAGTTTGTACAAAGAGCCCTTCAACATTTTGTACGTTTATTTTTATTGTAATATTTCTAATGTATAATTTAGTATATGCTTAATATAAGAAACGTATACCTAATTTATGTGGTGTAGACAGTATGTTGTCTTAGATTCTTCTCTTATAAAGTTCGTCTTGCGTAGTCTACTTACATAATTCTATTTGGAAATTCATTTGTAAACTTTATATACAAATTTTTACCTAATATATAAAATGTAAACTGTATGTTTTTTAGATTTTAGTTTTATATCATAAATTTATTCACATTCGTTACTTTCAAAAAAAAATTTCTAAAATATGTTAAATTCGATATAAAATAACAAATACAAAAACTCTTTTGGCACAAATTAAATTTTAATTAGTCAAATCAGGCGAGTACTTTGATTTAAAATCCGTTTAGGCTTTATTAATTACCTTTAGAAGATAGCCTAACAATTATCTACAACTGATAATTTGTAGAGCTTAACCAAAACTTTCGTTTATTTATTTGAACAGATTATATTATTCTATTAAATATATCTAGGTTATAGAGATGAAATGAATGCTCTTTTCTCTTTCTAATATCCAAACACTTTTTTTTCGATTGTAAACCTAATATATCTAATAAAACGTCAATAGTTGTTTTTGTAAAGTACCAAGGCATGGTTTGGTGAAGTAGAGGAAGAATATAAGCTTATGTCATTATATAAACAGTTAAATTATAAATGTTTTGTGATCTTTGTATAAGAACTCAAAAATATTGCAATGTACATAAAGTAATATAACGATTGACTAGTGTTAAAAAAAGGGTTTAAGGGGTCTTATTTTATAAAATTGGTAAAACTGTTACTTTGCGTGATTTGTATTAACAAGAAAGAAATTATAGTTAGAATGGGGCATGCATTAGGCTATGTATGTTCAGAATGTAAATTACATATTGTCACAGGTCGATTTATTTGTTTTACATTTTTAGTTATTAGTTTTTATTTTTTATAATAATATCATAATAACAGCGTAGAATCACCAACACAAACGTTACGTAAGGAAACATGATCCTCAGTTTAATATCCAGTAATAGATATTTATAATATTCTAAAGAATATTAGTTCTACAAAGATTTTAACTTTCGTAAAGGTCTACGTTACTTGGGAAATCAGAATTGAGAGTTTTAATATACAAAGTTATACGATTTATTAATCTATGACAAATCACAAAAGAACAAATGACACCAATGTGTCGAGTATTTAACTTTTAATTACTGCTAACTATTCCAGAAATTTTAATTACTTATTAAAATTAATTAAATTTTATATATATCGAGGAGATAGTAACTTAAGTTTTCCAATTTAATTTTAGAAATGAATATTCAAAAGACAATTTCTACCGTTCATGTGTTAACAGTTTATTATTTATAATTCGTAAGTTAGTTAACATTAAAATACATTTTCTTTATTATTATTTAAAACGTACCTGGTTGTGCACATTACTTGTAAAACACTATAACACACATAACTAATTACTGCACATCGCTTTCGTACACTTTAACGCTTAACGCATCGCTCTTACAAATCAGAGCTCTTAAACAAAAATGCTATTAACTTTTACTTATTTGAAACACATAAATAATCGATTCTGACTTCTTATTTTGTTGCGTTAATAAAATTTGGTACCGGCCTTTTGATTTTTAATTTAGCGTACTGCAAGCTACAAACTTCTAATTTATTTTCCGAAAAATGCCATGACGTCTGTTCCGTTCGGAAACCTCTGGGTGAATGGGGCTTCTGCAAGAGCACGCCAACGAAATTTCCCACCCTTACTTATTATTTTGAATTTTTTGATTAGTGCATCGGATCAGGCGATATCAGACCATGTTTACGTCACATGGCGTGATGTGGGTTATTACCCTAAGTTACTAACTCGTACGATATTTTACATTTTTACCTGCTAGGGGCGCTACTACCTACGCTAGTTTCACAATGTGCACCAATAAAGCAAAGAATTTCTTTTATATTTGGACGATATAATTATTCAACAAAAATTAAATATCTAAATGAATTTATATGTAACACCTTATTTTTAAAGAGTGTTTCACGTTCAGAGCTTGTTGATAGTAATCACAAGAGCATCGTGTCCATGAAGCAATGCACATAGCGGTCTATAAGATTTTCCTAATTAAATCTGGCCACTATCTTGTGAGGGCTCCATGTTCGTTCTCGTGATCCGCTGCTAGGCGCAACAAACAGAAAAGTGACCAATACTAGTAGGTACAGCATAGAGATATCTTGACACGGCTTCTGCTTATACTGAGTAAGAATAAATGCGGAGTTGTATGTAATTAAATGATCCGTAATAACATCCGTGATGATAAGAACTGCAAGTACGTGCGAGAACAATAGCTTGTTTCCAGATCCCAATGGCAACACATATTGGTGTTTATAAAACCATTATAAACATTAATTGCTCCATTACTTCTCATTTAGTTCATGTAAGCATGTGTGAAAATTGCATCAACAGCGACCTTCAAATGCACATTAATAGTGCTCACTATCAAAACTAAGAGAAATAATTATGAAAAATCTTTCTAATTTTTGTTTCCCAAGATGTACTGTTATTTGTATGAGGTTAGCTAAATAAGTATGCGTGTTTCCAAGATTTGTTATAAAAATCTTATATAACTAATATAACATTATTAAGATATCAACTCAAAATCTAAGAAAAAGAAAGGGAACCTTTTTTCTATAAAGAGGTTATAAAGCCACAAAATGTCTTCTAATTGCAAGAATACTAAACCGTTTATACTGGGAAATATGTCGGATTAGTACAACTTATTTGAGCCTAACATATTAGAGTGTAGGAGAATTTGAGTGCTATAAGACAATATTTGCTATGATGGTAAAAAAAATCCTAGTAAATATCTAAAAGTATAGGTTTTAAATACCTCTTGTTAAATGAAATACCACAGTTTATAATTTTATCATTGCTCAATATATATTAAACAAGTATTAAATCTTATCTGGTGGAGACGAAAAACACGTCAAGGAGATGAATAGAAAAGCTTTTATTTAATGGTTTGTACGAGCTTGTTCACAGATGCAGTTAACTCCGAAATCGATGACATAGAGGCAAGCAATGTCATGAAAGTCATTTGTACTGCCACTCGACTGATGCTATCTAAGGTATATTGGACACATACTTTGTCGAGCTTTCAGATATTTGTGATCAGCGATAGAATTAACTCAATCTCCATCTTAAGGTCTAGTCTCTCCTTTTATGTCTTTCGTTTCATATAAACAAAACGTTTGAAAAAAGAAATTTATATCAATTATTTGATAATATATTTAATGAAAGTAATATATTGACTATACTTCATTGATATTCGTTTTTTTTTACCATTCTCAACCATTGTCGACGTTTGGTAAAGAATCTAATTTTATTAATATCTCTCCAAATGATGTCTTTCTCGAGCAAATTGCAATTGTAATAATAACGCGTGAACGAAAATATATATGTAAATATATACCTATTTATCATCGAAAAATAAGTATATGTTATAAAAGAGTACAAGACCGACTACTCAAAACATATTGATTTTCTTCTACTCGGATATATTCCGCAAATCTTCTTCCACATTGTTAAATGCGAAAATATGTGTTTTGCTCAAATATATAGTAAATATATATTTAATACAATAATACTTCAAATACAGAATAATAATAAACAGTGTTGAATGTTAGGTCATCTGCTAATAGGGTTGTCTGAGAGTGAACAATTAGGAGGAATACTCGACAAAATAGTATCTGGTGGCGACTCCTTTCTCGTTATTAGTTGTATATTTCTTGCAAGAATTTTGTAAATAATAATAATACAATTTTAACATGATATACATTTTTAAAAACCTTTAAAAATTTTTCAAAAAAATCCTATTATTAACCTCTTATGAAATTTAGAAATTATTTCTAATCTCTTTATCACCCACTTCCTAAAAACCAGTTCTATTACTCGTTTGAAATATAGATTTTTTTAAGTAAATAAACCTCAAATTCGAAAAAAGAACCATATTTGCATTTGCTCAAACTCAATTACAATTGTACCTTTATGTGAATTATTCGCGCTGGACGCTGAGTGTTCGTTTAATACGGTCATATAACCATTGTAAGAAGAAAATACATACTACAAGATATAGACAGTTCACAAACAATGTGAAGTATATTTCGTATCTAGTAAACTGTTTCTTTTGTTAACATTTATTAAATGTGTTTTGGCTAAACCGATAAGCATCTTTCCTAATGTGAATTTTTTGCACATTGTTACTGCCGGAACACGAAACGCATTTAATTTGTCATTTTGGAAAAAAATTCATAACTGACAATTTATCTAATAATTTAGCTATCAGTAAAACGTCGGTGTTTCCAAACACTGATTAGTACCTTGTAAAACTTCTCATAAATGGTCATTTATTTTTAACCACTAAAGAAGATAAAATAAGCGAGGTTATGTGATTATTGGTACAGCTAACATCTTCTCTGTGAAACATAAATTTAAACATTAATTGATTTATTCGAATGTACAATGTATGTGAAAAAATAATTTGAAATTTCTTTAATTCTCATAAGAGACATAGTGCGTCTGCAGAAATTATGACCATTTAGTATAATCAAATATGACAGGTTATTGGTTAAAACATGCAAGTAAAACCTCGATAGTTGTCTACATGGACACTAAAAATAACATCACATCTAAGAATTAACATTAACGCTGAAGAGAGCACCACATGACCACCAAAGACATATATATGGACGATGTAACTCTCATGAACTATGAACATCTGCGTTATTAATGAAGGCTAGAATGAATCCTTATGCCTCAGATACTCAAGAGTCACATAGCAAGTGAAAACCTACATATAACCAAAACTCCTGCTTGCACGTCTTAATACAAAAAATAGGTTTTGAAAAATCAAGCCCATTCGATGGCTGAAGTAACTCTTGTACTTTGAGAATACATAACGACAACGAAGGCCTACGAAGGCTGATCACTCACATGCACAGTGGATATTTATTTTAATAACGTAATCCCAAACAGACGATAAGGTCCCAACTAAGGTATTTAGATCAACAAATTTATTTGAATACAAAAGATCAAATTATTCCCACATGGTCAAAATAAAGACACACGTGGAGAGTGGAGAGCCACTCTCGTGTTTAGAAGGCCGAGCTAAGAATGTTTTTTTTAGGGCCATGTATAGGGTGAAAAAACTACATGAGGTTCTGTGGTTGTTTGTTTTATTCGTTAGTGATATTTTAGTAGTTTTTTCTGTGATTATATGTTATAATTTGAAATATCATATTACTATATACAAACATTAAATAATGAAGGAAACACTAACACATTTTGGGGAGAAAATAACAAATTTACAGAATTATATAGTAATTTATTATTAGCCATAAAGTATTTTAACTGGACATGAGCAACACGAAACCAATGTGAAAGGTTTGATGGTGATTGTAAACTATATTTTTTTTAAATTGTGAAGTGAATTCTCATGATGCATGCCTTGGTCTGATACTATGTTACACTTGTTTCGTTTTCGAATATCTCGGTTTTATGAATTAGTATTAGTTAAAATAGCAAAGATAACAAATAGATCAAAATAAGTAGGCCTATTTTAAAAGTCTCAAAATTTAATAAAAGAATAATAGTAATTTCTTATTTCGAAATACGAATAAACTACATTACTTACAACTCTTGCTATTACTTGCGACCAGGCGTTTTGTTAACTAAAAGTTGTTAAATTTTTAACTTACACTTGGAGGAAACGTTTTCGTCTTATGGCTTCTTCAGCCTCGTACTTTAGCCGCTAGGAATACTGCTGTTTGCTTCGTTTATACCATTTTTTTGATACTAGTGCAGCATTCCTAGCGGCAAAAATACGAGGCTGAAGTAGGCGTAAGACGAAAACATTTCCTCCAAGGGTAAGTTAACAATTTAACAACTTTTAGTTAACAAAAAGTTGGTCGCAAGTAGTAGCAATAGTGTAATAAGTTTTTTACAACCAGTTGGTCATGAACAACAACAAGATTTCGATATTTAAATTAATTAATAATATGAACAGATAAAGAAGAATTTTATTCCTCAACTTTTGGTTTGGTCGTCCGGCTAAACAATGTCCTATCGGGAGTAGCTTTGACAATATTTAGAGCGTAAATTTATCGTCCCTGGTAACCTTTTAAACTTATAAGTAACTTACAGTGCGTATTGGTATCAATTCCAGAGTAATGATGTTGCGTCCATTTCTGTGCTGACATTAAATTACACTTTCAAACGCAATAACTGAATTATGAAATAACAATATTTAACTGTATATTAAGGAGAATATGTAACGGTAGGTTGTTAGAACCGTTGGCTTGGAAAATTTATTGTTTAATATCGCTTGTATTTACATATGACTGTGAACATTATTACTTGAATAAATCACAGTTATTGCTTAACAAGAACAATCGTACATTGCGTAGCAGGGCGTTTAGTTAGCATATGTTTCACTTTAAATGGATATTTTTCTGTTTATGTGTAATACCCTAAAATCTTTGAATTAATTCAGTTTCACTATTTACATATGGTAACAATAAAAGAACTGAGATGCAATAACTGACAAAGTGTTTAGTAGTATTTATAGTTTTAGAGCTAAAAGTAATTACATACTTTGCACAAACAATATAGATTGCTGTATTTATCGCATTTTGTTTACGTCATATATAACTACTGTCCGTCTTACACTTTTTGTAAATCATAACTTTAAATTTATCCAAAATCATTGTTTTTTATTACATTTCCCAGGATTCGTTGCGTTGTATAACCTATGAATTTAAAACACAATTAAAGCTTGACACAACAAAGTTAAACGGCCCCTTCACTGTAGGGCTATCAGGTGGCGGTACATCAGAACTTACCTTAGGTAAATTGTAGACCAGTATCTGGAGATTTGATTGGTGGATGCACCTGTAACATCGAAATCTGAAAGCCTGCTCGATGGAAAAGGACCTATGCCTCATCTGGAAACTATAAATTATTCTGTCTTTATAATTTTTATATGGGATTATCTTGGCTTAGCAATGCCTGTATATCCAAATCACTCATTCCCAGTTTTCGTGCAATCATTATTTGGACGGGATGCTTAATATGTAATTTGGAGAATTCGTGCAAACATTTCTGTAAAAGTTGGTTTTCGCATGTTGGTTGTCGGTTAATAGTTGGTTGTCGCGACATTGGTTGGTTGTCGCATGCAGTCCAAGGTGAATTCTCAAGTGAAGCCCGACATAGTTCTCTCTGAGGCGTCATTTTCTGGATCTGTGACAATGCGTGGAACTCCATGCGTATTCCTTTTCAGTTTACAACTTGTTTGACAGGAACGGGATCCAAGATAGAAATAGTGTACTGAGTATTTGATACCGGTTTTAAAAAAGTTATAAAATGAAAGGACGATACTATCGTGACCAAGCCATGACAAAGCTATTAAAATTCATTATTCCCCTTACGTACGTATCCTACCGTAAGCTACGAATTACACGAAGCGGGGAATTCATTATGACGCACCCTCAACTCAATAATTTGCAAAACTAGAGTGAACTGTCATTGATACACACACACTCACACACACACACACACACACACACACACACACACACACACACACACACACACACACACACACACACATATATATATATATATATATATTAAATATGGTGATATGCTTTCTTGTAATATAGTTAATAAATTAAAAATATTTTAAAACCAAGAATACTTTTAATGAATATATTTATTCAAATCTTTTCGCCGATAAAATAGTATCAGCATCTTCAGGAAAAAATTATCTAATAAATAATAATAATATTTATTTATTATTAGCTGTTTGCCTATATATATATATATATAAAGAACAAAAGTCAAAATACAAATACAAGAATTATATTTGAATTTACAATTCAAAGCTTTTCGTTGGCTAACAGTACCAACATCATCAGGAATATTAAACAATTATTGTATATTCTGATTAAACAGAATTGTTTAATATTCCTGATGATGTTGGTACTGTTAGCCAACGAAAAGCTTTGAATTGTAAATTCAAATATAATTCTTGTATTTGTATTTTGACTTTTGTTCTTTATTAATACACAAGAAAACATATTGCGATATTTATATATATATATATATATATATATATATATATATATATGTGTGTGTGTGTGTAGGCAAACAGCTAATAATAATTAAATATGGGTTTACAGAGTATCAACAGGTCGTAAATGTAGGGAGCTACGATTGATAGTTGCTATGATTTTAAGTAATAAAACTGAGAGGAAAAAATTTAAAATAATTATCTTTGGTTTGTATCATATTATTATATACGAAAGTACTGTATCAGGAGGAAAAGTACTAACTCTGGTAGGTCATTAAGAAGGTAAAGCTGTCAGGACTTTTAATACACCTAACATATTTCTTTGTAAGACGCTTGTTGGTGAGATTGAAAATAAATAGATTATTTGTATAATAGTTATTGCAGGTCTTCTACCTGATTTCGTAAAATCTCTCAATTCAATGTTCATAGTGTATCTTTAAATATTAAATATACTGAATTATCCATTATAATAAATAAATAAACATTTAATTTAATAAAGATAAAACTTGTGCGTAAAATTATTCGTTAGAATAATATAATAAAATGGCGTTTAAAATTCATTTTTGTTTGATTGCAGAATAAATTAGTTTCCAGTCCCTTTTATGCCATGTGAAATGCCGCCCAAGGACGTTTTCCCGTTAATATATATATATATATATATATATATATATATAAAGAACAAAAGCCTAAATACAAATACAAGAATTATAATTGAATTTACAATTCAACATATATATATATATATATATATATATATATATATATATATATATATATATATATATATATATATTATGTAAATATATATATATTTGCATAATATTAATATCACGGTTTAGTAAATATATTATATAGTTTGTACAATTAATCTACTATCGTGATTATAATACATTTCTTATATCATAATATAGTTTTAGTTTTGCCCGATTTTTGCATTGGGTATAACTATTATTATCATTGACATTAATATTATTATGTAATCCCTTATAATTGTTGCAACGTGAAATCTCTGTGATACATACAGTAATTACAGTACATTATATAGATGTAAGTTACCAGCGTATTCAAGCCGCTCCTGTCATCTATTAAGGAATACAATTCAAAAGAAAAGCCAAATAATAGATAATACATTATTTTCAACAGAAAAAATAATAAATAATAAAAATATCAAAACATGGTACTTTGTGTAAAAATGGTAAAATAGATGGTATAGATACACCTATATCTAAAATGACGAATGTAATACTTTGCAGTTTAAAAAATTGTAAGTAGTGTTATTAGATTAGTTATATCGAGAAGGTTATTTCTACTGAATTCAGTAGGGCTATATCAAAACGTTTATGAAAGTATATTCATTTTAGAATATAATTCATCCCAAATACAGTAATTAGAAGTATATGAACCCTCACTGAAAATAGTGTGGATTAAAATAATCAACCTGTAGAAGTCAAAAGGGTAATAGAGTCTCGCAATTTAACTCACTTCTGTTTTACTATATCCCAATATCATTCCATTAAAAATTCCATCAGATAAGACTTTGCTTGCGTTACATACTCCGGCGAGTAACGTCAACGCTCGTCCATCATCTGGTGTTTCTACATCGTGAGTATACATTCATTGGTTCTAAGCGGGAGACTGGAATATATTACATGGACAGATTGGTTATAACCATTCTTTCCAGGCTGTTTATTCTTTGGTAAGGCCTGTTTGCCAAACCATTGTTAGTACCTGTTTCCTTTTAACTGAGAGAGAAAATAAATCTCACATCCTGAAGAACTTCTTGCCATTATTCGTTATAGCTTCGGCAACAAAAAATTACAAACAGCGCAGAAAGGTGTTATCTTTAAACTACCTAAGATATACCAATAAAACTTTAGGGTTTTCAGAGAATAATGGATTTTTCAAAATTTATTTTTTGGAGTGGTTATTTTTTTCTTGTTTAAAGATGAAATATTACTTTCATTATTTAGGATTTAACGACAAAGAATATTAGCCGATTGTAACGGCAAATTTTTCAACCCCAATTGTAATCCATCCGATTATATAGATACATTTTATATGTTCAATTTTTTACCAGTAGGCCTATATAATAGATTTAAACTTTTTAAATAAATTATTGCTTAAAAATTATTATCAAGAGTTAATACGAAAAATAAAAAATCATTTATTTTTATTACATATTAAATGTATGCCACCTTCACTGGTTTCAAATAACAACTTGTTACCTAAACTGATATAATATACACTCTATAAGCAGGAAGTAGGTTTTGTTTTATGTTTGTATCCGTTTTGTTTTGGTCAGCATGACCTATGATGTAACATTTCTGAATTCATCCGTGTCTTGAGATAAAGATGGTGCCATCCGTGCTATCGGAAACATTTTCTATTGATTTTCTTAAATTAATAAATATACAATTAGTTAATATGAAACCAATGGTTTCGGCGATCATGGTGGACAATACAATCCGTAATGATGACTAATTTTATCACCGTGTTAAAACCTAAAAAATATTTGTGTGGGCCTAGTAATAAAACTTTCCCGTTTTATCTATTCTACCCAAAATTCAAACAGTGAACACGATCCAACCTTTGGCTTGGAGTAGTGTAATCTCCGTTTGACGTTTTTCAGATTATTTCAGACGAAGAACTTAGTCGGAATAGCGTCATAGAGGTAATATGATCTGGGTGATTCTAGTTACAACAATGCACTCTACAAAGTTAAATGAACATAAGGAATTGTTATAAAAATCTGTTAAAATGTGTATTTCGGTGCTGCTGTATTAAGCAAAATGTTGTTTGTTTCATTTAGGTTCATATTTCGATACTTGACTGTACAGGTTACTATTTCACTTGAAAGATCGTCATCACGGAGAAGCAAATTACTTCCACCCGTATTTCCCCAAAGTGTCGTAAACTCTTTAGAGAGGGGGTTGAAGTCTTGATTTGCTCCCTTTCACATCTCACAATGCCTGCAATAAAGGGCTCTTTGATATTACTCAACGTAAATACAGTTCAACGTATTACAACGTAATACCAGCTCAGGTCTCATACCCATACATAAAATAGAGCATGGTAAATATAGCACTGAACGCATATATTTTCATTTAAAATTAAATTTCCTTGTGTGCAGTCTATTCTCTCAACGATACCTTCATTGCAAATAGTTGAGACAATCCTACCTTCCTTTTACCGACTATAATATAAAACCCAATGCACGTAGGAATCGTACCTTTTTATTTAGACTTTTATAATTTTACTTCTATTCTTTAAAGTAAATGATCATTCTCCAAAGTTTCACAATCATCTTTTTATACCGTGGTGTAAAACAATACTTTAGCCTGGTATAAAACTTCAAGAAGAGGCTAATTATTTACTAAAGTGGAATTTCACAAGTGGCATTAATAAAACGCAGAGGTCTGCGTATCACTCACAGCTAATTGTTGCGGCGAATTCGATCTGCTTTTACCAAAATAAGGCCTTAAGGGAAAATATATGGTCTCATAAACAACACTTGAACATGCTGTTTACCAAAAATAAAAGCATTACTTGCTAAAAAAAACTATCACATTTGTTATTTGAAAAAAAATAATTTCCTAACCTATTTATGTAGTCCATGTTATCTGATACATAAAATCCACATCCTTGAACAAGATTCTTACTTGGTATATTTACGAGTCGACTTTCGAGATATAATAATTACGTGCTCTCATTTTCAAGCTTACAAAAATTAAACCACATATTTAATCGTTCTCGATAGTCGAATAGTAAATATATCCAGTCATATTCTTGTGTAAGTACATTAAAGTGTAAGTGACAAGTGAATTAAAGAAAACAATGTTTTATATATACATATATGTATCTTATTAAATGAGTGTACCTATAGGCGCTGATATCCTCTTGTACTAATAAATTCGTTAAGACGCCTACTAAAGTCATATGATTATGTTAGAAAATACTGCAACGGAAAGTTGACACGAGAAGGTTAAAGAAGAGGTAGATAGCAATGCACCGGTAGAGAAGGATTTGCAATGCTAAACAGAAAGTACGACGATTTTCAGTAAAAATCGCCAGGTTACCATCAGGTTCACTTTAAAAATGAGACCTAGATGTCGAGAACAATGTAATTTACAACCGAAGTATTTGATCATATTAATCAAATTTAATTTGTTAAGTGTCCGATTTAAAGTGTAAAAATAAGGCATTTCAAATACAACTAGGAACGCTTTATTGGTTAGAGAAACGTTTTGCTGTATAACAAAGTTTTACGATCATACATGAAAATTTCCCTGTTTAATTAACTTGTGATTGTAATTCGATTTAATTAGAAATTTTTCAGAAATATGTGTTTACAGATGAATAAAGACGATTATTTAGATAAAGTAAAGCAACCCTCATAGGAGCGTTAGTGTAAATGATAATTATATTATAAGGTATAAATAAAACATATTTACTTACTACGAAATCATGTAGGCATTTATTATATAGTTAGAAAAATAACGCTATAGTATGTGTTATAGTAATGCTCTTAGTACACGCTATAAAGCTTGTAACAGTTTGACTTTAGTACAAAAACTATCAAGAATATTTCTTAATTACAAAAAGTATTTTTGCGCTCTATAAATGGGTAATTTTTCAGATCGACTACCAATAGAGAAGAAATTGGCAAAGAGGTATGTTAAATCTAATCTTTGATGAAAGAAGACACTAAAATGAGGGGATCCGAAACATTTCTTCGTTCAGGTTTCGTCTAAAACGTTTAAAGTAGTAATGAACTCTACCTCTTCTATTAGGTAATTGGACTAAGATAAAGTGGAAGAAGGAGTATATAACATTGAAAATATGATATGACTGGTTGCATAAGTAAATTCATTAAACCTAGCCAGCTTTTAAAATGTTTAACGCCTCTGTACCCGAAAGGTTTTCCAAAAGGTTCCTGCTCCATACATCTAAATTTAAAAACTTTCCCTTGTCTGACATAGCAAAAAAATATATACTAAGGTAGAAAATATATTTTCTTTGGGGTTTTTCTTTAATTACTTCTCTAGTGTACTTTATAAGTAACTTGTTAAGTATCATATAATGTGTAATATCATATCTATAACCTCTAGAGCAGGTTCACCTAAAATATTAACAAATTGAATGATATTGCCATTGACATTTAAAATATATAACCTAAAATCAAAAGATAAACCTGTTATTATATTAAATTATTCTAAAGTGTCAAAACATAAAAGCACACTGTGCCAGTTGTGTTTGTCCGCTATGCTCCTGTTACATTTTGGATGAGGAATGAAATCACTGAGCGCAGTCATATCATCAAACTGGATGACGTTTTTAGTAATTATTGTCTAAAAACAGCAGTTTTTAAACTTGTAAAAACTTATTTTAAGTGTGTCTTAGTAGATGCTAAAGATTGCACCAGGTAACGAGTAGCATCAACTTTCTGTATTTACCATTTTCTACAAAAATCTAAATATTGATTTCTCTTTTAGTTCATGATATATCAAAGAAAACCAGTCTATGATGAAAAGTGAAATAACGCGTTTGCCAATAAAATATATGTTGCCATACTAGGTAATATGCTAGTTTTTTGTCACAACAATATTCCACCAATGATATTTGCATAATAAATGATCTAGTTTCCAAGTTCGTAAAACATATTATACATGTATCTAAATTGTATATTTAATTTAAATTAATATTCGTTATAAATTAATAATTTAGATGAACAATAATGGTAATCCATACATATCCTACAGAAATTCAATAGATCAGTGTAATAACACTTTAAAGTACAGATCCCAAAAAACAAACAATTATTCAATTGAAAGATCAAGGGGCCGTGGATAATAACCAGCATCGTCTGATTGGATGACCTCGTTCTGCTCATGCCAGAGATATTAAACACAAATAGAAGATACGACATCATATTCTAACATCAATGTGTAAATTATGTTTAAAGAAAGTTTAGAATTCGGTACTTTAAACCTACTATGCCATTTAGGTAATAGAGCTTAGGGAGTAGTTAGAGATAAAAACGGTTGGCCAATATTAAGTATCTTTGCGTTATCCAAATGGATTTTGGATTTTGGGTCTAGATTTTTTAAAATCTAAACAACAATATTACTTGTTATAACATTTGATACAAAATAATTATTTATATAATAATAATAATTAGCTATAGACTTAGGTTAAAAAATAGAATGTATGTAACATATTGTTATGGAATTTTGTTTTCAAAATATTTTGTCCAAGGATATCCATCTCAAACGTAACTCATTAATAACCGAACGAATACTTATTGGTAAATGGAAAACGAGCGCATTTCTTGCCCTATTATTCATCAGATACAGTGTTCTGTTCGTTCCCTTTACAGCCTGTATGTTATTCTTTAATATTGTATTTCTTTATTTAGTTCTACGATTACTTGGATTCCCTAATTTCACTTCTTGTTTTAAATTTCATATTTCTTTGACGCGACAGCTTTTTATTAAACAATCTAATTTTATTTTACATTGATGCTCACCAGGGTTCCTAGCCCGCTGTTTAGCTCCGATTGGTACGTTAAAGGTCGTCCATCCCGTCCAAGCTACATCACGCCGTGCGACAGAAATTTGACTGTCAACATCAATAGTGCGGTATCGGTTAATTTTACTATTTGCACTATTTTATTATTTAGTAGAAGCAATATTTTTAAGTATTCTTAATTCTCAGTTGTCATCCTAATATAGGAATTGAATCGTTCGGGGTCAACTTTAAATTCAGTAAAAATAAAAGTATTATATTATTATAATTCATTTGGTTACTAGTTTGAATTTAATTACGAACATTACATTTCCTTTATAATAAATGAGAATTTTAAAACATTATTTTGTAAAGATATATCGATTGGTTTTAACAATAATATTTAAATATCGATATTCACCGGCAATTGAATTAATAACATCGGATATGGATATTTTCTTTATGATATCCACCCCAGCAGTAACGTCGTGTGTTGTACTTGACTTCTTGAAGCTATTTTACTAGTAATTTTCGATTGGGCACTATATTTTTCTGTGTGGGATTTGTTATTTACTATATGTATATAGTATATGTTTACTATACATATACAAATACATATATATGGCTGTACAGAATATAATGTTGTATATATTGTTAGTTATCTCATGCAATAAGAAGCACAACAGCGGCCTGAGCTTGACTAACCACGGTCTGAACCGTGGATGACCTCCTTGGTCTGTGCTGTTGACATCGACCGCGAACTACTCATCTATCGCGACCCACTAGTTCTGTTCCCACCCCTAGGGTTATTGGGTGGCCGTTAATTTCTGACCTTTGTCTGAAATTTTTGTTAGTTGACTGTACCTGTATAGGAGAGATGTGCTTCATTAGAAAGAGAACCCACATTCTATGGGAAGATCTTTACATAGAAATGTCTGGGTACTTCAAAACCACAAAATAAAAAGTCGATACCCTATTGTTAAATAGGCCAAAATTAAAATTGTAGTAATTTTTATTGGAGTTCAAATTCCTGTATTTCCAATTCAGAAGGTTTATTATACAGACTGATTTCCAACTTTTAAGATAGTAACTATTCATCTTATCTTTTGGTTTTTTAAGTTCATTCATGAATAAGGCTTAAAGATGTTACAACCTTTACAACCTTAAATTAAAAACCTACATTTATTAAGTTACATTCCAAATAACACCTTGAAGCAACTGTGACGTAAATGTTTATATTAAATAGAAACAACCTTCTACCACAAATAAACCACAGTTTTTATTTATTACACATCTTTAGAAAGTGAATATCCAATAGTAATAACTTGAATTTTAAATTTAGTGTTTGAAACTTATAATGCTCTTTTGACCGAGAAGTCATGTTGATAACAAGTAGAAGCAACTGTGGCGTTAATTTTTATATTAAATAATGAAAACAACCTCTTACCACAAATAAACAACATTTTTTATTTTATTTAGTGTTTGAAACTTATTATGCTCTTTTGACCGAGAAGTCATGTTCATAACAACTTGAAGAAACTGTGGCGTAAATGTTTATATTAAATAAAAACAACCTCTTACCACAAATAAACCACAATTTCTATTTTATAAAAACAACCTCTGAAGATGATTACTTTGTAATCGAAATGTACATTAGCATAAAATAAAAATTGTTGTTTTTTTGTGGTATGAGGTTGTTTTTATTTAATATAAATTACAATATACCTTCAATAATTTTTAATCAAAATTGAATAATTTTTAAATACAAAAATCGAAATACTCAATGGCTTCTAGGTTCAACAAATAAATGGGTTATTTGGTATACTGACAACGATGATTATTCTTGCAGGTAAGAGAATTGACATTTCAGTGGGAATCTATTGATACCAACTGCAATACTTAAAATTTTAGATGTGTCCTTGAAAAAAATTAAAGGGAAAGTAACAATTCTATATACCCAATACAAACAACACCGATATGAAACACGTCCATTTATAGGATTTATTAAATATGTCCTTCTGACCTTTTGCAAAATTAAATCTGCACAAAATCTAATCACTCCGACACCAAACATTGATATATAACTTGTCAAAACGTAGGTCCAGCTGTCAGCTAGTGTTAGTCGTTGATGAGGCCAAGTTGAATGAACGTTCACATCACTGTGGATTCTTAATCGTATTCGTTTAGTTTTACGTCCTTTTCTTAAATCCAATACAATTCAAATTACAAATCATTGGACATTTGCGAAAAGTATTTCAACGATTTTCTTTAGAAATAATTCGTTTCGTTACTTTAAATTCAAGAAGGATTATATGCAAAATTAAATACATAATATAATATGGATGTATATTACTCCTAATATATTAATATTTATTATTACATTACAGGGATTTTGATTAAAAAAGTAACTGAATAAACATATATATTTACTACACCTAAATCATCTAGTTTGTGGAGTTTATATTACTTACATTTCTCCAAAGAAATTTTAAAAACGTACATTTCTACATATAGTTCGATTAAACTGTTTGGTTTACCATTCACATAAGGTATTATGTTAATCATTTGTTATTCCAATATGTCATATCACTTCCCATTCAGTCTGCTACCTGTATTTAGTGATTACTGAATTAATGAATGCCTCATTTCTTATATATCCGCAACAAATTGTTCATAAGCCACCTTCAGTTTATTACATGTAAGAGTTGGTTACAGTGGGGATATCGGTGATACCAAAATATGTATAACAATCATGCTCTTTAGTATAACTCTTTTTGAATCATATTGTATACATAGAGTATATTGTACGTTTTATATATACACATATATTATCAAATTATTTCAATATTATTAAGTGTTTGATATGTGACATAAATGCTAAAGCCGCTGAAATCGTTTCACCTCTAAAACGTTTACAAAAATTGGTAAATATGTTTACTAGTTTTAAAACCTTAATTTCATTAGATGAAATTATACATTAAATAAGATTTACGCCTTATAATATTCCAATAATAATCAGACCTCAAAATATGTGTGAAGAAAAAAAATCACTTAAGAAGATGCTATTGGGGCACCGTTTTAAAATGAACAATCGTGAATACTAGTAAATTTTATGTCTAAAACTAAAAGTGGTAAATAAAAGTTGCTTCAGCAGCACTATTTTACAATAAATTATTAAATGACTTTGCAGTTTTCATCTCTTGAAGATAAATATTCCATTTATTTTCGTAATAATACCCGTTACGTGATGTACGTGATCTCAAAGACATTGTATGATACTGCAATATTACTCATGATGCCATAGTTTAAACCGTGACTAAATAGAATAAAACTCCAAAGTCCTATAATTGTTTGAAAGTTGATTAAAGTTGGTATACATAATCTATGTAGAAAGGACTTATTCTTTAGAGAGAGAATCCTCAGCGTTTTAGAAGTATACAAAATAAAGAAAAACATATTTTCGAAAACAAAAGAGAGTTTGTAATTATTATAAAAAAATCAAACAAAAGTAACACAGTTACTAAAATTAAGAAAAGGTTTTGTTCAATATTATTATTATTATTATATATTTATTATTTAAAATAAATGTTTATTGTTCACGACCGCTCTCCAAAAAATCTATCATTCTCAACCTTTAAAAAAATTACTAACATAACCTACTGCTGTCTAATTTATTACTTATATATACTTGTTAAGTAAGAAACATTAGGACAAATTAACATTCAAAATTGGTTTTCTTTCGTAATTATGGTTTAGGACGTAGATTACGAAAACAAACCCACTGCCAGCGGAGGTACATCAACATTAAGTATCCATAACATTCTAAAATATCGCCCATGAAGCAATAATATGTAATAATATGTAATATATATTCTCTTCACTTGTTTTACACG
This sequence comes from Prosapia bicincta, assembly GCA_036971475.1. Lineage (NCBI taxonomy): Eukaryota > Metazoa > Arthropoda > Insecta > Hemiptera > Cercopidae > Prosapia > Prosapia bicincta. The sequence goes on from JBAIZL010000001.1 coordinate 186,012,327, forward strand.
TCTAACAAATACTGAGCATACAATATGTATAATAGCTTGTAATATAATAATAGTAAGAAGAATTAAAATATATATATATTTGTCTACCAATAATCATCCTTTCATTAGGCTCTATCTCGTTAGATATTGAAAGCAGATTCTTATTGATCGGACGAGGATGGTGTTATATTAGTAGATATACTAAATCCAGAAAGTCCTCTTTGAAACAAAGGTAAACTCCCACATATCCTTATTTAATTATTTTACAAAATAGTTAAAAAATATCGTGGACCCAATAACAGGTAAATTAGTATTTGTCATATAAAGTCATTTAACAGTTTCATAACTTACTGTGGTTTGTTTACAGTTTGTACAAAGTTTATTTTAAAAACCAACGAGTATTACGTGTATAGTATACATAACAATCGCTAGACACATCTAAAAGGATAAAAGCCACTTACATCACGTCACTAAATGAATATGCAATTAAGTTATTATCAAGCGTAATGCAATCTTGATATGAATTAGTTCCTAATCAATTTTATTCAAATTACCTTAAAACACAAACTTAAGATTGAACTGTAACTACCTTCGAGGTTCAGCAGCCTTTTCAAGTAATTTACTTATCCAAGTTTCGATTAGGCGCCCATTTATAGCTAAAGGGCATTTAGGATTTACCAATAAGTGGTTACGTGTTTATGCAAGCTTTTGATATTATTGAAATAATTTAGTTATATAAATTTTATTCCTAATTTACAAATATTACTAATAACAATAATAAATATAAAATATGTATTTTTTAAATAATTGACTTAGCTAATACTGAGTGACCTATATACAGGATAAATGACTATTCTTAAATTTTACCTATGAGACATGACGATCCACCACTTTTCGGTTTTGTAAAAGTACCATCACAATCAAGCACATTCTGCTTGATTGTAATAAGTTGGTCAATTTATATATTCGTTACAATCTTCGAGGTAGTTTAAAGGTGGTTTTAATGGACGATGTCGCGGCTATCGACCGTGTCCTCGCTTTCTTACGACACAATAATCTATTTAATAATATTTAAATTTTGTATAATTTTAGTTTCTTTAGTTTTAGATAGTTACAATTAGTTTTAAACATTTATTTTATTTTGCTTTGTTTTATTTTGATTAGTTTTATTTATGTAACATGTATTTAAAAATTTAACTTCATTTAGGCGATGATAACCTTGACAGGTTTTTCGCCTGGAAAAAAAATATTCTTATAACAACAACAAACGTTTTCCATATATAAAAGAATGACTCAGTTTAATGTGCCAATAAATATTTATCCATAGACCTCACAACTGTGGCTAAATTCAGCTTTGGCCTTAGCAAAGTTTATATTATCAGTCAAGAGTAATGGGGTAGCAAATTTGAAAAAAATAATATATTGCATACACGATATGATGTAATATTCGTTCAACAATTCAAACCTAATCTATATTTAATCAACTCAGAGTCATGTAAATTATTTTCAATGCTCTATAATTTGCACGAGTTAAACATGAATGTCTTATAATAATTTGATTTTAAAAATAATATTTAATAAATATGACCACATATTTAAATAAACCAGTCATTCGGTGAAAAACCTTATGATGTTATTAGTAACAACTGCATCTATGTAAAATTAACTGCAAAATTATAAAAAGTGGATTGGATTATAAGAGCTAAAGCTTATAGAATAAATGAGGTGAAAATTAATACCGTGTAAACCACACATGAAACAAATTAAAAGGCACTAGTCTTCCCAACATTGTTTGTGCTACAATCCATTTTGTTGTTAACGCCGCTATATATATATATATATATATATATATATATATATATATATATAAGTTACGTGTTATATTAAGCTCGAAAGGTTTTTAAAAATGATTTTATTTTTACAAACCTTTGTTAATTAAGAAACATTTAATTTAGAAATGGTTACAATAATTTAGCTTAATAAAAACAAATACAATTGATGTACACTCAATCGGAGTGAGAAACGTCTGTACGATACAGTGGCCGCTTAAACACTGCCGGGGCTCTGTTCTCACACCTATATAATACTAAAGCTGCGTAAGCAGGAATTTTCCTAGCACGCATTTAATTATGAAATGTTCACATAAAATGTTTATATAACTCCTCCATCCCTAAAGAGAACTTCGGGGGTTGGCAAAGTTTCGGCGTTGGTTGAAGTCTTCTTCTTCTTCCTGATGAGGGCGAAGTATATAAGCTGCTTAGTAGGCCTCCGTAAAGGGAAATTTTCGGCATGGGTTGAAGTCCTCTTCACTGGAGAAAGTCACCAGGCAAAGGTTGATTTCCAAGATCCAGTTAAATGGGTTGTCTGCGATTTCCAACGCAGTATCCTCGTAGTTTGTAGGCGTTATTGTTTTTGATGATGGGCATTTTACAGTCTAATTTTCTGTTCATTATAATTCAACTGAGCAAAAGTATTTGGAATAAGATTAATACAATTTATAATGAGTCTTTTCTATCATAGGATAGATACAAAATGTTTATAACATATACAATTGTTATCAGAATCTAATTTTTGTTCTACAAAATTTACATTGATTACAATAAAAGTTTTATATAATTTTTCATAATTTTTACCATCATTTATATTTAACTTGCCTGTTATAGATTTGATAAGGATTCTAGTTAGTTTATAAGAATTCTTTTTGTTTGTTATCTCTTTAAGAGTATAGTTTCTAATTTTCTTCAGTTACATTTCTTTTTGTGATTAACATATTTCAAATAATTAACAATATTTATTACCATAATTAGTTACATATCATTTAATTAATTACAAAAGTTTGTAACACATTCAATTATTAAACACAATGTGTTTAAAAGTTTAATAACGTTCCTTGCATAGAACTAGTGGACAAAGGTATGGTAGGGATTTTATTTTGATTGTGTCGAATATGAACAAGAAGGATTTTGGTCATTAATTACATTTTTTATCTTCTTAGGCCTTTTAATTGTCGACAAATGTATTTTGTCTTTTGTGTTATGATGTCTAGGCTTTATTTTTCCAGTTTTTCTTTCTTTATCTATCGAAGCTATTTCTTCATTGCTATATCTGTTTTTAGTTTTGCTTTGCTTCTGAACTGATTTTATATAAACTTCAGATGGTATTTCTGGAAGTGGTTCTTTGTTTACATTCCTTTTTTCTAAAACTTTTTCTTTAATTCTTTGATTGCTATCCCTAATGTTTTCGTAAAGTATTTTTGTTTTTTCTTTATGGTTTAAAACGTAGTCATTTACAATTTGTTTTTCTAAATCTATATCTAATAGAGAGTTCGAATTTATGTGTCCAAATAAGACTTCGCACGGCGTTAATTTTGTGACTGAATGTATGCTATTGTTATAGGCGATTATAGCATATTTAACTTTCTTAATTATACTGTCTTTTTTAATTTCGATTTGATTATTTAACAGCCTTATGTGTTCTATTAAGGTGGAATGGAATCTTTCACATAATCCGTTTGATTGGGGGTTTTTTGTACTGATAAAATGGATTTTGATTTTATGCAGGTCTAATATCTCCTTCACAATTCTGTTATTAAACTCCGTTCCATTGTCTGAGATAATAACTGTTGGTAAGCAGAACTGTGCGAAGTAATCTAATAACTTGTCTGCAATCTCTGTAGCTTGAGAGCTTCCCAAGCGATAAGCTTGAGCATACCTTGTGAAACTGTCGACAATGCTGATAAACGAATTCTTTTCTAAAGAGATAGTGTCGATGTGAATTATCTGGAAAGGCCTTGCAGCTGTTGGTGTCAAGTTCATTTCTAGCTCTAAGGGAATTCTGTCGTATTTGGTTCTTTGACCAAATCTATGTCACACTGATTTATGAAATTTTGGATTAGTGATTTTAAATTGGGCCAATAATATCTTCGCCTAATTTGTTCGTATGTTTCTTGTATCCCTCGGTGATTGGCTTTGCTGACATGATAATTACTTATCGTTTCTAAGGTATCTTCTTCCGAAGTTAGGTCTAAGAGTTTGTTATTACACTTAACCAAATTTAGTTCAGTTTGTTTGAAATTTTTGGCTACGCATGATGCAAATTTCTCGTAAAAATCGTCTTCAAAATATAGATTATATTTTATTTTGGGCACCAAATATGATTTTACAAAATTAACTATGTCTTCTTTAAAATTATTTTCTGATATTTCGACTATTAAACGAATTTTTGAAGTTCCGAATAGTTTTATAAATTTTACTTTCTTTGGCTCATATTTTACTAATGACAAAAATATTTGATTTTTCCAAAGTTTACAGGCTCGTCGGAAATTGGTATTTCAATTTGGGTGTTCCCTTCGAAGTTGGAATGCACGGTTTGACTGTCACTTTCTTGATCGTACTCTAAGTTGGCATTATCTGTTGCGTCGAGTTGTACGACCATAGACTCATTATCTTCATTCAATTCCGGGAAGTAACGACTCAGTAAATTCGCTGGAGATAGCTCAAGGTCTGGTTCTACAGTGTATTCGGTGTTTGTTGACTTTTTATTAGTAATATTCAATTGTATTCTAGACAAAGCATCTGCGTTTTGGTTTAATTTGCCTTTTTTGTATCTTATGTCATAATCATATTCTTCTAATTTTAATCTCCATCGTAAAAGCTTGGAATTTGGTTCTTTAACTGAAAATAACCATTGTAAAGGTTTATGGTCTGTATAAATTTTAAATTTCCTCCCAAATAAATAAGGCCTGAAGTGTTTGCTAGCCCATACGATCGCTAATAATTCCTTTTCAATCGCGGAGTAATTAGTTTCGCTGTCGTTTAAAGTTCTGCTGGCATACGCTATAGGAAGTTCTTTTCCATTTTTGTCCTGCCCTAAAATTGCTGCTAGTGCAAAATTACTCGCGTTTGTCGTTAGAGTAAACTCCTTTTCAAAATCTGGGTATTGTAGAGGGGGCTCGTTAGTCAATATATTTTTAAATGTTTCAAAACATTCTATGAAGTCTGGATTTTCTTTATTTATTTTTGCATTTTTCTTTAAACAGTTAGTAAATGGTTTTGTTATCTTGGTGAAGTTTTTAATAAATTTTCGATAATAGCCTATTAGTCCTAAAAATCCTTTAATTTGTTTGGTGGTTTTGGGTATTGGATAGTTTTTGATTGCCAAAATCTTTGCTGGGTTAGGTTTTACGCCTTCTGGTGTCACAACATGTCAAAAATATGCCACTTCTTTTCTTAAAAATTCTGTTTTATCCAGCTGTACTTTAAAGTTGGCTTTGCGTAATCTGTCGAAAACTTCTTTAAGTCTTTGTATATGTTCTTGGAGGCTAGTAGAATAAATTGTAATGTCGTCTAAATAAACTAAACATGTTTCATGTTGGATGCCTCTCAGAATATTATTCATAATTCTTTGAAATGTAGGGGGGCTATTCTTTAGTCCAAAGGGCATTCTTAAAAATTTGTAGTGTCCCGTTTCTGTTGAAAACGCTGTTTTTTCTATGCTATTTTTATCCATTTCTACTTGGTGAAATCCTGAGGCTAAATCTAAAGTTGTAAAATACTGAGATCGTCCTAATTTATCTAATATGTCGGTAATGTTTGGCAAGGGAAATTTATCGTCAATTGTTTTCTTGTTTAATCCTCTAAAATCTATTACTAATCGAAATTTTCTTTTGCCAGAAGCGTCTTGTTTTTTGGGTACAATCCAGACAGGAGAGTTCCATGGGGAATTTGAAGGTCTAATAATTCCTTGTTCAAGCATGTCCTCAGTTTGTTTATTAATTTCGTTCTTGTAAATCTCTGGATATCTATAATTTCTGGAGTATACGGGAATTTAATCAGTAGTCCTAATAACATGTTTTATTTGGTTGGTAAGAGTTAAATCGTTTCCTTCAATATGGAATAAATCTGCATAATCTTTTATTAAACTTGTTATAGCGGATTTTTCTTCCGAGTTCATATGTTCCATTCTAAATTTTGATAAATCTAAATTTTTTTCTTCTCGAATTTTTTTGTTTATAATCTAATAAATTCAAATTAGCGTTCGTCTGCATTGCATCAGGTCTAAGGATATTGTATTCTTCTAAAGATTTTAATTCTAATGGTTCATTTAATGTTAATTCTACATTTACTTCTGTGTTGTTTATTATAGGGCAGTAGGCTTCTCCCTTGTGTACTGAGACTATACACTGCGGAATTTCTAATCCATTAAGGTTTTTGTATGGTAAGAGTCCTTCTCCATCTTGAATATTTTGTATTCTAAATTTAACCATTTTGCTAGCGCGGGCTTGTATAACATAACTTGTTCCCTTTTTTGCTTTCTGTTCCTGACATTCGCTTTTATTATTATTATTATTATTATTATTATTATTATTTTGTTTTTCTGTGTTCGCATTTGCTTATTGCGAAATATGAATGTATCATTCCCAAAATTTAAATTAATTTTTAATTCTTTTATGTTATCTATTCCAAGGAGTAAGTCAAAATCTTTATGGAAATCAAATAAATAGAATTTGGTTGTTTCTTTTCCTAGAAGTGGTAGCGTACAACTGTATTTTTCTTTTGATACTCCATGAGCTGTACTCACTTCAAATGGTACTTGTTATAGAGTGTTTTTGAAAAATTGGAAAGCTATTGATTTTTTAATAAATGATCTCGTGCTTCCAGTGTCAATCAGCATCTTTAAATTGGTCTTGGGATCGTGGATGTACGGTAGTTCGTTTGTGTCGTCTTCTATATGCATTATGGAAAATGTCTTTTTAATGTGGTTAGTCCTAAAAAATGATTTTGGCTATGATTGTCCTCTTGAGTGAATCCGCATGCGTTTTCCTCTTGCGTGGAATCATCAAAGTCTATGTAGCTTTCAGGGTCCTCTTGCGGTTCATAATCTGTTTGTTCGGTCAGATAAGAGTTAGTCATTTGTTTAGTCAATCGATTCATAGTTTGATCGTAATTTTCCTCCTCTATTGGTTTCCCTGTCATCTGATAAAGTCTATTTTGTCTAATTGTGTTCCCTGTTTGACGTGTGGAAATGCTCATTGGTTCTGGTTAAAATTTTTGATGAACTTTTAATGGTGTGTTTAATGGTTAGAATGTCTCGGTTGTTGATTTTGCTGTACGTATGAGTTAGGTTTAGTAAATTGGTTAGGATTATTTTGGTAGTTGGGCCTGTAATTTGGGAAGGTTTGCTTGTTAGGAAGGGGTTTGCGAATAGGCGGGTATTGTGGGGCCGTAGGTGGAATGTTCTGTTTAATATTTTGAAATAATTTGTTATTTTTAAATTGAAAATCGTTAGTAAGCATATTAAGTGCTTCACTAAGAGAATCTGGATTTTTGGTTCGCATTAGCGATCCTATAGGTTCATGTAAACCTCTAAGGAGAACTCTTAACCCTAATTTCTGTACATATTCTATTAAAACAACTTTGGCCAATTGTCTTTGTGGCTCTTTATTAACAAAAAATTAAATCTGTAAGTTTAATAGTTTTTGAAATCTCTCATAAAATTTAAAAGGTGATTCGTTATTCTCTTGTTTTAACTCAGCCATTTCTAAATTTAAAGTAAAACAATCTCTTTTTTCTGAATAGCTGGTTAATAATACTTTTTTAATCTCATACCAATTATATGAATTTGAGTTTACTACCATTTCTAATGCTTGGCCTTTTAACTTAGCTAGTATAGAAGAAAATAGATATTCATTTTGAAAATCCTCTGGATTTTCGCTTACATAAAATTTATTTACTACTTTATCACATATGGAAATGAATCTGTGGAGCATAGTGGGCTCTCCACTATACTCAGGAATCATATCAAGATATTCCTTCTTTAATGTTGGCGTTGCCATTTTAAAATATTATTTTCTTTAAAATAATAAAATTAAAAATCAATTATATAAAATTAAAAAGTATTTACTCTACTTTTTCTTAATTCTATATCTTAAGATCTACTTACAAGGTGATTCAAAATACTTTGCTCATTTGAACAATTTTCACTTTTCACTTTTCACTTACACGATATTCACTCGTGCTCTTAATAGATATTCGCTCTATTAAGTGGTTGTAGATATTCACTCTACTTAAAGTTTCCTCAATTAACGGTTAAAAATGACGGACGTTATATTCACTAACTTCCTTGTGGTGTCCTACCGTTTTCTTGATGTCGTTACAGATATGAGCTCTGTAACGAATCGTGTTTTTGCAGTATCTCGGTTAACGATTGAAATCGAAAAAAAATTATGTTCATTCATTTTCCCGAGATGTCCTACCGTTTTCTTGATGTCGTTACAGATATGCGCTCTGTAACGAATCGCGTTTTTGCAGTATCTCGGTTAACGATTGAAATCGAACAAATTATGTTCATTAATTTTCCCGAGATGTCCTACCGACTGCGCCAGTTACGTGTTATATTAAGCTCGAAAGGTTTTTAAAAATGATTTTATTTTTACAAACCTTTGTGAATTAAGAAACATTTAATTTAGAAATGGTTACAATAATTTAGCTTAATAAAAACAAATACAATTGATGTACACTCAATCGGAGTGAGAAACGTCTGTACGATACAGTGGCCGCTTAAACACTGCCGGGGCTCTGTTCTCATACCTATATAATACTAAAGCTGCGTAAGCAGGAATTTTCCTAGCACGCATTTAATTATGAAATGTTCACATAAAATGTTTATATAACTTATATATATTAAAACTAAGTCAAAATACAAATACAAGAATTATAATTGAATTTACAATTATAATTGTATATTCAATTATAATTCTTGTATTTGTATATTGATTTATTTCTTTATTAATACACAAGAATACATATTGCAATATATATATATATATATATATATATATATATATATATATATATATATATATATATATATATATATATATATATATATGGTGGGGTGAAAAAAGTCAATGTCATTATTTCTAAAACCGATACCCTTTATTCATTTTGTATGAGACCTAGTAAATTTTCTTTGCATCTTTGGCTTTAAGTTTCAAATATTTTTAGATATTACATATAAACAAATTGTTTAAAGTCCCTGAAACAATAAAAACCCAGACGGATAGTCACGAAATAGATGATCAAGGCGTGAAATACTGTCAGGATTTTATTAAAGATATTTAGATGGTATTTCAGTCTGCGTATTAGCCCTAAGGCTCGCCAACTTGACCAAAATTTCCGATATTTACAATTATTTATATAGTTAGTAACGTTTTTAAATATCATGTATGTATCTCCAAGGCACGTTATAATAAACAGTATCCAGGTGTATATTCAGATTTTTTATAGGTTACAAAGTTCCATTGTCTGAGAAAGGGATTGGTATTTCAAATTTTACCGTCATTTACTTTTCTGAGCACAATCTTATAATACGAAAAATAATTTTAATTGGTTGGGAGGAATGCCCTACAAACCAAAGAAAATAATCTGGTTTTATTTGCTCACTTGAAGAGAAGCTTGGTAGTCCTCTGCATTGGGGCATTTGCCAATTGCATACAAAGGAACTTCCATTATGTAGAAAAGTGAGTTGGACCTTGTAACGGACCTAAAGAATTTTTCGTACATGTCAGTCAAAGTTTGGCAGCATGTCATATAATAAAATAGTTCAGTTTAAACTGATTGAGATTATTTGAGTGGGAAAATATTTCGGGAATTATTAAACAGAACTCTAGGAATGCTTTGCTATGCCACATGGTTAACTGCGGCTAAATTAATTTAAAGGGAACTACAAAAACCCCATAGCAAACATTATAATTCATCCTGAAAGTTTATGCACCTAGCTATTTCAGGATCTATAAATTGTAATCTATAAGCCTATATAGGAGCTCAAATCAGGGGGGCTACCGTTATAATTGTACTCAATTATATGAGGAAAATCGGAAAATTTTACACAAATGTATCCAATACAATGGATACTTTACTAATTATGAAAACATGCATTATATAGCTATGTTCGTTGATAAGAGAGATCATATAAAGAAACTGGCTTTAAACGTATCATGAGAGCTCGATCGCTATAGAACGAATCAGGAAACCATAAAGGCCATTAGAAATTAGAGTAAAAAAATATACTTGTACCATCAGAGTGTGAAGCTATGGTTGTATGCATTAATGAGGAAGTGTCAGAAGCATCTTAGCATCTTTCATAAATAATTTGACAAACCGAGATTTGAAATTGTTATTTAACACTAAGAGTGTGAACATAGACTATGAGTGAACTCTTTTTGAACTCCCATGACATACTCAAGCAGTAGAAAGAGAAGTCAAAGAAGTCACTTCTTCTGTAAAATTGGTCAGTGATGAAACGGCAAGGGAATTACTAATCAAAACTGGAATGTTTGAGAGAGTTATTTGATAATTATATGACTCACACAAAGAATTTCCCATTTTAAGATTTTTTCTGCAAGATATAAATAGATTATATCGAGGTTAGGTGGAAAATACATGCTCAAGGGTGGCAGTGAAAGTGCATAAACGTTCCTGTTGTGTGTGTTGGGTTGTTTAATATGAATTAGCAAAGAGTATGAATAGGCATATTGCAAAGTTCTTTGCCGAGAGCTGTAAAAACTGTTTTTTTTAAATACTATTATAAAATGATATCAGAAGTTATAAAAAGTTAAAACTATCAGATATTTACGAATAGTTGGAAAAGTCTAAACCAAATGTGCAGATTAAATCTATCACTTACTTTTTTTCGGTCTTAAATTACGGTTTTGATATACTATTTAGTGATCGTATGCACTTGTAAAAGTGTTTTCAAGTACTTAAAACAATTGTAAAAGTGTAAAACCATTTAAATATCTTCGAACTTTAGGCCTGTTAGAAATATGACGTCACAGAATGTTTACTAGGTGTCATACATAATCACTGAGAGGTACCCGTTTCCGAAAAATAGGTATTAAAGTTTTTCACTCCTCCCTAATAAATGTATATAATGATACGGTCTTATTACTTAATATTATGATGTTTCAGTTAAATACTACTAGGTTATAACTAATAGTTTATGTTTAAATACCTTTAAAATACACGAATATAGAAAACTAATCACGAACCGTGCACTAGTACAGCAGGACGTGTATTGAAATAAAACCCCAAAATAGAAATTAGTGATGCAGACATCGATACTCCTTAAAATATTTTTTTGTGTTTTCAGTGCCTTAATAACAGTCGGAATTAACCATCGGCAATGAATACATGCATCGCATTCTCAATTTCCAGAGTAAAATTACTTTTCAGCAAAAAAGTACATTTACTAACTTAGGTTATTATTCACTAATAATCCTATTAGGTGTTTTGGTAATATATATTTTGTTATAAAAAATGTAATGCATCTCTTTAAAGTATTGTAATAGCTGATATAGCTTACATCTGAATGTAGCTTACAATTTAGCTAATCGTGAGATGCATTTATTTCAATATACAGCTGTCAAACGTAGAGTATAATCTTCCACATTATGATTGGCTAAAACTAAATACATTCCCCTCTTCACTGTGTTTACCTTCCTACACTACTAGTTCAATAATTGTTTCAGTTTTGCAAGAGTAGTGCGTTGCAAACGAATAGGCAATCTAATTATTTTTATAATGCGCAAAAGGTTTATATCTACATGTAAATGAGGAGAGGCTAATGTTTTTAAAAATGAGATGGCCTTGGAAAGGAGAGAGTTTTTGAGAGGCTATCATCATTTAGCCCACTTCTACCTATTTCTGGACTCGGAATTAAGCCCAGGGGACTCATTTAGTGTAACAAGTTTAGCACAATTTGAGAAGAATTTGATGTTAAATTTACGGAGGACACCGAGGGTGGATTAAGTTTTTCATGCTCATAAATACCTCCGAATAAATTTAAAAGTGGAATATAAAGAGAAGTTTTCAGGCGTATATTCACATATTTAGTTGTATAGCCTTCAAAATATCAGACTTCATTTTATTCTCTTTATCCACATCACTGTTTAGACCAGATGCGTTTTATGTCTAACATGAAAAGTTATCAGTGTTTATTAATAGCCCTGTAAAGTAAATATTTTTGTTTTTTTAAAGCATCGTTAATGTAAAAAACGTTTTGTAATCTGGAATTTTATTTCAGAATTTAAAACATTGGTGTTAGTTTAATTAGAATGTTATGTTGTGTTTTGCGATTATTTCTCTTATGTTTTCTATTCTTTTTAGTACACAATTCTTTTCTAAACTATATGCTAGGCTAACTCATACTTTTGCATTTGAAAACGGTGTTTATCACATCAAAGATTGAATGTAAAGTAGTAGATCTAATCCCAACTAAACATATTTTTTTTTTTTTTTTTTTTTTTTTTTTTTTTTATTAAAACTGGTCATTTCTGACCAACCATTAATTTACATTTGATAATTATATAACTAAACATATAATTAATATATCTTAGATAAAAATTACATATAATTATTATTAGAATAATTATTATATAATCCTAATAGTTACGAGAATACAAATATTTAGATTATAATATAACTTGAAATAATTTTTTAATGTACTGCGGTCATATTGTAAATGAAGGTGTAGGAGTCAAACTCTCTAATAATCACTTGACAAATTGACAGCAGCCTAGTTGAGAATGTAACATGGGTTATCGTGTATGGCAGAAGTACGTTTAGCTCTCTGACATTTAGTAATATAAACCGCTGATATGTACCTTATATAGGGTTAAACACATATTTTTTCCGCAGTCTATTTACTGAAAAACGTAATCAGTTTTAAACCGATATGCACAATGCGTACCACTTGCATTAGGAGACCTCCATTCTTTATAACAACGTCTATTTTAATTTGCTTTTTGTTATTATTGATTTTATTGATCAGTAATTATAGTTATCATCAATAATTTTATTACTACAAAATACATTTATAAATAAACATAACAATTGATTTTTATATATAATCTTAACCTTTGAACAGCTTTACACACTAGGAGTTATTCAAATTCTACGAATTAAAAAAACACACTTTTGCTGTTTGTGTATTAAATTTTCTTTAATGTGTTTCTTTTAAATAAATGTATCTAGAATTAGCTTTTTGGCAATGTTTGTATATTGACCGTTTTGTTTTAAGAAATATCTGGTATAATGGATGTTAAAAAGAACCAGTCATGAGATCCTCCAGTTTTATATTATTTTTAGAGTAAACGAAACCATTTTTTAAATAACGTAATTGTAAACCAATTACCCGAAACTAACCGCTGAGTATCACTTCAACAAATGTTTTGTAGCTCTAATTACTATGTTCTAATTTGGCACTACATTTATTGTAATTACAATGTCAGAAAAAAATTCACTATTTTGTTTGATTTTACTACAGTGTAATTGCAATATTATGTCATGAGTAATTTAAATTTAAATTAAAATTTTATCTAGTTATAACTCGTTTATGTAAATCTTTATTAAGTGAGGAAATCCATGATTCCTCTAAATGGTCGCGAAGCAGGGTTTTAGCAACGAAATCTAACTGAAATATTTATTTCAATACTATTTATAAAATTCATTAGATTATTCAATAACATAAAGCTTTCTCGATTTGTTTAATAAAAATAATAATTTCGAGTCCATAAATTTTGCAAGCAATCGAAATAATAACTATGTAACAATTTATGCTGCCACTAACGTAATAGAAACGAATAAGAGATTAAACGGTTGGTTTCATGAAATAACTAACACAAATATCTAAAACCTTTGTTATAATTTTGTAAATATGATTTTTTTAAAGATGCAATAACTACACAAAGACCCAATAAGAGGCAACAATAAAATACGCTAAAACAAATAATTGTAGAAAAAGTTTTTACAGCCTGTATGTAAGATATTAGGCCGTCATGCTAACGGTAATCAACTCTATGTTCGAGTTATAGACAACTTACGTGTTTTATTGTGTTATGAACATTGGATAACTGTGTTATATTTAAAGTTGTTTGTAATGATGAATCTTTAAAATGTAACATAGTTATAGATAACCAGCATGGAAGCTCTTTAGTCGTACCAAGTATATTACAAATAACAAATGGTAGTTAAAAAAATATTTTAAAGGTTTTCCTAATTTACAACAACCTGGTTACTGGTAAAACAGTTTTGAAATATAAAAAAATTACAACCTAGGGGTAGATTATTTGTTGATTAAAAAAATTGATGGACTTTTAGAAATGCTGTAACGGTTAGGCCCTATTTACCTCGGTAAGTATTACCTTTATTTGTAATGTGTTATTAATTGCTTAATTACCAACGTAATTAATTTTACTTACCCGGAAATCTAGTTCTAACGTCATAGCTCAGGCAGATACTGTCTGTCTCTGGCGGTCTTCTAATCTTGAAGGTCGAACTAGGTTACTTGTGAAATAAAAATTGAAAGTTTTAAAATACAAAGTTAAACTATTTATCAATCAATAACAAATTACAAAAGAACAAACGACACCGATATGTCGAGTAATTAAGTTTTAATTACTGCTAACTATTTCATACATATTTTAATTACTTATAAATTTTCAAATTTATATATATCGAGAAGGTAGTATCTTAAGTTTTCCAATTTAATTTTAGAAATGAATATTCAAAGGACGATTTCTACGTTCATATGTTCACCGTTTACCATTTAAAATTCTCAAGTTAGTTAACATTCAAACACATTTTTTTATTATTATCTAAAACGTACCTGGTTGTGCACATTACTTGTAAAACACTATAACACATATCATTAATTACTGTGCATCGCTTTTGTACACTAATCACTGCACATCGCTCTTGGAATCAGTGCTCTTAAACAACAATCATATAAACTTTTACCTTTTTGAATCACATAAATACTTGCTTCTGACTTCTTCTCTAGTTGCGTTAATAAAATTTGGTACCGGCCTTGACATCTTAAATTTTGAATACTGGAAGCTTACAAATTTCTAAGTTATTACTACATTCTACTGTATTCTTTGCAAAGACTTTCTACACATTTTACATTTTAAAATTTTTAAAAAATATTACACATTGTAATTACTTTCATAAAAATCTGACTTCTTGTAATCATTTTGTTTCATAAGCTTTTACGAATGCAACTTTATATCTTTTCAATTTTTAAATTCTTGACTCTCTCAATTCCTTAATTATTTTCAATCAAATTAATCTTTCAAATCATTTATTAATTAAATTTTCTTCAAAATTATCTTTTCTGTTTGTCAAAATACCTAACCTATCACTAGCTGTATTTATCACAGTCCACTACCTGGGATCTGATAAACTGCTTACTTCCTGTAAGCCACAAATTACCACATTCAAACGACGCTCTATATATTTTCTCAAACATTCTCTCTCAATTTTCAAACTAAGACTGCACCATTGCTTTATAACTTCTCTCTGTTATTTTTACAACATGCTTACATCTTATACAAAAACCCTGGATTTCAAAACCCATATTTTGAGTCCAAATACTTTATTCTTAAATGAAATACCATACTTTGATTTAAAAACTATACAGCTAGTTTTTGACACAAGGACTTTATTCACTTCATTATTCTTATAATTTCCCTCAAACATTACTATAATACTTTAATTATAAATTTTGACTAAGCTCTTGCATTTATAAAATAAGAAATGAAACTGAACAGAAACTAGGATTGCCCATTCATATACAATTTTTGGTCAAGTGTTAGAGTCTCTTCGTGTAGTATTATGTTGGGATTTTGTCAGTGTCTATCTCGTGTAGAAGTGTAATTGCAATTTAATTGGGCACTTTCCACACGCAATAATGTAAATTTGTCGTCATGATTTTGTAAAAATGCATATCAAGGCACACCCCATTTTCCTTATTGATCAATTCCGCTTTTAAAAACTAAACAATGGCTTGAATTTCTTCCAACATTAACTTTTAATACCTTTCATTATTCTAATAAATAATCTACCCATTTTAGAATGTCCCTGTTTCGATTTTAATCGACCCATATGAGCTCTTCTTATATTATTGAAGTTATTACCTTTTTGGAACAGTACATACACATGATTAAAAAAAATCTACAATACTTAATATCGACCTGCTTATTTCATAGCCAATATACTTTGAAAATTACATTTGAGTTTAACTTAATAACCATACAACTTTTTATACCATTTAATGCTACTTTACATTTTGTTTAAAAATTAAAATTACAAGAGTTCTTTGAAATATCTTTTACTTAAATTTTCTTCGAATTTTTGTCAATTTTTGACAACATTCTGTCACTTGAGTATTACAGTATGCGAGATGATCGTATTGGAACCCACACCCTGATCTGGAAAATGTAAGTGATCACCATTGTCCAATGTTTACCTTTGTATTGTTTCGAACAATAAAGGAGAGCGGCATGCAGCAATAAAGAAAATCCGGCTTAGATCGACGTATACCAAGACAAGTGGTATTGCAGAAAAATGTTGTGAAGAATAATATGAACATAATAAATCTATAACACCCAAAATAGCACTCCAAATTAACGCCAAGTTTGGTGAAGCACCTTGGGCTGTTAAAATCCTACTCAAGAGACTAAAGGTGGTTGGCTTCGACGTATGCGATGATAGCAACCGTAAATGGAACAATGGTTGCATCTCTAATTCCGGCTTTTTTTGTTATTTAGTTGTATGACTCCATTACTACGCCTGAGAAGTACGACATATCATTAGTCAGTCACTCCGTGACACAAGGAACTATTGCGCCAACGTCCTACAATATTATATAAGATACACTTCGTTTGACTCCAGATACCCATCAACGCATGACCTAAAAAATGACTCATTTGTACAATAACGGTAGTGGCACAATATGGGTTCCTGTTCCAGTGGTGGTACAGAAATCAATTGAAATTTTTATATTATTCAAAAATGAGTTGTTTCTTATCAACAGAACTTGAAATGACATTTTTTTTGTAATTAAATACTATTTACTAAAGACATAATGCCAGTTTTTAGGATAAAATATGACTTGAAGAAAAATCAAATTAATTTTTTATTTCTACAAATTTTGATATGGAGAAACTATTTTAAGAAATATCTTTTACTTAAATTATCTTT
Organism: Prosapia bicincta; assembly: GCA_036971475.1. Classification (NCBI taxonomy): domain Eukaryota; kingdom Metazoa; phylum Arthropoda; class Insecta; order Hemiptera; family Cercopidae; genus Prosapia; species Prosapia bicincta. The sequence continues at coordinate 186,029,348 of JBAIZL010000001.1, forward strand.
GAATTTGTCTCATATTATGTGAACAATCCTAACCCATCATCTAGCTGTATAAACCTGCTCACTTCTTGTAATCCTCCTAATTTCAATATTTGCCCCTGAGTACATTGTTTAACGACACCATTTGTGTATACAATTTTTACTCTCACTTGGCAAAGTCTTAAGCCTGTACCATTGCCTTATAACCTCATTGTTATCTTATACATCTTCAGTACATCTTAACCCTTTTTGAATTTCAAATCCCGTTCTTTGAAAATTCACTAACTTTATTCTTAAATTAAATCCCATAATTTAATATATGAATTACATACAGCTAATTGTTCACACAAAAAAGACTTTTTTCAAATCATTATTATCAAATCTTCTTTAAAATTTTTTATCTCTTTTTTAAAAAACATTTAGGTCTTCTAACATTTTACAATACAAACCTTCTGCTATTAAAAACTTTACTTGCCATAAACATTTTTTTTCAACTTTAATTTTGACAATGTTTAAAAACAATTTTTTTATCATTATATTTATTGAAACTACAGTGTCCAATAAAACATTACATTTTATTTGACTAATTAACGTTTATTGCAGGTAACATAACAATTGTTGTTTCCTTCTTTAATTTATCATGATTTTTAAACAATTTCTTTGAATTTCTATGAGAAACTTTTATTTATCCAATACATTAAATTAACAGTAAAGGCTTTACAATTTTTATCGGCTAGACATTTTATTTTTTTTAAAATAACTTTACTACACACTGACGAGAATTTTTAAGGAGAGCTGCACAATTTACCTAATTAACACATGAATGGCATTAATCTTTAGAATTCGTTAGCAATAATCATTATTCAACTTTTTAATTATTAATGTATTCGAAAACTACTAGAGTTGCGCACTTGTAACGTTCGGGCCCTTTTTACATTGTGTAAGTATTACCTTTGTGTGTAATGTGTTATTAATTGCTTAATTACAAACATAATTAATTTTACTTACCCGGAAATCTAGTTCTAACGTCATAGCTCAGGCAGATACTGTCTGTCTCTGACGGTCTTCTAATCTTGAAGGTAGAACTAGGCTACTTGTGAAATAAGAATTGAAAGTTTTAATATTCAAAGTTAAACAATTTATTAATCAATGACAAATTACAAAAGAACAAATGACACCGATGTGTAATAGTAATTAACTTCTAATTACTGCTAACTATTCCATACATATTTTAATTACTTATTAACTTTTCAAATTTATATATATCGAGAAGGTAGTATCTTAAGTTTTCCAATTTAATTTTAGAAATGAATATTCAAAGGACGATTTCTACCGTTCATGTGTTAACCGTTTATCATTTAAAATTCTCAAATTAGTCAACATTCAAACACATTTTCTTTATTACTATCTAAAACGTACCTGGTTGTGCACATTACTTGTAAAACTCTATAACACATATCATTAATTACTGTACATCGCTTTTGTACACTAATCACTGCCCATCGCTCTTGGAATCAGTGCTCTTAAACAACAATCATATAAACTTTTACATATTTGAATCACATAAATAATTGCTTCTGACTTCTTCTTTAGTTTCGTTAATAAAATTTGGTACCGGCCATAACATCTTAAATTTTGAATACTGTAAGCTTACACATTTCTAAATTATGTTCGAAAATGGCATCGCGTCCGTCTCGTTCATAGAATTCTAGTGAAGTGTGGTCGTTTGCAAGGACGCGCTAACTGAAATTTTCAAACAAACTCCCAACTTTATATATATATATATATATATATATATATATATATATATTCTTATTGGTTCACAGATATTGCCTCATGCTTACGTCACATGGCGTGATGTGCTTAATTACTTTAAGTTACTAACTCGTACGATATTTTTCAAATTCGCCCGCTAGGAGCGCTTACTACCTACGCTAGATTCACAATGTGCACCAAAAAAACAAAAAACTTTCTTTTATATTGGGACGATAAAATTATTAAATAAAAATGAAATATATAATGAATTTATATGTAACACCTAATTTTTAAAAGTGACAATTCAAAGTTGTTTACAGGGGAGTAAATGTTAGAAAACTTGGTCCTTATACTAAAACGCAGCTAGTAATTATAATAAACATTTCCTATAATGCATAGGCCTAATTTAAACATTAAATCTCCTAAAATATTTTGTTACATTTACATAGTATTTAAATGTAATATAAGGTTTATTTTTAAAAAAATAAATCCTCTAATCCACAAATAACATTTATTTAAACCTTATGTACATTTCAATTGCCCAGCAATCATCTTCAGAGGTAATTAAAATATATAACTAACTTTAAACAACAGAATTCAACAAATATATAGGCATAAACCATTAACTACTTCGCCACGCCCCTTATTTTAAAAAAACTAGTAGGACCAATCACTTTGCAGTAAATTCCCTTTCTGGAACTTGGTCCGGTCTTTCAACTCCCGTGGTAAAGAGTAACCGTTTCAACTATTTCAATGTTACTAGAAAACAATAATATTATTTATTACCAGAAAAGGTTATAGCGCTCTCCTAATTAATGAATATAACTGAGATTTAGGGATAGGCTCTTTATCACAATTTAATAAATTATTTTCGTCATTGTTTTTGTAAATTATTAATTTTTTTAAATAAGGAGCGTGACGAAGTAGTTACCGGTTTATGTCTATACATTTGTTGTATTATGTTGTTTAAAGTTAGTTGTATTTTTTAAATACCTCTGAAGATGATTGATGGGCAATTGAAAGGTACATAAGGTTTAAATAAATGTTATATGTGGTTTAGAGGTTTTATTTATTTAAAAATAAACATTACGCCACAGTTGATTCATACAGTTATAATATAAAGTTGTTTTAGTAAAATTATATTGACTATTAAACGGATTGTTGACGTTTTTAGTAAAATGTCGGAGAGAAAAAGGTCGTATAGTTAAACGTCTAGCCTTTGTAGGCCATTTTAAAAGAAAAGGAAATATTTGTTTAATATATAGCATACCTAGGGTAAGTAATTAGGGTAAAACGTTTAAAAAAAAAAAAACTAGTATTTGAAGTAAATTCTTGTATAATTTGAAACCTGTTTAATTGTCTTTAACCAAGCCGAAATGTTACTTAATAAAACTGACTCAAGCGGGATGACCCTATAAAGTATGGAACACTATAAAACACGGGGACAATAAAGTTTATGTCACAGCTGTACATATGTCCTCCAACACTAAAATTGTTGAATAACTAGTGAGTGTTACGTGTCTACAAGTACCAGTACTTTAAGTCATTATCTGAAAAGATAAAATGTTAACTGTGTTACGTTGTTTCTTTTTGGAATTTTTTTATGAGTTAACACGTGCCTTTTTATAATAGGTTCCCTAACGATACGAGTTTATAATGGTGACACAACATTGGCGCCACCATTTTACCAGTAAATCCATTTACATCCCCTGTATTTATAGACTATTAGATATGTTGAAGTACTATGAAAAATTTATAGTTCAAGATGAATATGAAAATATTGTCAGCTTCATTTCTATAAATTTAAACTTTTAAAAATTTAAAGATACTAATAGATTTTCTGATAGGGTAGGCCTAATCCACAATAAAATAAATACATAAATAAAAAAAAAACTGTACACTAACAGACAGTTATAAACAGTTTATAATCAGACGCATTTCTGTGATATATGTTATTAATATCTATGATACTACTGCAAAATCACAACAGTAACGGGTAAGTGCAACTCAAGTAAAACCTATTAAAAACCGACAATTCAAGACTCATGGTCTGCATAGCTCCCATAATTAGATAAATGGTTTTATTTTTTTAAAAAAATCTAACTCTACTCGGTAAATAGTCTTAGTTACCTTCCCTGTATATCTGGCTAGTAAACGTTATCCTTCACCAAACAAATATTCTCTTGTTCATTGATATTTCATTTTTTCTTGTAATCGCTAATAATTTTTAGTCTTGATATTTTCAGCCTAGTATGCAAACACAATCCAGGTGTCAAGACCTCGCGGTTTCCCCTCTGATTTTGATCATTTTTATTGATCAAATTGGCATTTTTATAATTCCCTTTTTTATGTAATTTTACAATAAACATAATCTTCATTATTTTCATCAAGTTATTTTGAAGTTACTCACATCATTTCGTTAGCTTTGTAAATGAATTTTTTTTATTGTTATTCCTGGTCTGATTTATAATTGTGAATTATATTTCATTAAACTATTTTTCAGTCATTCGTTTACTATATTCTTTATACTGTTTCATGTAGCACTTTCGAAATAAAATTTTTTTATCAGGACAGTATAGTTACATCGTGATTAAACTTACAAACTATCTCAATTTTTAAACTTCTTGAAAGATAATTTAATAATTTAGATATTCATATGATAACTATAGTGTGTGATATTTAGTTTGTTAGATAATGTCAGATAAAGCTTGCATTGAAAACAATGTTAACATCATTAATAAACACTCGACTTCCAGGCATTTCCAAATGGGAAGTTACTGCTATAATAATTAAATCAAATATATATTTTTATCTGTTGGAAAAAATTTGAAACCTGCTTAATTTTTAAAACAAAAAAATATTTCTAAAGGTTATCACCGACATTCACATTACCCCTCTCCCACTGAAATGATATATTGTATGCAATAGATCAAAGAAAGACATTGCTATCTTTTCGGTAGGAGTATAGAGGTTCTATAACATTTTTCTCATTTCCCTTATCGTGGTTCTATTGTAATTTCTAAGTTTGGAAACAGTATACAGGAATAGTAGAATATGTATCTATATTGCCTCCAATAAAGATAAACTGTAGTTCAGCGTTGAAGTTTCTGGCTGCTATCGATATATATTCCCATAATAAATGGTTTTAAAATATTGTAAAAATAAATTGTTTACTCACTTTAAATAATATAGGCACTATTGGTAAGACAGATTTTGAGTAGCCTATAAGAAACAATTCCCAGCTTTCTAAGATAGTGCTTGAGTAACCGCTTATATTTTCCAAATATGTTTAAGTGTAAATGCATTATAAACTTTCCTTCATTCCCTTTCGTGAGTTTCTTTATAATTCATTTATAATTATAAAAGAGGTTTTCTTAGGTTTTTCCGATAGCTAAAACATTTAGGAGCCTATACCTCTAAAGCAAAAACCAATTATATAACTTCTATAATCATACAGAAAGTTGTATTGTTTAGAAAAGACCAATTCATAACACTATCACGAAATTTTACATGAACTCTGTCAAAATTGATAACATTAGGATGTCAAAAGGAACAATTTAGGCTTTAAAATGCAACTAACCCGGGTATGGTTTACATTGCTTAATCGTTTGGATTGAAACACCCCTAGCTGGTGTTTTGTAAATTTAAATCTGCACAAAAGCAAAACACGCCGACACATAACCTAGATTTGTAACTACTCAAAATGGCTGTACAGTTGTCAGTGCGCGTTAGTTGAGCCTGGGGTTAAGTTAAAAGGACGTTCACGTCACTACTGATTACCAACCAGGGTTCGTTTTATTTTTACGCCCTTCTTTCGAATTAAGTTGAATTAAAATATCTTTTCAGTAGACATTCACAAAAAAAAAGGATTTAATTGTGTTTTTTTTAAATAAAACGTTTCATAATAAATAAAGTATACATTCATAAAATATATAAAATTATTTAATAACCTATATAATAATATTATTAATAAGATATTACTAATTGAAATATTTTATTCATTACTCTAATAAAAAATATTATTCTCCATAATATGTTTTTCTTAATATAAAGAGTAACATCTAAGGATGAAATATATAAAAAGAGTATTTTGTAATACGTCACTTTACCTCAGTTTGTAAAGGTAATAATAATTTAGTTGAGCTATATAATTATAAGCTATATTACATTAGTATAGTATGGATTCCGATTGATTATTAGGAAACATTTAAAATGTAATTGATTGTTAAATATACTGTTTTGTGTTTGAGTGACAAACTAGTGTGATATTATAAAAGCTCTTAGAATATTCCCTTTTCGTAGAATAGATTTTTGCCTGACCTAGAAGTGCAATGTTTAATAGCTCCGTCAAATATAACTGAAAATAATAAATATCTTCATAAGACCTAAACCTCATGTTTTTAATTATAACTAGCATTATAATAAAGAGGAACCTAATTTACTCTAAAAAAGTGGTAATGTAAAAACGTTTTTATCTAAGAAAACCAAATATTGCAAACTTTCCTATAATTAAAGTTTCTACAAAAGGAAAGGAAATTGTATTTTCAAAGATTTTTTTACAAACACCTAATTACATGATTTCTTTAAATATATCAATATTTTTTTCCATTATATGTTATTACAAATTTTCTAAATTGGCAATGGAATTACCCTTCCACTTTATAAATTTTATGACCAAAATATCCATTTATGATATAGCCTAGCGGAACGAAAGGACCTGAGCGTTACTTCCGAAAGTACGGAAGTCTAAGCGTTCGGGATATTCTATTGGTCACGAGTAGTTCTGCAATAGCTGCCGATGCAGTAGTATCTGTTTGGAATCAACAGTCCAGGTCCTAAAGTATGGGCGACTTACAGAAGGGTTTTTTGCACTGTGGTACAACAATTTTGGGCAACAACCTTCCTGTCTAAGGCCTGACAGTAATAAACCCGAAAGGAGGATCAGGAATTCATAGAGGAGTGGATTCAAATCATGGTCTGCCGATATTTTCTTTTTCCATCTGTGTGTTTCTTTGTATCTAAGAGGAAAGTACAAGAGGTAGGTGTAACTGTTCTTCTTCTTACCATCTTATTTTTTCTTACAAACTTTCACTAACACGCTTTTCTATATATCAACTTAAACTTTTCTTACCTATATTATTAGGTGTTTTTCTAGAATTCCCAAATAAGAACCATGGTTTATTTTAGGCAAAATCCAGAGACTATTTGATATTTCCATTTCCTATCGAACTTTAAAATAAAACAAATTTATAAATATTTATATTTCCTACGAATATATTTGCAACATAGTTTATAGATTTCATCTATAAATTTCTTTATCTTAGAAAAATTAACGATTGAATGTTATTATCGGTTTTTTTACACGTTTGTTTGTATTTTGTAACAGTTTCGTTCAAATAGTAATTACATCTTAAACTGTAAATAGTACCAGCATCTTATAATTAATAATTATATAATCTAAATAATAAATTTAATAAATAATAATAAAAATAGATTTTTATAAAAGTATAAATATATTCATTATAAGTATTCTTGTTTTTGACATATTTTTGATTAATTATATATATATATATATATATATATCCCCGTGTTATATTAAGTTCATATGATCATGGAGGTTGTATTGATTGTTCTACCAATTTATGCAATATATAACATATTGCAAAGTTAGAATTTCAGATATAGAAATGAGTTTAGTTTTGTGGGCTAGGCTTTTACCTTGTGTATCTCTAATGTTATCATTTTCAGAACATACATTTCTCATTTTGATAATAATAAAATTAATATCATTTTTATTGGCAATACATATTAATAATATGTTCATATATGGTTCCAAATAGTAAGTTTATTGTTTAACAAAACAAAAAATTCCTAAAGTCAGGAAAACAAATGTGTTATCTAGATTAGTAATTTTACAGTAAAAACATACAGGACATATATTTTTGTTTACTCAGTGGCAATATTCCACTCACATACCAAACTAATTCCAATATATTTTCGGTCAAAACAAGACCGGATGGGTTTCCGAGATACCGTTATTTAATTGGGAATGGATTTTGTACATTATGTAAAATTGTACTGAATGATAATTGTAAAGTTATACTTACAAATAGGTTGTTGCTGTTATACAATAGTAAGTTATAACAGTTATTTTATTTTCAACTACTTCTAATAACCAACAAGAAGAAATGTAATCACCGAACATTGCAAGTCTTGCAGGACGCCTATTTAAATATAACCCACAAATATAATTTATTGATGCAGAAATTGATAGTGTTAAATATCTTGTTGCGTGTTCTCTGTGGCATAATATCGGCAAGCCTCACACGATGGCTTCATCCTGCTTAGCAACACAGAATGTATAACGGGCATCACTTCTACCTCGTTCTCTGTAGAAATACTTTCCAGCTTAACTTCACTTTGCAGCGTAAAGTTTTTTTATTATGTAGAATCTTTCTGCATCTTAGAAACTCTTTAATGCGTAGATTGATATGAATACGAAAAATCACTATAACCTATATCACAGTGCATCATGCTATCATTTTACACCACGGAACCATTCTACACCATATAATCGTTTAGCCAATTTCATAACCTTGAAGGTTAGTTTCACAAGATGATTCCTAAACAAAGGCATTATCTGCAAATAACCTTCTCACTGGCAGTGAAAAATATTATATTGTTTTAAATAAATTAATACATCACGCAAACATATCGTATTCCTTGATGTTCGCCTACAATCACACTATTTGAGAGGTATTTTAAGTTTATTAATACAGACATTAAAAGTAAAATGATAGGCTCGCTCATTTTGATTGACTAAAACTAAATACATTTCAATATACACAAAGATTACATTCTTGCACTTCTAGTTCAATCTGTGATCACTTTATGCAAGACTGCGGAATTCATAGCTTCGGTGATAGTAAATGCTTAAAATAGATTGGACCGCATTTCCGTTTGTCGTATTTCCTGATCCTCAATACATATTATGGTCACTATTTATTTGACAATTTTTCAGTGAGAAAATTATTTGTAAATAGTAGTTGATGTAAAAAGTATATAGACCTAAGCTTCGAAGCACTGTATTTTAAAGTATAAATGTATTCATTTCTGTTTGCAACATCATCCTTAACGATAGGACGTATGTAAATTATTGGTTTCATATTGGATATATTTATGTTCTGTAATAGGCTTGTAATGCAATTGAATAAGTGACAAAAAATATATTCAAACACCAGATATAAAATAAATAAGTTTTTCTAATTTTCATATACTCGCATTAAATCATTGACCCACATTAGTACATTTCGACGAATCAAATACTTCACCTGCAGCAGTTCCATTTGGGTTCCAGAATAACCTAGAGTTCTTAAACATATGGTAGAAATAAATTACAGGAAAACATTCATGTTTAAACATGCAGGTGATAAGAGACTCAATTGTAACCTGACAGAGGAACATAAACATTGTTTCCCCAATAACCAGAATATCTATTAAAAAAAAATAAAGGCTTACCACGATGGTGAATGTATATTTAAAAATAGTAAATCTTATATTTTTTTATTGTTTCAACAAAGTATAAAAACAACTGCCAAAGTAAAAATTAAAAATTATTAATATCAAACACGAGCTAAGTGTACGAAGCCTTACTTGTCATTTTCTTTGAACAGAAGATAATTTTTAAAACATTGAAGTATTTTTGGAATCGTGTTACGGAACCAGTTACACTCTTCTTACAGTTCTTATTGGATCTCGTGTTATTAAAAATAATGACAAATGAAAAATAATGGGCTTGTTGCTCACTTTACAATTTTTAGAAGCTTTTCGAAAATATCATGATCATCCACAAATTCCAATGCTTTCACTATTTACTTTTTACTCGTATCCTAGGACTAACCGAAAATAAATAATCATGGCTCCAGACTTGTTCTGCCCACCCCTCTAGCGGCCGGCTGATGCAACCTCATAATATCTTGCACTGCCCCGTATACTTTACATATAATACTAGTAACAACAAATCTACTATTTCTATACACTTTCCAAGCTAGTTTTATACACTTTTTCGAGAGTCGTCAAGACTAGGTACTCCTTGTAGCCACTTTTATTTTTACCATATTTTTTTCTTCTTCTACATTTTTACATAACACGATCCCGAATTGTAACCTTTTAATGAAAATATCTACATTTTTCATATAGATATAAATTCAATAAGATTTCAATAAGAATTAAACTATTGCAGAGAACCTATAGCATTTCACCTGTTCTAATGTAGTCATTAGCTCCACAATATGGCACATGCATAAAAGATATATTCTGACTGACATTTGGAATACGTAGGTTCTCTTTTGAGATGGGTATGCCTAATAAATAAATACACAACGACATTCAATGACATTTAAGTAGTGTATGTATATTGAGAACAACTTGAAGAATCATAGTTTTCCCTCGCCACAATAATATTAGCGATATGTCAGTCATTTCCTAAAAACATAAATATAATCGGGGTGATCTCTTAAATAGATGAAATGTACCCTTTGGCAAAATAACAACCTAGTGAGACACTACTAGAAATAAGATCAGTGGCATGAATATATTTAGTTTTTCTTAGGTAAAAAATATGCCATATTACAGAGTACGATAAGTTACCTTGAACTTTGGTTAGTATTGTAATGTGAACTTATGTTTCGGAAACATTTCTAGTACAATTTTTTACACGTAAATTTAGTAATCACCTGCTTGAAACATAGTCAATGGCTCGCGATAACAGTAAAGAGGCTTGTAACAGATAAATATTTAGTTTGTGTATAACCATTTATTTAGAAAGGTTTAGTTTGAATATAAGCAAACGTGCGGCACAATTAGATAACAAGGTTTGCAGAGAAGGGACCTCTTTGTCACCTCAAGTAATTACATTCATCAGCTAACAAATGGTCCCACTTTGAGTCTAATTGGATTTGGCATCATCAATTTAAATACTAATTTAATTTTAGTTGATCTTTAGACAAACGAGTTCTCACTTGGTTGTTGATGGTTAATTCTAAAAGATGAAACATTTATACATTTGACGGGCTAAAAGTAAATTAAATAGACAAAAACTAACTTCCTAATTTTTAGCATGCGTTCCTTTAAAATAAAGTAATGTCTGTAAAAAAACATTGGGTATGAGTAGAATTGAACATCTGTTGTAATTGCACACGACGTAATATGATATTGAAATCATTATCCCTTATTAAAATATAATTTTTATTTTCTAGAAAAAAGAATACTGGAGTTTTAGTGCTACCACATTTTACTTACGACAGAGGTTAAGTATTTTTACGATAATAAATGTTTGTTCAGTAATTTTTGGGCGATAGTTTTAGAAACATCACTAATTTATGGTGAAAGATCAAGAAAGGTTAAGTATAGTATTTTGGAAGTTGTAAATATTATATATAGTCCAGATAAAAAAAGAGGAAATATAATATTAACCAAATATGGAAGAGTAAAATAAAATTGTGGTAATGATTTTATATATATATATATATATATATATATATATATATATATATATATATATTTGTAGTTATGCAACATACCTGAGGAGTATGCCCGAGGATGACGGCACGACCAGCCATTGAAAGGTAGCTGGCATAAATAACAAGTAAAATTCTTGTTTAAATACATAGGTGAAAGTGATATATATATATATATATATATATATATATATATATATATATATATATATATATATATATATATTCAAAAGTAGAGGTCACAAAATACATGATCTAGAGAAATAAATGTAATATATAATACAACATGCAGAAGAAAATGGCAATCGGACCACATAACGCAAATTTGATGTAGCTCAAACAAGTGTCCGGAGTGGAAAAACAACTTTGCAGCGACTACGGCAATGATACAAATTAAGTAATTACAAGTGTTGGACGTTTTAACATCGATAATACTCAATATCATGCAAGTCTTAAAACATTTTAGCTCAATGTTTACCCTGTGAATATGAAAATAAATATTTAGTTTCATGGAATTATGTTACAAGTGAGAAGGAGGAATAATTGTTAATTCACTTAAACTGGAAACCCTATTTAAAGTCCATTATTTAGGATATGGCAATGGCTACTTCAGTTGATCGAAAGTGAGTCAGGTCGGTACCGATCAGACCTACCGGACCCGATAATTGACGATGTATGGTTTTGTTTTTAATTACCGTTGAAGGACACAAATTATTTCCATCCGTTGTTAATAAACGAAAACTTTAAATAAGGACAAGATATCACAAGGTGTTATTGTTTGTGCCCGAGAGAAAGGATGGATGGAAGAAAAGTTAGATTTATACTGAATCAAAACAGTGTGGAATCGAAGACCAGATGCTTAGTTAAGGGAAAAGAGTCTAATAATTCTGGATAGTTTCAAAGGGATTTGACTGAAAACTTAGAGAGAAAGTGTGCAGATGTGAAAAGTGATTAGACAGTAATTCCAGGCAGTTTAATTACCGTCCTCACTTCATCTTCTAGAAACTTCAGCTAATAAACTTCTCAAAGTGAGTTCCAAAAAACTATTCACACAGTCGCTGTTTGATGGTGAACATACATACATTTACCCCATCTGGGATATTGAGACCTTCGCTTTACCTATAATGGAATTGATTCTTAAGTCTTGGAATACAATCAAATATGAAACAGTCGTAGAGAACTTTAAAAAATTGTAATTTTAAACAGTGGTAATGAAGATATTCAGGAGAATGACGAGATTCCACCATCATATTGCATATTAAAAACAAACAAAATGTAGATTTTGTAAGTTTCATAAATGTTCCTGTGAGGATATTTCAATAAAAATTTGTGGTAGGTACAAACAATTATCTATTAAAATTTTCATGTTTTCGTTATTACCTAACATATTTTAGTTAAATACGTATTATACACGCATGCATTATAAGCGATAGAGACGCTTAAATACGGTACTTATATTAAATTAGTCTACCCTGTGTTTACTTTCTGCCGAAAGTTAAAAGCAGTGCACAATAAGAACACTGTGTTTGAATAAGTTGTATATATGCTTAATTATTCCACAGATACGACACTTTGACCCCTGATTTATGCTGATAAAATGAAAGCATACACTATATTACACATTGTGTTGCTGCTTTTTGTCTCAGAGAGATCATAGACTGTGACAGTTGTCGGCTAATAAAACATGTAACACTTTGCACTTGGAAAACTGAAAATATATTTCTAATATATATAAAAACGTAGAAAAGTAATACTACCCGATACTATTTGGTGAAATAAGTTACATAACAATAACAAATCAATACAGATCATAGTAGCGTAATTTTAATAATTAAAGAAGAATAATACTTGCTATAAATATTTTAGTAAGGGCTATAGCTGTTTAATTATTACCTTACAGTATACAAATATTAACATTTGAGGGTAATTGTGTATGAATATTTGTGTTGTTTACAATTATAATTCTTCAAGATCATATATATATATATATATATATATATATATATATATATATATATATATATATGAAGGCTAACGTCAGGAGCCAGACTGCCAAATGGCAGTCATGATTTATCCACTTTGTAAAAAAAAGTATTTACTTCCTTCCATTTTTATCATACTTTTCTACTAATTTTACAAATGTTTACTAATTTTGTAACATTTCGGCATTAGTGGGGAAAATTGAAGGATAAACGCAATCTGGAATGTTGTACAACTGGTATGCAGCCTCTTAACAACGGGAAAAAGTTGTGACGTAGGTCTAATCATATCTTTTCTCTTATCAAAAGATCACTATTTTCTAACTACACCAATATTATTGATTCCGTTTTCCCACATATCGTATCTTTACTCCTTAACTCACGAGACACAATGTGATGCTCTGAATGAGAATAAAACGTGTCATGAAACTCATGTGACAGTCACCATCTGTCTCCGTCAATGGATAACCCAAGAAAATCGGGAAATATAGATTCCTCTAACAAGGAATTCATAACACGTATATCGAACAATAATTGATTTATGAAAAGTATGTAATAAAATTTCTACAATTTCGACAATTTTCGACAATTTTCACAAAAATGTATGTGTCCTATATTTTTAATAAAGCTTATACCTTATAATTTTTGAAAGAAATAGACACTTGTACTACTCAATTGGTTTTAATATCATTTAAAGTTTCTGAATAAATTAGGTCTGCTTAGGATAATCAAAGGTTAACCTATGTTTGCCATTTATTAAACAAATCAAGCAATGACTATATCTTCAAATTACTGTGTCTGCGAAGTGTCCATGGTAAAACAACGACATAGCTATTCACTTAATTAGGTTGAACCTTTTTTTTACATGTATATCTAACACAATATTAGTGCTACTATGTATATAACTAGATCATAAAATGACAATTACATGTAAAAGTGATATTTTTGAAAAATCTCTGTAGTAATTTGAATTAATTTAACCAAAATTATCAATTTAGAATTTCGGTTATTTTTACATATGACTCCAAGCATAACGATTAATTTATTAGAAAATATATATTAAATTTGCTGTCCGACGTTTATTTCAAGTTGAACCGACCACTCTATTTTATGCAATATAGAGCCTTTAAAAGCAATAAAAACGGATGATAGAAGTGAAAGGTCGCATTCCTTTCTCTGACGCCTTGTAGAAACCTAAATTGCCTCCGTTGTACTCAGTGTATTATTGGATTACGCAACAGCCCTTTTTAAGAAGGCGCAATACTTGTAACTCCGGAATTTTACGCTTAGACAGGTTCCCTTACCATATGTAAAATGTATATGAAAGTTTAATGTTTAAATAAAAAAGATGGAACGAGCAATCACTTATCACAACAGTGTATGTGTTTATATTATTCTTCTTTACAGCGTTTATTGTGTTTCTTTTATGAGTATATACGAATACCACAACCCCAAAACGATCAATATACATTTCACAAAAATGTTGAAAAAGGCTAATTGAGATTTTTAAGGAATTTCTATGTTCCCAACAACTTAAAGCACCTTCAAACTTAAACAGACAAACAAGAGTAATAATATCTCATTGTGTTCAGAGTTATATTTGTTATATAGTCTGTTTTAGGTCAATAATATTGGATTTATCCTACCAGAGTGCAGGCAAGGCAATGCAAAAATGATCAATATACATGAATGTGTTCTTTATGCAGATGTCAAATTGACTAGCATTACTTTGTATTATTTTCTTACAACTTTATTTATTTCAATTTGAATTGAACTGCAGTACTAAACATTTTAAAATTAATTTGTGGTATAATCATAATATTAGGATTGTGTATGACAGTAGACGGAAAATAATAATACACTTTAATTTCCAAGGATGTTTACACCTATACATTAGGTATTTTCTTAGGAATTTTTCAGGTATTATTAATTTCCTAACAAACATTATTTTGTATATTTACTTCATTAATTTTGATGTTTTGATATTTTACCGTAAACAATATGTAAATTTTTGATATTAAAGGTAAATATGTCTGTCTCTATTTCTCAAAGTGTAATGAGATTGTGTCTCTTAAACGATAAAATCCTCTGAAAATGAATATTCTTGGTTTTTTTTTTTTGTTTTACACCATCTAGAAGCTTGATGTGTTTATTGAAGTATTTATCTTTATTTAAATTCTGCACAGCACCAACAACAATAAGTTGGTGTTTCAACAAATAATATCAACAAATTTTATGAAATTAGACTCCTACTTAGGTTAAGAAACAAAACTTTCATAATTGTTTGCCTTTTTCCAATTTGTTTCTTTATTTTATTCTTTTCATTCATTAATAACCCCTAGAGTACGATTTATGATATTGTGTAACAATCATGGTAAGAGTTAAAGGTTGTACAATGGAGGTTTTTACGACAAGCAGATGGCGAGGGGAATTCATATACATCTCTTAGTAACACAAAATCTAGGTATTGGAAAGCTGGTGCAGTGTAAAAGCAAGCTAGACTCTAAACATGAAAATTGTTTAACCCCCCCCCCAAATTGCTATAATTTAAGTATTGAATACACATTTGAAAAAACTTTATAAACATCAATTGTCATGAACTATATGAAAAAACTGTATTTTAACTTCATTAAATGGATAAAAACGTATTTTATTAACGATAAAAAATTTGAATAAGTTGTATGTCAGGAGATTGAGAACTATGGTGAGGATATGTTTGAGAACAGTTGTTTGCCATTCCTCATGATAGGGTACGATATAAATTTAGAAAATGGACTTACTCCGAAATGCGTCAACAGAGTAGAATATTGAATCGTTAGAAATGACAGAAAACTGTACTCAAAAATATATAAATTATCCTAATAGAAATGAAGATGAGTATATTAATCATTTCTATTAGAATAAAGTTTAAAAAAATAGTTATGTTTTTTCATATATAGTAAGAAGTTACTCCATAGGAAACTTCTTAAAATATTAAATCTGAATATGTAACTCATGTTTTGTAAATATAAAAATTATATCAATCTTTTGCAAGCATTTTAGTTTTTGTACGATTTCGTCCTAAAACTGGTTTAAATTCTGCTAAGTACCTGTTTTCATTTCTGTCAGTCTTTCGATTGCATTAATTTAGAATATCATGACGTCGTATAGAATTAGTAATTGGAAAACATTCTTTATGAGAAGCAAATGGCACACCAGTCTCATAACTGTGATTTCGAATATACTTTGCGTCATTTTCAAAACTGAAGTAAATTATTCTTGTAGATTAATTATTAAAGTGATCATTTACCTCCTTAGAAGTATAGCTCTTTGCATTGTTAAAGAGACTAAACTACAAGTCACAGAATTGATATAACCTAAAAAGGAATCAAACATGTGGAAAAAGAGTACGTCTAAAGATAATAGACATGTAATCGAGATGTACATAAAGTAATTTTTAATAAGAAGAATTTTTTTATACTGTGGGAAGTGGGGTTTTATTAATTTATTTAACATTAATACACAGTGCTCAAGACATTTATTAAAGCAAATGTGGGTTGTCACCATTTTGGATTGTCATTAATATTGAGTTGCTGCAGTGGCTAGTTGGTCGTTATTGCAGTCCCACATGTACTTGGAAATGCTTTTACAATGAGCACTGTTTGTTTTTCTTATCTTTCGATTGTATTCCATTGTAGTTGACAGTATGACCATCAAATTGTGCTTAAAACTACTGACATTGATACAAATTGGAGTTTGATCGTTCTTGGAGAGAGGTTTTCAAATGGTAATTAATATATAAAACTATGCATCAAAAATACTTACCCTTTATATTCTCATAAATACCTCCAGATTACATTTATCAATATCTTTTCTGTTGGGCTATTTCGTATCGAGTAACCAATATTGGTGATTTACAGAAGCTACGTTAATGATTTCACAGGATGCCATCGGTACCTAATCATTCTTAGTGTTACTCATCTTTGAGATTATGTAATGCTTTCATTACATTGTTTTACAAACGTAATTTATCTTAATTTTGTGCACAATTTTGTTTTGCTTTGTCATTTATTTAATTCTAATTATTGTATAAATATTGAAGTGTAGTAAGCCCTCTACCTCCAATATTCTTTATTTCTCTGTTTACAAAACATTAATTAGTAATACACAAGGCTGTGTTTTAATTGAATGATTTCGTTAAATTGTATAATATTAGATTTTTGAATAAGTGGACTAGAAACTGAATCTGGGTACTACTATTTGATAACAATTAGTTTACTGACAACAACAAAAAATTAATATTGCTTGAATAGATATTTTTATTTACATTCCACTGTCATTTCGCAAACGAAATAAATCTGTTTAACCCATTTTATCGACACTTATAATCTATTTCCGTAGCAATTAAATTGATAGATAACGCTCAAACTGTAATATAGGTTGGCTTATCTATTGCAAACAACTCATTAGGCAGATAACTTACGATTATTTCAATGTACTATAGAAAAACCAAATAATATTAGTTCTGTAATATCCCACATCTTTGTTTGACAAATTAATAAAAAAAAAATCTGAATATATCTACAGTCAATTTTATGACTTAAAAACCTTCTTCAGGCTCTGCTGTACGATGTGTAGAATTTGAATCCAAGACATCTCGAGGTGTACTTTGTGGACGCACCTACAACATCGACTCCTAAAACTCGTTGATTAAACTAGGCTGACCATGGTATATAAACTGTCATTGAATGAAATTCTTGATGTTTAAGGAACTAAGCCTAAAATATAAAAACACTTAGCTGTTGCTCGTAATGTGTTGATATAATTCTGGTTTGTAAACAAAAATTTGGTTAGTACCATTGAGACATCTGTAACAAACAAATCGAGGTATTTATACTCCAGTCGTCCAACTATAGCTTAGTTGTCTAAGTTAGTTTGATTCCATCTATTGAAATAAAGAGGTCTTCCTTCTTAGACGACAAATATCACACAATTTAATTGACCTACATAGTGGCGTTTATTACCGGATAAAAACTAGGCTCTCTAGTGGCATTGCTTAGGCCGCCTGTGTTCTACTGTAGCTTAAAGACTCAACCCCTCTACAAGAAATACAAATCGGAGGGAATATTTGTTATTCTGACATATTACCAATAAAAGGTATTATCTGCTGTAAACAGAACAATGATATAGGACAATATTTTCCTGTTGTAGAATAGAAACTGGAGGATGATAGCTTAGATTTATTATTATTATTATTATTAATAAAACTCGGAGGGAACTTAACGGTGTAGAGGACTTAGCTGTAGCCTTTGTACTCTCTTCCCATCCCTACCACAGGACTAGCTTAGTGGATACCTACCTCTTTGCAGAAATCAAGTACCCACCTGATGCTAGATCTTCTGATATCCTCTGGTGTACATACCTGCCAGCCAAACCACTTTCTCCTTGCAGCTCCCAAAGCAGGACACTCACAGAGTACGTGGATTGGGCTTTCCTCTTGGTCCTCGTCGCATCTCTTGCACACAGGTGACCTAGATTTTCCAATTTTGTATTGGAACCCCCTCGGATTCCCATGGCCTGTAACCAGCACTACAGTAGCTCTGAGTTGATGTCTACTTAAGGAGAGTAGTACTTTGCCCCACACATCTCCTGAGTAACCCCACAGTACCTTGGATTTGTTACACCCCAAGGTTACATTACATTCTTCCCTGCACAACCTGTCTATATGTTCCGTGATCCTCTTGCGCCCCTCCCGAGGCGGCAAGCCCACTGCCCTCAGCAACGGTCCTTGGGTTATACACCCTTGTTTTTCTAAGGCGTCAGCTCTCTCATTCCCTATCCAGCCAGAATGTCCTGGAATCCAGGTTAGGTTGAGTGAATTATGCTTGCTCAGCTCTGCTAGAGAAGCCATAGTCTCAGCCACCAACCTAGAGTTGGTACTAGCCTTATCTAAAGCCTTCAGAGCTGCCTGACTGTCCGAGCAAATCCAGATCGTCTAGCCCCTCCTGCCAGACCCTATTATTTCCTCAGCACATAGTTTGATCGCGAGCACCTCCCCCTGGAAGACAGAGTTGTAGTCCTCCAGGCGATGATAAAATCTGTCTTGGTGTCTCGGTCCACTAAACCCTGCTCCCACTCCTTCCTTCATCTTGGACCCATCGGTGAACCAGATTTCACCGTCTGGGTCTATACTCCACCCATGCCTCTCTTACAGGAATATGGATTTTGTAGTTTCCTTTTTCCCTTTTAAGATACAGTATCTTATCCTGAGGTTCTATCCAGAGCTCCTTCAGTGAATCCCCAAATAGCTGATTATGAAGTTTGCTACTTGTCTTCCACTGCCTAGTACACCTTAGCCGGTATGCAGTTTTCATTGCCTCCATCCTAATTTGAAGACTCAAGGATGGAAAACCCAACATAACCCTCATGGCCGCACACGGTGTGCTTCTCCTTCTAGCAGTTATGCCTCTAAGGAAGAGCCCCTGCGCTCGGTCCAGCATTCTTTTACTTGTTTCTTTCTGTGCTCTGTCCCACCAGACGATAGAGGCAAAGAACAACCTCGGCCCCACAATGGCGGAATAAATCCGGTTCATTTGACGTGGACCCAAACCCCATCTCGTGCCTATTGCTCCTCAGCATTGCCAGAACGTAGCTATGGCTTTTTTGCACTTATCCTCCAAATGCTTACGCCAGAGTAGCTTCCTATCCAGAATAACTCCCAGATATTTAGCACTCTCAACGTAGCTTATTTTAGTATTTCCAACTTCCATCATCTCGAGCGATTTAGTTTTATATCGCCTAGTGAAGATGAGTGCACAGATTTCTCTCCTTGAATGCATAGTGCATTCTCCCTGCACCATGCTTCTGTTACCTTGAGTGCCAAGGTATCAGGTTTAATTCCATCAGAAATCCCATGATCCATAGCTGCTCTCTTGATGGCCAATCTAGAGGTACTATTAAAAGCCCCCTCCCCAATACATATTCCCTTGTTGTTGAACTGACCCTTAATAAAGTCTACGACCGACAACAGCGCAGTCTCCTCTGACCTACCAGTTCTGTAGGCTTGTTGGTCCTGATGAAGCGGATACTGCTTTAAAGGTCCCTCTTTCATATAGTAGTCCACCAGCCTTTCCAATATCGTTAACAATAAAGATGTGAGGCTGATAGGTCTGAAGTCCTTTACCTCTTTGTAACTTTTCCTCCTCGGTTTGGGGATAAAGTTAACCTTCGTTTTGAGCCACTGCCCAGGCGTGTAACCCAAGGCAACACAGCCTCAGAGTAATCCTGTCAGTGGCCCTATTATTTCCTCCAAGCAATTTTGTAGTAGTGCTGGAGTAATGTTATCTAATCCAGGCGCTTTAAAAGGCTCAAAAGACAGAATCTCCTCTCTCACCTTTTGCGCTGAGATCACCTGCCCAGCAATAATCCAGTCCGCCCTTAGCCCAGTATGTCGGAGGTTTTGAGCACCGTCCCCTACCGGTCTAATATCGGGAAAACTGTTCATCATAAGCAGACGCAGTGTTTCCTCCGGGGTGTCAGTAAAGCTACCATCAGTCTTCCTGACAAACTTAAGCTCTCCCCTCGGTCCACCTGCTAACACCTTAAACAGTCTAGCAGTGTCACTCAGTGTGCTTGTCTCTGAGCACCACTTTTCCGAAGAAGCATGTTTAACCTCTTTAATAACATTTTTGTAGATACCCTGGCTGTCTTTATATGCCTGCCAGGTCTCCGCCGTTTTCTTCTTCTTTGCCCTATTAAAGAGCCTTCTAGTCTCTTTCCGTCTTGCCTCTAACTCACTGTTCCACTTAAGCTTACCACGCCCAGTGTTTATCCGCGAGAGAGGGCACTTTTCCTCAAACAACGTCGAAATTGCAGTCCTAATGTAGGCCTCAGTATTTTCCAGTTCGTTTGATGTACCATATTTACCACGGAAGTCAGACATCCGCCTCCTCACCGAGGACTTAAAACCTTCCCAGTTTGTCCTTCTCGGGTTCCTAAACCACACCACATGAGGAACAACTCCCCTCATCGTAGCAGTGATGATCCGGTGATCAGACATGGAGGGCTCATCCGAAACCTGCCAGTCATGCACCCACCTTACCATTTGTCTATTACAGAAGGTGATATCTAGAACCTCCATTCTGTTTGAAGTGACAAATGTTGGCTCGGCACCTGTGTTTAAAACCACAAGGTTTTCTTCAATCAAGAAGGCTTGGAGCTCCTCACCTCGCTCATTTGTGTCTGTGCTGCCCCACACCTCATTATGAGCATTGGCATCACAGCCCACTAAGATTCCTATATTCCTCTCCCTGCAGTACCGAACCAACTTACGTAATTCTGCAGGGGGCGATTCTCTATTGTGGGCGCAGTAAGTGGAGGCCACGATGAACTCCCTGCTCCCACTTACCTCGCCCTTGCCTCGAATTCTAACCACCGCAAGGTCTTTAGTTGAGAATTCTTGAATCAGCGTGGGTTTTAGTCCTCTGACTATCACACATGCTCTGTGCCCCTCATGTTCCCCACTTGCGTAGGTGCGCCCAGCTGCAGTCAGACCCCTTATACGGTTCCTGACCAGCCACGGTTTTTGCACCAGCGCAAGCGCTGGTAATGTGTGCCTCACATTTAAACACCTTGTTAGGACCACCGAGGCGCTTTTACTGTGATGCAAGTTGATTTGCAGGATCATTGCTCGAGGGTCAGCCATCTCCAACTGACCCCTACGCCTTCCCCTGATTCTCTCTCTCGCCCTTCTCTTCCAGGTCTTTAGAGTTCCCCTTAAAAGTGACCTCTGCAGTCCCCAAGAAGGCTTTCCCATCTCTGGCCTTTAATAATCTTGCCGATGCCTCATCCAATCCTAGCCATAGGAGGCTTG
The DNA here is from genome assembly GCA_036971475.1 of Prosapia bicincta. Classification (NCBI taxonomy): domain Eukaryota; kingdom Metazoa; phylum Arthropoda; class Insecta; order Hemiptera; family Cercopidae; genus Prosapia; species Prosapia bicincta. The sequence goes on from JBAIZL010000001.1 coordinate 186,051,427, forward strand.
CAGGTCCCCGCTCAATGCACTGTAGGATCTTCCACTGCGAAGTGTCAATTTCTGGGTTTTGCATCCCGATGAACTTGACCAGCTGAGTGGCCTCCCTTTTTGGTGGTGGTACTAGCACCGTCACTTTCACCCTTTCGATCAGTTCATCAGGCAGTACTAGCCTTGCCTGAGTCCCGTCCTCGAGCTTAACTGACGGTACCACTTCTCTCAGCCATTTTGCCGAATCCTCCTCAGCACAAATAAATGCTGCGACTCCATCCCTTAGGTGAGTGTCTCTAAACCGCAGAACAAAACCTCCACTAGGAGTGTCCAGAATCCGGTCCATGACGGTGCCCTTAAGGTAGTCGAACGCCGCCATCTCCATCCTCACGCCTACACTATCCCCATAGGTCACAAGAACCCTCGGAAGGTTGGCGGAGATCGCCGAGAAAGACGGCCTTCCCGACCAAGCAGGCCTAGACCTCTTGATCTCCGACTCTGGAGTAGGATTAGAAGTACTCCTTTCCTTCCTTCTCCTCTCTCTCTTTTGTCGTACTAAAGTCCTACCTGATCCACTGGCTTCCGGGACGACAGGGCGGGTTCTAGCCCCAGCCTCCGTCAAACCCTTCCGCTGCCCGGATCGGTGTTTCCTCAAAGGGGATGGCGGTGGTTCTCTGCCCTCCGCCTCCGCCTTCTTTGCTTCCTCATGGTAGGAAAGCCAGAGTGCTTTCCTCCTTTGTGCACCACTCATTCTTCCTGTTGCCTTCGCAGCTGGATTTCCATCTGTCTCTACGGGGGCCGAAGCCACCTCCAGAGGAACAGATTTGTCGGTAGGTTCTAAGCCCTGACCAGTTAAATTTATTTTTTTCTCTTCCATGTGTGTTCCCACGAGCAGCTAGGGAAATAAAGGTCCGCCGCCGCAGAGCCCCGCTTACGGCGGTAAGGCGACTTAAGTACTCAGGGGTGGCGCCAGGTGCTCCTGAGGCTCCGTTAAAGACCCTCCTTACCCTGAGGGCCACGAATCTACATCGGCACGGATAGCATAATACCTTCAGATCGGGGGTGTAAGTGCCCATCCAGACCACCAACCTGGATGAGGGGTGCTTATTGGTTGCCGCCCGCAAGGGAAGGGCAGGGCGAGAGCCGGGCAGATAACAACCCTGCAGGTGCTAGGACTGGCCCCTTTTTTTGAGCCGCCTTCATGCACTCATACAATTGCCTGGACTTCCCGTTTATAGGGAGCCACATACGTACAGTTCCGCTCCACCCGTCCCCCACGCCCGGATTAAGCCTCTGCACCACGTCAATGTCATGCAGCCCATAGGAGAGGATAGCTTAGATAGTAGGGTCTATTTATCGCAACATAAAAAAATATTGTAATACAATAGAGAATAACTGGCAAAACATTAATGCGTTATATTGAAAGTATTGAATGTAACTTCAAAAACGATTTTGACAATATTATAAGTATGTTTGAATTAATGTCACCTTTTTTTCACTAAATATAATTTTAGAAGAAACTTTAATAGTGGCATAAAGGAGAAGTATTTAAACTACAATGGTGGTGATCGAGCATTGTTCATGATTTCTCTCTTCGCTATCTTTCATACACATCTATATACATTTTATCTAAAATGAAGACTGACACAGCCAAATTTTTCAGGCTTATATTTAATGTCTTGACTAATAACGTGCTGTTGCGTAAACGGATATTCCACAGCGTTACAACTATATCATATTTACATTTCCTTAAGACTCCAGAGAATTATATTCAACCATCCAAGTATGTGCTTCTTAATCAAAGCTTGATTTATCTAGGATTACAAATTTGCAAATAATAAAACATTATCACATGCTTTTCACAAGTCTAACTCTTGGTAACTCTTACTAATGGTAAGACATTTGAACTGTTTAGAAAGGAAATGAAAATATCGTATAAAAAAATTACAGTTACAGGTGAAACATTTTTTTAAAATCTGGATAAAGTATTTGTAAATTTTCGATCACTTTATTATTTGGACATTTTTCGTCTTCAATGTCCTCAGAACTCATCAAAATATTAGAAATTAAACATTAATTAATAATTTTGAAAAAAATATTTTAAAAAACTTTTGATGAACTTGGTGTCTGATATACAATGTTAGATGTGACGACTGTTTCTCCGATATGAAGACTTCCAAAACAAAAAATACGAAGGATACTGGGAAGCACGTATTTCGTTCTCTGCCATCTCGTGGAAATGTGAAATAAATCCCGTTGCAACACTGAATACTAGATGAGCGTTATTGTAATATCGCTACTCACCGTATCAGTTTTTCTAGTGCTTTAATTCCAATACTTTGTCAGACCTATTGCGAGCCATTAAGTGAAACACTCTTTTGGCAGTTTATTATTCCATAATATTAATAAATGGTATGAAATATCTTCAAAAGAAACTTTATCGTCACACAAGTTTTTAAATTTATAAAGCAACGATAGACTTCGAATAAAACAAACAGTTACTATTATCCAACGATTATTGATGATTTTACAATGGGGGTGTTTGGAAGTTTGACATGTTTGAATAAATTATTGTTAAAATTGTTGAGCATTAGTAAAGACCTCCTAATTCTTAATTTAATTACAATACTTGAAAGCTAAGATGGACGGAAAGAATTTGCTTAGTGCCGAAGTTCAAACACCAATGCCAAACTGAAGTTGCCGTCTTGAGGAAACTTTATTATATCTTTATTATAAAATTATTATTAAAAATTGTCAACTTTAGCATTTAGTCAATCGTGCAGAAAATCTCCTATGGGAGTTATTTCTACATCATGACACTATTTAAATTATAGAATGTAAACAACTACTAACGACAAACTGTTGATATTCCTTCTCAATTTAACTAGATTAAATCCCTTTAAACACAATAAACCCTTTAAACAATAATTTTTCTTATAATGTTTTTGATAAACAAATAAATAGATGACGCTACAATGTATTGTGGAACAGACGTATGTGATACGATCAAGTAAATTATAAAGTATCGCGTAAATTCAAGGAGAAAACGTTTGTATAAATTTAAAGGAACATTATACATATCACCATTCTCAAAAAAATAATAATATTTCCATAGAAACTAAGTTTAACAATAAGTTGTTACGGTTTATAAGCAGGGTTCCAAAATATACAAACACCGCTAAATAAACGAGTTATCCTTTAGTTTTATGGTGAAATAAATCATTTATAAATCATATTTTTTAGTAATATGAATTAGAGCTTCTTCACTTAAAAATATTTTAATTGAGTAATAGTGCGTTAAACGTTTAAAATATTAGGAGAGAAATAGAATAAACAAATGGATATCACTATGCAGTGAACAGTGTAGTGGTGTAGAGATAATAATAAAGCTATATATAGTCTACTAAGTAATGTTTCTCAATCGAAAGGCAATATTACTACATCGAAACGCATTTATTACTTTTTTACCTCGAACGCAATTATCATACATCGACCGCAACCTTTCTTCATCGGAATAAAATAATCCTATAGCGGATTGTAATGCTTCTACGCTTGAAAAACTATGTTTCTACATCGTACACAATGTTTCCACATCGGACCAAATGTATTTACATTTTAATGCATTGTGTTTATATAGGATCACAATATTTCCACAACGGAACCCAATATTTAGACATCGCAACGAAATTTCTTTCATTGAAATTCCAAGCGTGTCATGGGAACGTAATCGTTTTACATTGAACGGAATGTTTCAATATCGAACATAATGTTTTCACATCTAAACTCAAGGAATTTACATCAGGAAGCCATATTATAAGGAGGAACGCAATGTTTCTAAATGCGAACACAATCTGCCTACATCGGAATGCGATTTATTAACATCGGAGCTCAATGTTTCTATAATGAAACGTAATGTTTTAACAACGGAACTCAATGTTTCTATATTGAAACATTATGCTTTCACATCAATACTCAATGTATTTACATCGAGACGCCATTGCATAAGGAGGATTGCAAGGTTTTTAAATGGGATCCCAAATTGTCTACATCGGAATGCTAAGTTTCAGCATCGAAACTCAATGTTTATCTGAAACATAATGCTTTCACAACAATACTCAATGTATTTTCCCTCGGGACGCCATTTTAAGGCGAAAAGCAAGGTTTCTAAATCGGAACACAATTTGCCTACATCGGAATGCTATGTTTTAACATCGGAACTCAATGTATCTATAGAGAAAAGTAATGTTTTCAAATCGAAACCTAATGTATTTTATAAGGACGAACTAATGATTCTATATTGAAACGTAACGTTTTCACATCGAAACTCAATGCATTTACGCCATTTTTTAAGGCGGAGCTAAATGTTTTTAAATCGGATCGCTACCTACCTACATCGGAATGCAATGTTTCTATATCAAGAAGACTAAAAATGAGGACGACATAGATAATGATGAAAGTGTTGTAAGCTCTTGAAATATACATTGTAATAAAACGGAAACGATTACTAAATCACCGATGAAGTTGTCAAATCGAAAAAAAATATTAGTAATTGCATTCTAGAATATTTGTACTCAAAATAATTTTCATTTTGTGTTTTTTTTATTTAATTGAAACATACATTTATTATTACTGCTATATTTCTTTTCTTAATAATAATGAAACAGACCTTATATTTCTCTTTATATATTTTTTGTATTTCTTATAGGATCATTTTTAACTTTAGGAGACTTTAAACCGTAAAATTATGTGGTTATGTAATTTGAATAAGGATTAAATAGTTATTTGTTGTTAGATCCTATTGAATGAAACATATATATTTTTTTAATATATATTTTATTGCATATATTTTTTTTAAATAACTAGGTTATCAACAAAATTACTTTTATTATAATTTACCTTCATTTAAGTATTTATCTGATCCAACTGTTATTAGGGGATGCTTTGTTGGTTATGGGAGATCTGAGAGTTGGTAAGCAATTATATTGAAACACATGGCGTAACCACGATGTTCATTAAACTGTAATTGCTGTACAACCATTTTAAAAATGAAATTTGGTGATTTGACATTTCACAGATCTCTTAACTATCACTGAAAGTTGCATAAAACGTTTAGAGATAGTTATAGTTATATTATTTTTCAACATCATATCAACTGTCGAGATTTTCTACATTATCATTTTTTTATTTTCAAAAATCGGGGAGTAAATTTTCCTTCAAATGAAAGTCTTTTTTCCGTCAAACAACTTATTTTAAAGGATAATCGTAAGAGCTATTCTCGAAAAATAATAAATTTAAAATACGAATACATACAATAAGAATCTTCTTTAAATATTTTCGTTTCGAAGATTAATTGTGAATCCGTTTGAAAACGTCTTGCGTAACTGCCAACGTATTCCTACGCACCTGTTTGTATTCAACAAACACAAATATTATTCCTCACAGTTCACATGAACGAAACAATTATGTCACATTAAAATAAATAGAAAATTAAGACATTTGAATACAATATGTTTTCACTTACACGGTGACACCATAAACACATGCATAGTTTAAAATATTTTTTTGGATGAGGATGAAGGAAATAAGTCATAAATCTTCTCAATGATAGCAACCGTTTAAACTTCTAGCCAGAGGAATATCAAAGTGTGAAAAATCCCATTTTGTTAAGCAGTGTCCGCCTACCGTAACAAAGTAACAAAAGTGTTTAAAAATTAAATCGTAGGGAACAAATTGAGAAATGAATGGGCAACTATTTAATAGACAAGTATTTTCATTAGGTTAATTTACGTATGTTTGGCGAAGGAAAAGCGTTTTAGAATATATAAAATGGCACATGTATATAATCTGTATTATACAGAACAAAGCTATAAACAAATATCAGAAAATAAAAACGAAACAATCTGTAGGAATTATTAAGAAAAATATCTGCCACATATAATCGATATGCTATAAAAAGAAGTAGAGCATTGAAAAAAAGCAACTATAATACAATTACCAGACTTCTGAACAATCTCTAAGTAGAACTTTGTCAACAACGAGGGATACAGTTTGACAAATATTAGGTGAAGATATAGTTATCTTCACAAAATTAACAGAAATATTTGTGTACTGCTTGAAAAAAAATATTTACAGAAAAGAAAAAGAAAAATGTTCAGCGTATGTAAATAGAAACCCTTTTAATTTGAAAAAAGAAAACACATATCATATTTGAAATGGAAATTATTAATAAAAAATACAAGGTAAAATATCTACAGTATTTAGAAATAAACCTATCTACGGTAGTAAAAAAAATTATATAGACTATGTTGTAAATAAATTTCTTAACTGTAAAAGTCAATTTGATTTGTGACGTTCACAAGTAAACTGTATTGTGTCCTAATACACACCCACAAATATACACAATACACAATATACACACACAACTATATTGTGTCCTAACACGTATATAAATATCACCATTTATATATAAAGCAAATTTCTCTCTCTCTGTCTATTTTTGCTGGTATCTCGATGTTACAGATACGTTTAGTTAAAACAGTATTAGATTTGAAGAAAATAAGATGTAAACTGATGAAGATAAAATGAGTTATGAATTAGAAAAACAGTTTTGGGATGGAAGAAAATACAATGTAAGAAGACTGATGAAATATGTATAAAAGGTAGTATAATTTGTGTTGATTAATAATTTGTGTTGTGAATGTTATTGAAAAGAAAATATCCTTAATCTTTAAATTATTATACATTCATTACATGAAATAATGATGTTTGGTAATCGAAGAAAAAGTCTCTATTTTGATATTTAACAAAATAGGTGTATTATTATAAAGAAGTGTATGTACATTAACTAAAATGAAATAAACAAATCGTGTGGGGAAAATACCAATACAAGCGCAATATATTTCTATAATATTGTAAATAATTTAAATTAATAAAATCAATGAAGATTTAAAAAAAATGTAAAGTGGTATTTAATATGCAGAATAATGGCAAAAATGGAGCTTCTAAATTAGGGTAATATAGGTAGAAGTGTAATCCAGGGGAACACACTAGAAAATATTTATATAGTGCGGACCACGTAAACGTGTAGTTGCCTTGATATATCACTCAATATTTCTAGTGTACTACCAATTCCTAATACATATTAGTTACATATTCTGAAATATCTATTCTGCAACAGCCTCAGTATCCGATATGCTTACACATATTTCCAGATTTTCTGCTAAATCATACGAGTATAATTGATCATCGAATTTATATAATATCGGCTGTCTCATGCAAATCAGTGTTTTGACAATCCTTATCAAGCTTGTAGGTATGTATTCATACGTACCCTCCCCCACCCGTTCGCGATTTCTCAAGGCCAAGTTCACAGATACGTGGTCCGCAGTGTATGTACATTAACACTTATACCCATACACAATTTTAACAAATGCTGTTTACGAGGGAAGTACCTATGAAGCTAAATAGGTAAATTCAGAGGGTCAATTGGAAAAACAATCCTGGTAATATAGTGAGGCCTGTATAGAATCAAAGTTCACTTTACATATATTAACTTTACAAATGGATTAAGACATTATATTTTCAAATATCAGACGAATTGTAACTGTTTGTTGAAAATGTACGCATTTGCTATTTATAGCTTTTATTTTTGCTTAGGCTTTTCAGTAAATGGTGAAATGCTTTAACTGTTTGTTTAACAGTTTGTTATTCTTTTCAGTTACTATATCATGTGTAACAAAGTTTTTAATAGTTTTTCTGTGTTTCGCTGGAGAACTTAATAATACATACTTAAGAATTTTACCATTCAACTTCTCATTCTGGAAGAAGTAGTACTTTTATAATTGTATAGGTTATGGAAATCTTAGGAATGCATTCATGTAGGATTTATAGGAACCTGAATCTTCCGGACATAGCCATTATTTTAATACGAGACATTTAGACCTAATTATCCTGAACGATTAGCTATGGTCCGCAGATATATGCGGTTTCTAAACACTACGTATATAGAGTCATAATTTCTTCAGTGAAATTAGACTCGACGTAAAACATATTCTAATGTTTCGAAGAATAAACGTTACCTTTGAAAAGCAAAATTTACAAATAAAAAAGCTGTTCAGGTTTATTTTGTGCACTAAATAATTAATTTATAATACGTTTACCTAAAAAAAGCCTCATATATCGTTTAAAAAGGTATACTTAGGGTAGAATTATTTTCAAGTAAAACATCTACTTTATTCATTGCTATATATGATAAACTATATTTTATGTAGTGAGCGTTAGACTTGATGGGATTGAATCACTTAGACGTTGAAAATGCAAACTGTTTTCGCTTGTAGAATTATTTAAGTGCTCTTTATTGTTGGGTAGTGTGAGAAACGGAAGGAAACAAATCAAGACTTCGCTCCCCTCTCTAAACAGCTTTCACCACTTCAGTGAAATACGGGTAGGAAGTAATTTCCTTTTCTGTAAATTTGATGGTTCAAGTAAAATTAGAGTTTTTACAGTCAAGTATAGAATTATAAACCGAAATAAACACCTTTATTTTCCGATTGGTAAAATATCAAACAAGTTCATATTTTAACAGTTTTGTTAAAGCTGTTGTTAAAATTTTAAAACATATTTGTTAAAATATTTTATAAAATATTTGTTAAAATTTGTACATCTATTGCCATCACTAACTTTACCTTCATAATGGTTCTTCTATAACGCCATACCGACAGTTTTTTCCTAAGTTGAATGACAATCAAACATTGCCATTAAGAGAATACACAACTCTAGATAGTGGTTAAAGCGTTCATAAAGATTGAACTTGATCGCAAAAAGGTAAAATGCTCTATGAGTGTATATATTTCACTGATTCAATGTTAAATAAATCATAGTCGTATACTATAATATAGCGTAAGGGTGTAACAATAAATTTTGAAGTAAATTGTAAGGCTATTACTAATATCACTTTACACCTTGTGACGGGCAGAACCCTGCCACAATTGCCACCAAGAGGGCAAATAGTTAAAAGTAAAGCCAGGTTAAATTTTTTTGTTATTACATTAAGCCAAGCCATTGAGAAAGGGGTTAAAAATTTAAAGTAACTTATAGGGGGTCATTTGCAAAGGGAAAATTGTCAAATTCGGCCTAAAATTACAAACGACATTTCCATAGATAAAGAACAACAAATAAAGAACAATGACAAGAATAAGAAAAATTTGTTAGAAGCACGGAAAAAGAGTTATGCAGCCCGAAATGAAAACAAGTAAATTAATTTCTTATAGGATGTCATTTCCTTTCTCACGGTCTGGCAGTGATGACGACAGACGCGCGCATCTAGGTAGGCAAGTTGGAGAATATCGATTTTTGATTGGTCTGATCGAAACGCTGGAAAAATTGCTACAACAACGAGCCCAACGGTTAAAGATGGGCAAAGCGTTACTTGACATCGAGAGACGGCGTGAGAACGTTGGTCAAGGGAGTTCGCGTGAGTAGTAGCCGCGAAGAAATGAACTTTTGTTTTAAGTGAATAACAACGATCAAAAACGATGGCAGGCTAGACGGTTGTGTTTCGCTGAAATGTAGGAAGTGCTGTTTCATCAATGGGGCCCTTTCGGATTAAGATCTATCCGAAAGCGGTGCTCATAGCTAAGACCTAAAGGTGCTGCGTCGTAAGTCTTAAAGTGTTTCGGAAAAATATATAAAAATGCAACTTTATTTGTGGTACGGACAGGAAAGTATGCAGTGTTTTAAATAGGGGCAAAGTTTTTTAAGAGAAGAACAGTTTTAATTTTGAAATAGCAAATGTAGAAAATTAACGATAAACAGTGTAAAAGCTTGTAGTGTTTTAAAAATGGTGTTTAGAACAGTGTTTCATTTAACTAGCAAATCAAAATTTAACCATCAAGTGCTTAATATCCACAAGATGCCCATGCAGAAGGATGCATAGACAGAGGACGACACCGTGGGAACAGAACAGGAGCTGTATGCAGGGCGTTGGCCATTTCAAACAAAGGGACGAGGGTTTTCAACATGGCGGACTTCTCTTTTTAAATTTTGGATGGAGCTATAAGCGTCACTTGGAGCCGGCACGAATGCAACCCCCCACTTCGATGTTCCATCGAAAAACCTGAGGGAGGGGGAAGACTCTCAAGCCTTTGTCCAACGGAAAAATTAAAGTCAGACCTGTACAGTTTTCTTTTTGCAGATGGGAGTTTTTGTTTTGATAAAATTTTAAAAGGGGAAATTGTTAATTAAATTAAATTCATTTAAAAATAGTAGATTCCAAATTGTTTAAATTAAAAGATAGGAGCTGATGGCTTTGTTTAAGGGTGGGGATTAAAGGAACAAAATGGCGCAAGACTCATGTTAGAGTAGAGCATTTAAATTCTAAAAAGATATTTTAAAAATGTAATTTCTAAATTATAAATTCTTAAAGGGTTTAAACTTGAAATAAATTGAATTGAAAGCAAATATGTTCAAACTTATTAACAAACAAAATTAGTAGAAAGAACAGAAAATATAGTTAAAAAATAGTTGTATTTTGAAAGTGTAAAAATCAAGTTCTATGTTTCAAGATGGCCGCCAGTAAGATTGTTTATTTACATCAGCTGACTGGAAGGTCAGGCGTTGCTATGTAGCATTTGAAGAAATGAAAGGACTTTAAATGAAATGTTTGTTTTTGTAAAAAGGAGTTGTTTAGTAAATGACAATTTTAAATAAATCGTTTTTGGTTTTAAATATAAATGTTTTTAATAAGAATTAAAATATTATTTTCTGTTCTTTAAAAAAAGGGTTATATCGAAATTTCAAATTTTTATAAAATAAATTTTTGGGTATAAATAATACAGATTGAAATCAATGGTTGTTTTTTAAATTATATGAGGTAAATTTATTAACAAATAAAAATAAATTACATTAACTTAAGATAAGAAAGGGTTGTAAGGAACAAATAATAAAGCAAATATGGAGAAATTATATTTTAAAATAAATTTTAAATTTTTTAAAGTTGAGATTTAGTAAAGAGAAAAATATAACTTTCAACTATGAGTTTTCATAGGATTAATTGTGTCTAGTGATTGTTCATGTAAATAATAGGTATTTTGGTTCATGTTTTAAATGTAAGGAATAATTTTTTTTGTTTTGGTATTAATTTATATATATATATATATATATATATATATATATATATATATAAATAATAAGATTTTTTTTGTATTTCAAAAAAGAGATATATAAAAAAGTATTGCAAGTTTAAATTGAATAGTATGGTTTTGTTTTTTTTAACTAAATTTATTGTTTGATAAATATTAATTAAAAGTTTTTGAAAATACAATGTTCCTTCAGAAATTGTGTGTTTTACATTGTTGTAAAGTTAAAATTAAATGTCAATGCATTTTATTTTACAAAAGGAAAGGGATAAAAGATTCATTTTGTAAAAGGGTTAAATAAGGGGTTTTGTAAATGTGTTAAATGATTTTCAGTAACTATAAAAATGTTTTATATCAGATTCAATCATATAATTAGCTGAAACTTTGGGGTTTAATTTTTCAAATAAATATGCGTTTTTCTTTCAGTAAATGAGTCAATATTGTTAAATATAAATATGAGTTATTAATTAATTCAGATTACAAGCTTATAGCGTTAAATAGGTGCATTTGTAAGTTTATAACATGGATTCTATCTTAGAGGAGTTTGATAAATTTTAATTTATGAAAATAATATAATTTCAGGTGATTGTTAGAAACTAATTGGTAAAATAATGTTAATAATCACAAGTCGTTGGAATGTACAAAAGGGTACAACTTTCCCAGTTAGAAGAAGGGTTAAAATAAAGTTTTAAGATTTGGTTTTGATTTAAAGTAAAGGGTTAAATTGTTTAAAGATCAAATAGTTTAAATTCAAAGATTTTGGTAAATGAGTTAGAGATAAAGTTTAATCCTGTAGTTAGTTGTTTTGAGGTTTCTTTTTATGAAAATAGTTTTCAACTTTATTATGTATAAATGTTTTAAATTGGAAGGGTTAAATTTAAATATATAATAAAAAATCAATTGGGAAAGGTTTTGCATTTTGCTATATTCTTGTTGACTGTGAACAAATTTCAAATTAATAATTAATTGGTAAATTTTTCTGATAAAATAGTATAAGCAAGTAAGATGTTTTCAATGTTAAATTGTTTTAAATTGATAGGGTTTTCTGGGTAAAATGTAGTGCGTACTGTGCCATGCACATTCAAATAAATAAATGTAATTTTAAAAATAAATATTTTTTTTACTAACTAGCAAACATATTGAGTTTTCATATAAACAAGTTTCTTACACTATCCTACAAAGATGGAAATTTCTCCGGTTATATGCCTTTCAAAAGAACTCCTCCCCGGGAAGTCTCACCCAAGGGGTTAATTCTCAGCAAGTTAGGTTTTTTGTTTTAGGTCCAGGGATTTATCCACTGGCGGAATTTGGCGAGCAATGCACAGCGTTCGTAACTTCGGCTACGAACGGCTCGTAACAAATTTCTTACTCTGCAGCGGGCGCGGGTGTTCGTCATGCGCTTGGAGCCGTCGACGGTTGGGTTGACCGCTCAGGTAAGTGAGCTTGGTGATCAAAGGGGATGGCACGCGCTTTTGGCGTGGGCCGGTCCGTTACAACCTATCACTAAGAATTAGGAAATAATACTTATTTGCTAAAAGAATTATACAATGTATAAAAAAAAAAATAATGTTTCGCTCATCTGAGATAGCGAAATTCGTTTTGATCTGAGCCAACAAAAAATTGTTTAAAATAAAATATTGAACCAGTTAATAGCTCTATCGTGAGTAAATTTGAGATAGGTATGAGTAAAATATCCATTAAGTTGTTTTCCTTCTAGGAACTAGATTATTCACGCAATCTTATAAGGCTCTACATTATATTGATTTACTCTTGGAAATGTTTCACTAAGAGCCCAATACTAAAATAGCGTATATTTAGTAATATTATTTTTCTAGACCCTTTGTGTCTAGACCATATGTAATGTTGCGGATTTTAAAGTCCATGGCTACAGCTCTTCTCTGTAGGTTTGATATTAACGAATTGCTGAATACTGAATAATAAGTTTTATTTTATGTTTAACGAATGTACCGAGCGATATATATCTTTGTATGGCACTGAATTAGGTCTAACTATCATATTGTCATGTAGTAGCACAGATATTTGTATTATCTTAAATTAGATGGGCATCACTATATATAAGTCTGGTATTTAAATGTTTAGCTGAAATGTGTAGCGATGTTCACTCTTCATTGAAATCGTAAACAGTATATAAATCTCATTACCTCGTGCATTTTTGGTATCTAAAACCAGTAAAAATTCCGTTTTTAAATTTAAAGCTTGTGACCTGGGTATTAAGTTTTATAATAGAGAAAGTAAATATCGTGTTTTCTTGAATAACCCTAAGCAAAGACTTTTCACAAAATTATTTTATTTTGAAGATTTAATTGTAATGTTGAGTGAAATAATAACAAAAATACATCAATCATTACGCTGTATTATCTAGCATTACTATATTTACAAGTAATCAATACTTTGATCTGATAAACAGTGTTGATAGTATTAGTGTGTTCGATGGTATGCACTTGCACCTCCCAATGATTTCTCTGTGGCAATCCATTACTTTGTGTTTTGAAATCTATCATGATCTTATCGAATGTAGCTCTTCGAAAGCTTTGCATATGAGTTCTTACTAGGCACATTGATTTTATTGTTAATTAAATAAATTTACAGGTACGACTAAATAGAGAACAACAGTAACATGTACAATCTAAATCAAGAGTGTTTATTTTTTACATTAATTTAAGGTTTGCAATATAAATGTAGTTAAAGCTATATCTTGTACTTTTAGATATATAATTAAAAGAAAAAATATATCATTTATTAAATAACTATGAAAACATATTTTACCAGATATAAATATCGTTGATTTTTGACGAGAAGGAATGAAATTCTGCGATACCAAAATATTTCAGGAACGACTAAATTACTTATATATCTTCAGTAATTTAGTAAAATGTGTGGTTATAAAACTTAGTTAAAATATGTGTTATAAATATGTGACGTTCTTATAACAATGCCTAAATGGTTTTATAATGGAATGTTATACGAAAAACATTGGACTCTTAGATAAACTATGTCAGAATTTGCTTAGGTAGGTGTACAATCAATGATAACATTCTTATCGTAATTAGGTGAAATATATTCTTATGTATGTGTGAGTAGAAGCTTTTCCTTTTAGATATCTATATATTATTATTACTTTATTTCTACCTTTAAGGATAAAATATATAATTTATATATTGGTCTTATATCCTTAACATAACGAAATTCCTTAAGATGAAGTACCATTTTCCTATTATAAATAATATTAATAACTTTTTATTATAGATTTTTTTTTTGTACATCTTGAGGTTCTTCTATAATTGCAATTTTGGTATCAATTTAACTAAAAATACACTACTTACTGATATTTTTCAGCAGACGCAATTCGCAATAGGTTAGCGTATTGTTCAATGCCGTGAGTCACAGACAAAACTGTTCACTCTTTTTCATTGCTCACAACATTGAACCATGCGCTGACCTACTGGAAAACCCGTTTGCTGAAAAATATCAATATTTAGTAGGTTTATTGATATGTTGATGTCAGACGTTTAATAATATTTGTGGAATGGAGACAGGGAGATTTATAAACAACAATACAATAGGCAGCCACATTTTTTATCCCGTGTTTCTGTTGTAACCAGAGCTGCTAGTTGTCCATCTCAGCTGGTACACAAAATTATCAAAACTAATAATTGACATAATACTTTCAGTCAAAACAAATTGTGACAATTGAAATAAAATACCGAAATATATTCCCTTGTATTCATTTTATAATGAGCTTTTACTTCTTATAAATGTTTATGGGTGATGCTGATATTCAAGCGAATATAGCATAGGGAGACAAAATATATGGAAAACTGTAGTGATGACGTTACCGTCTGTCATTACTAAAAGCACACGTAATTCGATGAATTTGCAGGTCAGTATTGCCAAGTTAACTTGTGTGTGACAATTATTAGAGCAATTCTATCGAGGACCTAAATTAATAAAAGTGTAGATGAAGAGTTTTCGTAGCCTGTTTTTATACATATAAATGTGATATATTCGGTTTCTACATGATTGTCAAAGCAATGTGGTAATTTGTTGCTTCGCTGATTAATAGATATCATAGTTTCTTGTTTCCCAGATATCATAGTCCTTTATTCCCAACTGCTGTATTTCGTTATACATCCTTTTGTATTTCTTTACACCTATGTGGCATATTTGATCTCATCCATTTGCAGTACTTGTTCATAACTACCTACCAGAATTCGTCATGCACACTTAGTGTGGTTCATCAAATCCTTCTACTATTAATTCATACCTACTTATCAGATTCGACCATATAAACTTAGCCTAACTCTTCTTACTAACCTAGCGAAGATCTTAATAATACTCTGGCCTGTACCTCTATAAAAATGTATTACAAATTTTCTTACCCACTTCACAATGTCCCTCATAAACATATAGCAGAGTTATACATATCAATATAGCATGCGTTTTCATACGCATATATCAGAGTTGTCCACGCCCATCTAGCATGGTTTTTAATACGTATAGCATATACCAGAGTTGTTAACTTCCATCTAGCATGGTTCTTCATATTCGTATATCAGAGTGGTTCATCCCCATCTATTTCTAATACCTACATGTGGATGATATTAGTGTATAGGCCTACTGTTTATTTCAACAGTATTATAAGATTACTTATGTCTAAGTTTTGTCACAGGATAACCAAAGCATCGTCAGTTCGACTCCTCCAAAATCTCTTTTTTAATATTACAAATACAGTGTTTTATTGTTAATTTCTTAAATATAGTAATATTCTATACTTATTTAGCGATTGGAAAAAATATTATTCTAGCTAACAATCCTACGATTACAAAGAAAACTAATAATCACTAACATTGCGCTTTAATAATATAGTGAAAAACCAATGTTTAAGAAAGTGTTCTTAAAATATTGTTAAACGTATTTTTTACATACTGCCACACTCAACACATTGCTCGTTGTTGTTCCCCTACAGGGTGTTTGCAGTGTGCACAGTAAGTAGTTATCATCTTTATGATTGCTGCTGGACAAAAGAAAACAAATCATTCTGGCTCCTGCTGGGTTTGGAGCTGTTAGGAGCCCGGAATGCAAATTTGTGGTTCAATTATCTCCATTGTTACGTCGAAGTTCTGAAGGAAACGTGATATGAAAAAAAACGTTGTGGCGTATAAGTGATTCTAGTACAACCCTCACAATATCCCGTTTTGAAACCGCCATCAATGTTACGTATTGGAGTGGGACTATTGACTGGATCAGGACGAGTGATTCATACATAATTATATTTAGCTCCAATGAATAAAAATTGTGAGATAAATAGGTTAAGATTAGGTTCATGACTAGGTGTGGCATTTACACTAGATAGAGGGTTGTCATTAGTTGGAGGATTGACATTAGGTGAAAAGTAGATGTTAGGTGGAGGATCGTCGTAGGGTGAAACGAAAACAGGTAGAAAATCGGTGTCAAGTGGAATGTCGAAAATACGAGGAGGTTGAGAGCGATAAGTAGAGCATCACATGGTGATCGTCTTATGCGGCGTTTTTTATTACTGCAAGGTCGTTACTCAGTATCGTTGTCTGATTATTTACTCAGAGCTGTGGTTCCATCTACTGTATGGTAAGTCATCCTGCATCTGTATAGTCCCCGAGTCCTTTTATTAGCATGGTTACCTTCAAGTATATCTTCATTTTCACTATCATTTAGGTTCAGATAGCACCACGTTCACAAAACCCCTCATCACTATAATCTTCAAGATATTTTTGTAGATGTTTCTACGATATTCCTGGTAACCATTTTCTTTTCTCAAATATAAATCCATCCTTAACATACGGAGCAACGGATACCACCACAAATAGCAACAAAACCTAAGCCTATGTGAGTAAAAGCCAAAATAATGTAACGAGAACAGAAATATCAAAAACTCACAATCACTTATGTATCGTCAAATGACGATGCGTGCTCTGTTACACTTGCACGTAAGTCAACTTTAGCAACAAAACTGCACGTCTGACATCGGCGGTTGTAGGTAAGGAGTAGCTAAAAATGTACTGAGCCAACAGCTCATTTGTCAGGTATAGCAGTTTTTGAATCGGAGTGTCGTCATTTTGACAAGCATAAGTTAGGTGTTTTGACGAGATATCTAGAGTTAATGAAACACACAACTGTCAATTTTATTATTAGATAATTAATTTAGTTTTTTTATCATCTATGTTTAACAGCATTGCTAGTTTAGGTTGTATGTGAACTGTTAGAAAAGACCTTTCTAAAACACTTTACATGAAAACATAAGAGGCCACTGTCCCAGAATAGCTTTTAGAATGTTTCGCCTTTTAATGTATTGATTTATTAGGTACTTTATGTTTTAGTTTCATTTTAAATGTTCCAATTATTCACGTAACTGAAAATCCTTTATTACAGTAGCATACAGTCTTTGGAATACATTCTTTTTTCAACATGTCGTGCATAGATTATTCTAGTTTTGTGATAGTACGTGCAATTTTATTTAAACCTATGTTCACAGCTATTTTAACCAGGCAGAGGTCGCGAGAAAAATAAAACGTGAGGGGTCGCACACGGTGGATTCGACCAGATCAATTTAATAATACAAAAAACAAATACCGAAAGTATTTTATTTTAAAAATACAAACATCGTAATTAGTTATAATGTATTTACTTAAGTTCTATTGGTTTTAATTGTAACATTATTGTATTAAATAATTTTAAAAATTATTTTAAGATTTAACAATTTTATTTTTTTTTTTAAATACAAGACTTTAGATAAGTTGTCGTAACATAAGGATTCCTTGAGAAAGATTTATGTTTATTGATATATTCTGAATGAAAACTAATTTCTGAGTAAAAAAATGTACTGGATGTTTAAAATAGCTGTAAAGTGAAAGAACCAATTTTTGAATGAAAATGTGTTGAATGTTTAAGTGAATTTGTAATAATACACAATTATAGTGATGAAATGAAACCGTACACATTTATGATAATAAACAAAAAATGACATACAATATTTCTAAGCACCTGAGGGTTATAGCAATGAAATTCCTTACAGTTCCTCATCCGATTGATGCCCTTGGGTAGCGCAATCTTGACAAGAAGGTAAAGCGTGTTCAGTGCAGATGAATCTACGACAGCTGTTGCACCGAGTTTTTTATTTCCCGTTTTGTCTCCAGTTGCATAGACCACATCGACCTTCACGTGCATCATCTCCATTATTTCGCCCCTGCGTCTATAGGTTCAGCAACTCATCAATGTATCTTTTAACGAAGAAGTTGTCTTCTAACACTACCAGGATTTTAAATCCTTTGTTCCTCACGCCTTTCTTCCCTTTCCACGCTATCTAACACTCTAGCAAATATTTCTTCCTCTGCTCGATTCACATTACGTAGTAACACAATAAATATAACACACAGCACATTAAGCGATCAATAACACAAAAGTGAATTTAAAAATTATGTCACACTTTAGCTCATGCGAGTTTGTTGTTTTCACGTTGGTTTCTATACTGGCTTTTCTTTAGGCTTCTACATTAAGACACTCGTTGGTGATAACGAAAATACAAACACAGCATTCGCCAGTAGACGAGTCTAATTGAAGGTACCTAGGGGGTGGAAGCTTACAAAAATCGGCAGTTCGAGATATCAAGAAACTGGTGAAGGCCGGTAGACAAGACCGTGTTTAACCTCTGTCGGGTTAAAAAAGGAAAACAAAATATAGACACATTTTTACAATAAAACACTTTTTTTGCAAACATATTATCTATATCGACATTTCCGTCATTCAGAGAGGCGTTTTGAGAGGTTAAAAGAACAATGCTACCCGTTGAAATATACGGTCAGACAAAGGGGTAAATGCATTGTCACCGATTAGTAATAAACTTTAAAATGGTAGTTTTTATGACTATTATATAATTTAAGGCAAAAGGTAAATAACTTCATAAAATTATTTCTTTTTATAGAATAATTTGCATTGACATATTTTTATTATTATTTAATATGAAAATAACAACTTTTTAAACTTAATTTCTAAAAGTTAGGTGAATACGTTTGGATAAAAGTCAGTGAAAAATATAAAATTGTTTGCAATGATATGGACAGGTTGCATGAGGAAATCAACATATATATATATATATATATATATATATATATATATATATATATATATATATATATATATATATTTACAACTGTTTTATCATCCCATCTATATTTAGTTGACAGTGTTTTATTCATGAATGTGTTCTGTGTCATGGGAAATGAAGTGTTGATTGCATCACAGTTTTAAATAGAGGTCATTCTTCTGGATTACGCCTCCTTTACATTTTTCAGAATATTTGTTTTAACAATATGTAACCCAATTCTGAGTCACTCCGATTCCAATGACAGATGTAAAATAAAGAAAGGTGAAAAGAATGCCATCGATTTAAAATACAAATAGTATTAAAGTTATGGAAAATAAAATCCTAAATGCTTTAAATGCATGTAAATGGTCATAAGACATAGTCGAACTCCTTTTTAACTACCAAAATTATATTAGTTTGCATCAGTATTTACAACATAAATATATTTACATATTTACCTCATTTACATATTTTGGTTTCCCTCTCTATTTGTCTTTCTCTTCACTTCTACGCCTCGTCTTTTTCATCCACTTTTTTCTTTTTCCAATATAACATATATTGCTTATTATGTTTCATTAAACAAAGAAAATATAAATAATAAGAAACCATTCAAGTGTGCCTCTATCTAAAATTGAAGTGTGATATAATAATGCCCTATTTTAATTTAGAGCATTTAAAATATAATGTAAACATGGTATAATGTCTTAGCTGATATACAATTTTAAAACTTCTCCAAATATCATTAACTTTTATCTACTTCAATTTGATTAAAAATATAAATTATTGAATGAATAATGTTCATCACATAAACTGATTCGTATTTCCTTTTTATAAAGCTTCTAACTTAAAAATGTTTTTTCGTTAGGAATAGTTATTTGACAAATTAAAAAAAACATACTTTTTATGTGTTTGTGTAGGCTCAACAGATACGAGAAAAAAATCATTCAACAGCGAACCTAAATTTTGTAATGTATTGTCTAGTAGTTTAAGTGTAATGCAACTCTCTGTTGAATGCAAACACATTTGCGGAATTGCAAGAGATATATTCGGGATGTCCCGCTGAGGAATTATTATTTTCTATAATCTCAAAGAAAGAGATACTAAACAGGGAATTGTAAAATAAAAGCTATTGCGTGTTCTAAAATACAGAAATAAAGGTTAAAACAAAGTTGGCAATCCTCCAAGTCTAGTCAACAGCTTATAAAAGAAATAAATATAGAGGCACAAGGTGATAAACAATGATTGGTGTAGGCAACGCAATCATTGTCGTATATAATGGGAAACATAACCAATTTACTGAATAGAAATACATATATTGAAATTTGGAGGAAGTACTGCCTCTACATTTTACAGTTTATCATATATTTTGAGTCAAATTCGACCAACTTCTAATTATTTTACCAATCCAATATTTAACAATTTCTATTTCTCACAATATTTTTCATTAATGTTTTCAAAAGAAATTCATTTCGCAATGTTAAATAGGATCAGTCAAATAATATTACTTGCATTCAATAATTGCAACGTAATTTATGATTATATTTTAACAATAGTTTTTCTATTTGGGATATTTTACTTTTTAAATTCTAATTAAATGTTTTACAAAAAATTCAAATTTTATGTCTTTATTTGGTTGGAAACAGGACGTATTAAATTGTAGAGAGCTACTGTTGTACAGTAAATGTTTGAATAAAATAAGTCCTTGATATATTTTACGACATTTTTAGGATTAAAAAAAAAAAACTATAGCAGTATGAAAAGGTTAGATATAAATGAGCAAGAAATACTGAGAACCTCAGAGAAGAAAAAGCATAAAATTTAATGAGCTAAAAAATAAGAGTAATTTATAGGTAAATCAAACAACCAGATTATATTGATATTGAGAGGGACTAGTAGCTAGATATCTATTATATACCCAAGAATATCAAAAGTAAAATTCTACTCTATTATATATCATTATAAATCTTAAAAAAGACACAAGTTTTCAAAATTAGGAAGTTATATTTTTATGTTATCAATTCAAGAGAATAAATGTTGAGGATATTGAGAATTGAAAGACTACTTGGAACCTAAATTAAGATAGATAAACAAAATTTCATTTGTTTACAAAATTAGGTTGAATGATTGCAAGGGATTGAAGAAATAACAGTTTATTAAAACATACCTTATAGGTTTATGTTCTCAAACAACAATTCATAAAAGGTGTGTGTTGTTGTTGCTTTGTGTGTGTGTGTGTGTGTCAGTGTTTTTATATATATATATATATATATATATATATATATATATATATATATATATATATATATATAATTCTCAAACTTCTAAAAACAGTAATATCCATGCATTGAATATATGAACATTGGTAAGAATAGTCTATTAATTTCATAATTTTAAATTACATAATAATAAATTGTATCTATCAGTTGGTGACAACATTTTACGAAACATTTTAATTAATAATATTGCGTTTGATTAGATTATGTAGGCCCAAATAAAAGACAAACTTATGTCTATCAACTGCGGTCCTAACTAATAAAAATAATGTAACAAAGGAGTTTATGAATCAAGAATTAGCGTGAGGAAATTATTGGTATTATTAGGGTTTTAGTTCATAACTATAGCATATATTTTAGGGATGAATCAATGTGTTAATGACTTAGTAATGTTATGATATATAGCTACATTAAACGCCCTTGACGACATAGGGCAATTGAAGTTATAGAGTAAGTTGTTTGAAACCGCAACACTAGCTACTGAGCTATGAGGTTTAGAGAATAACTATTCATTTGGATCCTCCGTTTTACAACTTAAAATTTGTTTGCAAAATTTCGATAATATTATGATTAACACTAAAAAAAAAATGCAGGAATAAAATATATTATTTGTCGATTGTGCTTATTGAATATTGATTCACATGGACAAATAATTCTAGTGGTAAATATAGTATGATGCAAATATTGCACAACCCACACATTTGTGATCTTATAGAAATTTGACACTGAACTATTATTAAACATGATAATACGTGATTTTGGCGCTAATAACATACATTCCCATCATAAAAAGTTAATAATTTTACTACAAATAATCATTTTCATTGTATCCCTAAGTACTTTCCCAAATACACAGCTATTTTGTAAACATTTGATAATATTTGTTTATACAGAGTTAATCTTCGTTTTTCAGTAATGTTTTCTTCTTATATATAGGTGTAAAAAAAATAATTGTGCCTTAAATTTAAATAAGTGTAAACGTTTATTGGCAACCTACTAAGAGTTGGGATACAAATTAAAATATTACTTCCCTTCACAAACACACAAGATTTTTATGTATTTTGTTTTTTTTTTTTATAAAAGAGCTCAATGCTAAAAAGTCATGAGTATAAATGTAAATTATCTGATAAAGATTAGGCTAAATAATAATAACAAAAGTTATCCTTACAAAAAAGTAAAGAGGCTAACTTGTTGACCGGTGATTAGTCCTACATTTCGGTGTTGCTTCTTCATTGCTGCACTAAAAAAGAGGTAGTTTTTAACGCTTGCAATTGTTTACCGCATTTATTAGTAGACAATAGTTTTTTAAACTATCAAGAATTTTTTTAACTATATTCTAGTGTACGAGAACTGCCTATTACGATATAGTTACTGCGCGTCAAAGACGTCTTAGAGATGTAGTAAGAAACCAAATGCAGTGTTGGATATCAGTGTTAAATAAACAGCTACGTTTTTGACACTGTAATAGTTTCAGAAAAACCGAACAACCCATTCCAGGTGCCTATGGGAATAAGAAAAAAATAAGATCACAGAATCTGTCAACACTCTGTAGTAAGAGCATAGTTTAATTTTGAATAAAAACGGGATCATAACGTATAGAATATTTTCAGATGATATTGTATCGTGTGGCTAGATAGACTCTTACTATATTAGGCTGTAACCTTTTATGTGGATACATGTAGGCCTAAAACATTCTTACAAAGATAAGTATATATGGTTTGTTTACGGATCACATTCCAGTGTTTTTTGCTTATCAAGAGCATTAAAAAGTTATATTTAAAAATTCTGGATAAAGATTGAGTAAAATTTGGAAGGGGCTATTACAGATATGAAAATTAGTGACCTGTTATTGGAAATAATGATTTGTTGTACCATCGAGTTGTACGTAGTGCCTAATCAGTAATAGACTGCTATCCAGAGAGTTGATAACCGTTGCCCGAAGCGAAAAAGAAACGAATAGGATATTTATATCAGAGTTATGGGGAACAGGGTCGGAAAAGGTTATTAAAATGGCAAAGAAATAGAAATGAATATTTTTGTAGGCCTACTGTTGTAAAAATGGTTGAAAATAAGACCAATTTGCTCTAAGGAGGTAAATATTTTTAAATGCTAGAAATAATTGCTCTTGTTAGTTTAATATCCAGGATCATAGTTTTAGCCAGGGTTGGGATTATCCTCGAGGACATTAATTGCTTGCATCCAATTATAAACACTTCCCGCATATCAAGGTAACTACATATCTCAAAACTCCTAACAGCGTCTACTCTTCCTTCATAATGTAACCTCGTCCTTCATTGTTATGCAGATTTTGAAGTCCAGAAATAGCTTTTACTATACAAAACAACTTTTTAATAGTCAAGTGAACTTGCAATTCTTGAAAGAACGTAAAATATATAACAATGATTTCATAAAACTAATACCATAAAACAGAAATAAAATAGAAATCTTTAATACACATTAGTGTAGAGAAAAATAATATGGAATCAACGTTCACTCTATATGCATGTTACTGTAAACATCTGGGTATGCTAAAACGTTTCTATAAAGTTACAGTCTATAAAAATATTACGGTTTTTCATGAATATAGTTAAACGAGTGAATAAGAGTGTATGTAAGTTAAAGTATATGAATTACAATGTATTCCAAAAAAAAGAAATATTGAAATTGTTGTCTTCCTTTTCTTATTTCTTTCTTTTATTTTCTTTAAGAATATACATATTTATATATATATATATATATATATATATATATATATATATATATATATATATATATATATAAAGAACTAAGTCAAAATACAAATACAAGAATTATAATTGAATTTACAATTCAAAGCTTTTCGTTGGCTAACAGTACCAACATCATCAGGAATATTAAACAATTAAAATTAGAATAAAAACATATGTGCAAATTAGATTAAATAAATAGCTATGCCAAATCAATAACAATGTTGTTTTTTTTATTTTATTTTTTTATTTTTTTTGCCCTAACATTACAAACACTGAATATATTATCAAATTTAGATTTTACTTGTATTTGTTCATTTATCAACTCTTTATTAGTGTTATATTTATGAATTTCTAAAGCCTTATAAATATTCATTCTCAGGCCTTTGTTAATTTCTTTTAGAAGTATCATATTATCGATATTAGGAAGTATGTGATTATTACTAATACAATGACTAGCAAAATTTGATTTATAAATTTCTGGCTTTTTATACGCATTAAAATGCTCGTTTTATCTATCTTTAAGTTTTTTCTTAGTTTGTCTTATATATACTTTACTATAATATTCACATACTAATTTATATACACCGTTTTTTTCATGCATAATAACAATATTATTATTATTTATTATATTTAATATTATATTATTAGTATTATATGCGAATATTATGTTGCTACCTTTAAAAAATTGTGTGATATTTTTTACTTCATTACCAAAAAATGTAAATGAAGTCCATATGACATTTTCATTATTTTTTTTGAAAATTAGATTATTATTTTGTTTCTTTAAAATATTATAATTAGGTTTATCAACAGTTTTCTTTTTACAGCCTATCTCAATTGCAATTTGATAAATAATGTTTTTCTCTCTTATTTTGTTTTCATTATTCATTATATTATTATTCATTATTTATTATTATTCATTATAATTAATTATGCATTATTGTTTTCATTATTATATATATATATATATATATATATATATATATATATATATATATATATTATATATATATATATTATATATATATATATATATATATATATATATATTGATTTATAAATATATATAAAGTATTTAGATATGGAGTCAGTAGGTAATTAAAGAGCAAAATCTATTCCCAAATCGGATCACTGATAATTTTACAAAGGCGGTATTAAACAGGACAATACGTTGAAGGAAGAGGCGAGGTTAGGTTCATGCTACAGAGAAATGTTTGTAAAAGAGCGAGACTGTGAAAAACAAAGTGTGGCCGAGTTGAAGCTTAATTGGTACTGGGGTCCGAGGTGAAATGTTATGTATTCCTCTAAGCAATGGAGGTAGGTGTTTGGAAAGACATGACGTTGTCTTGTTACTTCAAAATGGATGCACTGTCTGATATGTGGTAATTGTTATTTAGTAGAAAAGTTGTTTGTCTTACTAAATGAGTGAGGATGAAGACTATACGACCTTTAGGAAACTGTTGAGCATTAGTTCATAAAGTGAAAGTGTAAGACAAGACATTTTTCTAATTATCAAGACTTATATCTTTCAAGTCCTAAGTATATGCGGACACTAATATATTGGGAAATTAATTATTAAATATAGACAGATGAAAAAGGTGATAAAGAAGATGAAGTTGCAAAACAGCGGGGGGAAATTGATTAGGAGATGACGAATGTATATAAAATATTATTCTTGCTCAAAACTATGTCACCCATTTTAAAGAGAGAGATTCTGACTTTTATAGAACATCAACAGCATTTATCAAAAAAAATCGTAACCCACTTAAAAAGGTTTGTAGGCGGGTGATTTAAAAGTTACAGACGACTCTTCATTAACTATAATAAACGTAATGTCATGCAAAGAAAAGACTCAAGGATTATATCTGAAATAGAAAAACTTGTATTAGTTATAACACAAAAAAAAATAATGTGCGACACATCGCCTAACATTAAGTACGCGTTTATGGTTTTTTTCCAAGAACAATATGTTACTCTTTTCAAATCTAGTGCAATATGACAATATATTTTATTTAGCTTTTATGTCATTTGTTTTCGTAGATGAAATATTGTTTTATAAACTGTGTTATATTTACAGTAATTAAAAAAAGCATTTTTGAAAATCATAACTATTTTTTCGACAATATATTCATACACAAAACACAAAAACCAGGCACTCATTATATATATATATATATATATATATATATATATATATATATATATATATATATATATATATATTAGGTAGCTATAGTGATTCACTACATGATTGCTGAAATTCATACATTTAAAAACATCCAATATTCAAAAATATATATGTTTGTTTGTGTGTGTGTGTGTGTGTGTTTGTGTATGTGTGTGTGTGTGTGATAGAGTGATCAGTCCTGCTGGAGGAATATGCACCTTCGAATATAATTCATTCTTCAACCTATAGTCTGCGATATCCAAAAATAAAGGACGGACTTTCTTTCAGAACGATTTAGGAAGAAGCTCATATGATCCCTTTAAATTCCGCTACAATGATCAACCTAATATACCTAATATACAAGAAGAGATTTGAAGGAAATAGAAAGACATTTTGAAAGTTCAACATCTTGATCGGAGTGGAACTGAGAAAGAGTTCTTATAAAAAGCGTCCTGATTTGCCTCAAAATCCTAAACTACCAAAATTGTGCAAGCAAACCAGATTTCACCAAAGAGAAAGAAGAAGGTTGAACGATTCGTCTTAATTCAAACTAAGTCAAAATTGGTCTTAAATTGTTAAGATTTCAAGTTTTCCGTATTAGTTCTTTAAATAAACAAGATTTTCACCACTCATCTTCGAAGGATGTGAAAAGAATAAAACCGAGTATACTATTCCAGAGTTAAGGTACAACGAACATTATTGCATTCCTCGTTGAAACAATTCAATAATAAGGAGATTGAAAATCATGTTCTCTTTTGATCTAAAAAAAACAAGCTCTCTTTTTTTCCCAAATTCAGCATGGTCATAGTACCATTTTTCTAGGCTTCTCAAAGAAAAATGTTACCTTCTAAAACCCTAAATTTCTTTATAGGTTATATATATAACGATATTTCTTAAATTTTAGGTAGATCTAATATTTACTCAATCCTCTCCTATAAATTCCTGTCAATGTTTTAGATTAAATATTATAGATCAATATTTAGTCTACGACTAAAACATATTTCATTTTGTTTTATTTAATAAAAAAATAGCTATTTTCAGCAAATATTGTCCTGGAGAATTGTCATACTTATATAAAAATTTAATATAGTAAATAATAAAAAATGATGAAATTAAAATTAAATTGGAGTAACAAAATTTGCTCATGACAATTTCAATATTTGAAGCAGGAAATATAGTTTAAATGATATAATAGTTGCAATCACCATTTCCTTTTTTTTAATAAAAAATATACAAAATAAATGTAAAAGGTAAGCTATATTTTACATTTAGAGAAAATATCATATACATAAATTACACCGTTTTTTTATTTTTGGTTTTACTTGCAATAAATTGCCTTTTTATGCATAACAATAAACATGTGAGACTTTGTTATAATTATTAAAAAATAAGAAAATCAATATTTTATTAAACCTTTATAAATGTAATATAATATTGAGGTGATATATATTGCCCTTTTATAGGCTAAAAAATGTGTTATCTTCCAATTATTCTATTTTTTTCGAAATCATATAAAGAATACACACATAAATAAACAGAAGCGAGTACCCACTTTTGTAAAAACTAAGTCAGACACAATTCTTACATATCTTTAAATATTGGCCAAAAATTTCGAATACACCTGAGAGGATTCGATATAGAGGTGTAATTATTTCCTTAATGAACCTTCAAGGTGTAATGGTTTTCTGGTTGCATAACCCTGAACAATTTCTTCCCTGTTAGCTTTTATACCTCTAAGATATAAATCCTAAAATAATTTTAGACTTCTGAAAATTTAAAATTATTTATGTTCTTAAAGACCATAGCATATTATACACAAACAATTTAACTTTTAATAGTTATGTTTATTGTTAATGAATGAAGTAAGTAAACTAGCATGCTGTTGCTATGTTTAGCAAAATTGATAGACATCACGAATGCGGAGTTTCTCAGAAGAGATACTGATAGGGACAACAGCGACGGTGCTGGAGAGTTCTATACTTTATAAAAGCGAAGACCCAACCCATTGGTTTTAAACTTAAGGAATTATCAATCAATGATTTCAATTTATATAATGTGTTATCATAATGTAGACGCAAATTTAGGTCCATGTAATAATTTAGAAAACATCTGGTTGAAAATAGAAAGTGCATATGTTTTTTAGTAATGTAAGTTAAGAAAGTGTTCGGTTTAATAGAGTTTAGTGGTGTGTTTAGACTTAATACCAATATTTCCGAAATCTGACCAGCGAAAATTAATGGATATTCACCAAGTTTAAACCTGAAATCCATGCAAGATGCAGGTTGAGAGCCTCATGGAATGAGTTAAACAATAAATATTGTTCCCTGTTCAATATTGTTAGAGTTACTCAAGCCATACCACTTTTTATAACCACGTAGAAGCTATAAATAGTTCGTAGAGTATAAATCCTTGCTTTCTTGGTAAATTAATTTTATTATAAAATTAGATCCTAATGGGTCAAGTGAAACGTGTTTCAGAAGCATTGCCCAAATATGAAGCTAACAACAACATTTAAGAAATGTGCATTGAATTTGTTTTCATAAAACGTATTTTCTATAAGTCTCAGTTTCTTCTTCCAATAAGACTTCAACACATCTTGTTTCACATCCGTCACCTACGTTTATACACCATATCGTTGTCACATCATCATCGTTCTGACATCAATAATAAGTGCTGAGTTGGTACTATGAGCTAATACAGGCTGGTTTTTTATAATTAAAAATCTTTTCAATATGGGTTTTATCATCAACCAAAAACCTCCTGTCTTTCAAAAAGACCAGAATAATGAGTGGGTAATTTTTCTGACTGCGTTGTATTACGGCACTAAACACAGGCATTGTTTTTATTTATACAAAATATATAGAATCAGTACAATATTATACAAGATATATTATACAGATTATATATTTCATTTGTTAAGCAATAATTTTCCTCCTCAGTATACATTGTAACAGTAATGTTGTAAAGGTTATGACACTCAGTAACCCATTTTCTATCTCAACGGTGCATCTGAATTCGTTATGCACAATACAATGCACAGTGGCTTAATGCTTACACTTTATCTGGCAGGTTATTAGGTTATTGATGTTAAATACTATTACAACGTATCGTAACAAGCCATATGTACTAACAGAATACTAAAACATGTTTTGACGGTGCATCTGCATTCGTTATGCATAATACAATGCACAGTGGCTTAATGCTTACACTTTATCCAGCAGGTTATTAGGTTTATGATATTAAATACTATTACAACGTATTGTAACAAGTCATATGTACTAACAGAATAGTAAAATTGGTTTTGACCGTGCATCTGCATTCGTTATGCATAATACAATGCACAGTGGCTTAATGCTTACACTTTATTTGGCAGGTTATTAGGTTTTTGATATTAAATACTATTACAACGTATCGTAACAAGTCATATGTACTAACAGAATACTAAAACTTGTTTTGACGGTGCATCTGCATTCGTTATGCATAATACCATGTACAGTGGCTTAACGTTTGCACTTTATCTGGCAGGTTATTAGGTTTTTGATATTAAATACTATTACAACGTATCGTGACAAGTCATATGTACTAACAGAATAGTAAAATTTGTTTCGACGGTGCATCTGCATTCGTTATGCATAATACAATGCACAGTGGCTTAATGGCTACACTTTATTTGGCAGGTTATTAGGTTTTTTATGTTAAATACTATTACAACGTATCGTAATAAGTCATATGTACTAACAGAATACTAAAACTTGTTTAGTAGTAATATAAAATCCAATATTTAATGGACTGGAATCGAATTTGATTAAGATTAAACAATCGCGATACTACATATTCTGGCCAAACATTCTAAACTCATAAAGATAAACAACTTTTTTCATTTTATAACCGGCAAAGGTGTATTCAGCCAGGAATTGTGGACCCCAAATTACGAAGGTATCAGGTAAAACGCTGATGAAGGGGGGCATAAATGAGGCATATATGTAAAACAGCAGCGCCAGGATTAGGTGTAAAAATAAATAGTATTGATGGGTAATCTTATTCCTGATTGTTATCGAAATATTTATAATGTTTCTGTAGTAGAATAAAAGACAAATATAATGATAAAACCATACTAATTTTTTGTAAATAATAATAGAGAAAAGTTAAGGTATATCGTTCTTGTAATAACCTAATCTTTATGGAGAGTATTTAAAATTTGATATTGTATTGAAATATGTTGTATGTCTGTTAACATATCTGCGGCGGTTTCCATCTGTCTTTACGGTAGCCTGCAAACTCGGTTGGAGTTGAAGGCACTGGCTAGTGATACTAATGGACCTAAGAGTTTTCGACAGTGTGTTAACGAATTGTTGTTCCATTACTCCTCACATAAACGGTACTAGATACAGATGCATAATGATACCATATTTAACATTATTATAAATAATAATATTAAGAATACTATATATTTCTTATTAATATTTAGCTGTTTACTAGGAATATTTCTAACCAATGTGACTTTTATTACTACGAATGAGGTGAACACAGTTTTCCCAATCATAATAGCCCTTGCTACATCTTTTACTAGGTTACTGTAAATTTGTCAAGTGGCTATCCAGTGCGCTCGACTCTTATACATTAATTCAAAGAATCAACGAATTATAACAAATCAGGTACTAGCAGTTATATTACCTCCTAATAATATTTTTTTTAATATTCTCAATGGTAAGGTATTTTATTTGGTTGGTGTTTAATTTAATCTATTATAACATTTCCGGGAAATATGGTCTTTAATAATATGGCCCTTTTTTAAAAATGTATTTGTCTGATAAAATGTAATATTCCATCGTACCAAAAGGCCAGTTTTATTTTAAATACCCCTATAAATTGAATTTTTTTGCAACCATTTTGCACGCTTATTTGACAGTAAAAAACACAAAACTGGTAAATCAAATGGCAGTTGAAGTAACAGACACCGTAGTTTTTGAAATATTAATTAACAAACAGGTAGACATAAAAAACGACCAAATATGTTTACTAATATTTGCCTCACTATTATTTATATCACTTGTATTTTATTTGTTCTATTTGTACGTGCAATGTATAAGTTTTGCTTTTAAACAACATTCATTATTATGTAGTGCTGTCTATAATAATACTTTTCATATAATTTAAATCCTCAACAATCCGGACAACGCACGTAAAGCCTAAATAAACATACTAAAAAAAATTTACTTCAGTTAGAGATATCAATATCACACCGCACTGTACTCTTTGTTAAAATAAACAAAATTTCCTGCTAAAGAAACGAGTTACAGATATTTTGAGTAACATAGTTTACGAAATGTTGTCTTCCCTTTAAAATTCTTAGCATACATTTAGGGTTAACATGAATCAAACTGTTGAAGATTACGTTAAATTCACGTTACATTACGTAGGGTAATCGTACCTCCATTAACGTTTAAAAATTTCAGAAAATTAAAAAATTAATGGGATAAGACTATTGCTACTTTAATAATACCTCTAGAAGTATCAAAACTTATTCTCAAAATTTAAAGTAGATAATGCACTACACTTTAAAAATTATATGTAATTGAAGTATTACTAATATTTCAAAAACACTAAGGAAGTGGTTTTATATTTAAAATATGTGTATCATGTAATATGTTTTTATTAAATATGGCTACATTTGCATTAGGTGATATGAAAATACGTTTAAAAATCAGTAACAAAATACCTCACGTATCTGATACTTGAGATACTTCTTTCTTTCATACTAAAGTAGTAAACTCAATCTATTTTTTGGGCTTAACGCCGGTCTGATTACCCTTCCATACTAAATAGTAACTTGACCAAGAATTTCCATGTAAACAGCACATATTCGTAATTCTTATTTACCTTCAATTTTCTACTTTTGAAGTCGCTTGACGAAATCATCTTGAATACACTGTATACTCAATTTTAAAAGTACTTAACTAAGTGAATACGTAATTTCGTACTTGCTGACGCGTTTTAAAACATTCGTTCCTTTTACGAATCTAACCCTCTACTGGACGGTTTCGGCTAGTACATCACACACACTTTGAATCCAACAGCCTTTTCTATTATATGACATACAACTCAAACAACCCACCATTTCCACAGTCATAAACCTGTTCCCGTTAGAGCCTTTACAACTAGCCGATGCCTTGCAGTAGAGTGTTAGCTTCCTAACGGAGAGAATGTTTTAAAACACGTCATCAAGTAAGATAAGAAATTACGTATTCACTTAGTTAATTAATTTTAAAATTAGTGTCTACGTTTGGTAAAAAGAAATTATGTAATAATATAATCATATTTCTTTACAATAGATAATTTTCACTTTTAACTGCGGGGTAAAGTTTCGAGGTACTTACGTGTTTGATTTATTTTAAACAAGATATACATTAAAAACAATAAAACACATTCTTGAAACGTAAACCTTTGCGATCGTGTTTCTGGGAAAAGTACACTATCTCTATAGTACGTTAGATTATTGTTTAGTTTTATTTTTTAAAAAACATATTTATTTTATGCAAATCGCGAGTATAATATCACTTGAAAAAAATTTTAAGTATCACATGGAAATAAAACATTCACAAATAATGAAAAGAGGATGGACATTTTATTGTCGTGTCACTAACAGAAACGTATTACCGAAAATACGTTTATGACATTGATGTATTCACAAGGAAATGGATCTCGTTAAAAACTTCCTATCTTATCGGGATTAGGTTGGCTAGTGAAGAAAAAACTCTAAAAGCTGTCATTTCTAACTTTTAATAAAAAAAAAACCAGTAATTGTTACAGAATCCAAATTTTGGCTGGTACGTTTGTGTAATAGATTGTTACTAGGCAGATCAACTATGAAATATAAATTTACACATGTGTAAATAAATGTAATATTTTCCTAAAATTAATATGAGCAATCTATATTGAAATTTTACAATGTTGTCCAAAAACTATTAATTTTTTTAAATTTTCTTGTTGATGCCAATTAAAATGATGAAAACTTCATCTTTTTAACAACTTGTGTTTTAGTTGCTTATGCCATACACTTCTGCAATTTTATTTGTATTTGAAAAATCCATTATATTTGGGATAAAATATATAAAAGTAAATAAATTAAACTTGCTTGAAAAAGCTTATTACTAATTAAAATTTCCATGTCCAAGAGGATATCTTAGTATACATTTAGGTAGAATAATTGTAGCAATGTTACGTCATATTTTATATTTACTTGCCCAATGAAAGAAAAACAAATGTTATTTTTTATTGAAGTGAAAATAAATACTGCTTTAAGTACATTACATGGCACTAATAATTGATATTTTCAATTAATTCCTGTCCCCTGTAGAGACATTTTCTATACCATACACGTTATATAAAGCCTAATAATCTCTAAAACAAACACCTGCGATAATATTACGTACATTATGCATATTTAAAAAGTGATTTGACAAACTGATTTTTGGTAGAGTTCACAAAAATACCAGAAGTAAGAATTTCAAGATGTTTATCACAAATCCAACATCGTTCGATTAAAGTAGATTTTTTTAAAAAATATTAACCATAAATATAAATATCCATTTCACTTGATTTTGTTTTCTGTATTTTTTCGTCTATTTTATTTAGCTACACCTTCTCTTCTACTGTATAGGATATATGTACGTATTATTTGCATCGGGGTGCAGTAGTGTTTGGATAGGGATTCTTAAGCTAAGGCAAAATTCCTGGTGTACAGAAAGCAAGTGTGTAATAAACAGAAAGTGAATGATTTTTCTTGGTAGCAAATCCATAGCTTTGGGCCAAAAAAGTTTTTAGAGTAAAATGTTAATGTAAACAAAGAGAAATATGACTCTTTGAGAAGGTATTTAATGGACGTTGCACTTTTGATATTTAAAGTTAATTTCATCTAAAAGGAAATACAATATCACTCACATATCGAAACTTTCCTAAGTTGTCATTCTGTTGGAAAATGCAATTAAAGAACTTTTGGCCCTCGCTTTGTCACTGTCAGGAAATAGGGGAAGTTTCGAAGCGAAGTTTAATAAAGTAATTTGGGAAGATGGGGGTTAATATTAATCAGATAAAGTATATTTATGTAAGACGAGGACCATCGGGACTCTTTCGATGGAACTCTATAGTCAAACGTGATTTATTCGTCAATTATAAATAAAAAAAAAAATAATTTATTTACCAGTTACATAGTCCATGGATATTAAACTTTGGATTTAGTATAACATCAAGTATTTATTATCAAGAATTTTCCCATTTTACTTTTATTCGTAATTATGTTGTTTTTCAGTGTTTTTTCCTGTTATAAAATAATCATATTAGTTTGTATTTATTGCCTGGAATTTATTTTACTATGTTAACAAGATGTATAATTATTAAGTTAAAAAATAAATTCTATGGAGATAACCGATTATCATTGCTGGTGAAATTTGATCAAATGTTAGCTTCATGTCAAACCCCCGTTTATTAAACTTCAGGCCTCCATTATGTTATTGTTTATACATATAATTTCTAAAATCTATTAATTGTTTAAATGTATGCAATATCAAGAGCACAGTGATATAGTATATAACATTAAGACATTTGGAAAACCTCAATTTCACAAAATAATCCAACATCATCATCATCATCATCAGAGGGTCGCTCTACGAAATTACAATCTGAAACACTTCTATTCACATACAAGTTTAAAGTTTGGTATATATAGTCTTTCTATTAGGAAATGGTGTAATTAAAACGACACATAATAAGTCTAAGAATTCTTGAATTTTTTAGTCTATTATGTTCGGTGAATTTCAAAAGTGTACGAATCCTAAAAGGAATGAAGACGTTTTATAACAAATTCAGAGAGATAGAGAGAGAGAGAGAGAGACGTGACCACTACGAAATACAAATGATTTTGTTATATTAGACTGGTGATAACTAAACAAGAGAAATTTTGACAATGATGAAAGATAGACCTGTGTAAGAGATATCTGAATAAACTAGAAAAAAAATGGAGGCATATCAACGGCTCAACATAATGTATGTATATAAAAAATTAAACATAGGTTTATGAGACGTAATAATACCTAATACACAACAATGACACAACTTCTCACATTACAAAACGTTTTAGTAGAATCCAATGACCTCAGAAAACAAAAACGAAGAATTAGATACAATTAAACTTAGCATACACAAATGGATACAACACATTAGGATATAAAACTAATGGACAATCACATTACACAAAAAATATAAAAAAAAAACAATATAGGGAGGGAAAAACATTTACAACAATACCATACCTGAAAAGAAGATTAAATAATATAGTTTACTAATTTAAAAAAAAACAGATTTCAAAATAAAATTTAAAAGTAAAAACAAATTGCAAAAAAGTTACAACATAACACCAACAAAACAGATAAATTCTAAGTTCCAGGCATATACAAATTAATATGTACAAACAGCAATAGATTCTATATAGGGCATACAAGTTGCACTTTCCAACAAAGATTTAAAGATCACAGGCAATCAAATATACACTATAGAAACTCATCAATCGCCAATCCCCTAAATGAAACAGGGCCACATACACAGGCATTACCCAGAATCTAACAGCCTTACACATCAACAAATAAGAACCACATGTCAACACACTAGATCATTATAAATTTAACAAACAAAAATAATAAACAGGCCTTTTACAAATCACTTACATTCTTTGACGCAATCGAAAACCTGCCTTTAAAGCCGTCATTGCCTAACTCCAAGCTGTGTCATTTCCTATTTATAAAGCAATACCAAAATCTAATTATCATGACGGCTGATATAATGCCAAAAATAAAATAAAACACTGTCAAATTTATTCAATTTATCACTAAACCTAAGTCAACATACTTGGAGACGCACAATCAAAGTTTCTTTGGCAGTAAATTTCTTTTTAAATAAAACACACATATTATGAATTTAATTAGGTTCCATTTTTAATTTATTTAAATCTTCCTTATATTTCAGAATTATTTAGAATAACTCCTTGTGTATAACACTTATTTATGTTTCAAGTTAATGTTCCTATATAACTATGTCCTATATTTAGTAGCATGTGATCCTTAATATATAAATATATATATATATATATATATATATATATATATATATATATATATATATATATATATATATAAATATATACCTATGTACACACATATAAACACCTGTAATAGTAGTATTCCTAAATGCCTTTAAGTTCCGGAACTGTATAGTTCTATAGACGGTATGGAAACGTCATAAGTTCTATCAAATTTGTTGAGAAAACGTAAAAGGATTTTCTTAGGATAACATTTATTTAATGTAGACACATTTTAATCTCGATAAAACGAGAAAATATGTTAGTATTATTTGTGATGTAAAGTCAGGAAATTCTCGCTACTATGCCAAAGGCTTATTATTCACGATTCCAGTAATCGTCCATTCTAATAATATCAAGCAAT
Organism: Prosapia bicincta; assembly: GCA_036971475.1. NCBI lineage: Eukaryota > Metazoa > Arthropoda > Insecta > Hemiptera > Cercopidae > Prosapia > Prosapia bicincta. The sequence goes on from JBAIZL010000001.1 coordinate 186,088,340, forward strand.
TTCAGATAAACGGTTCTATAAGGCTTCAAGTGCCGATTCTGAGATCTTGGTTTTTTTAAGTGCTAAAATACGGAAGAGGTGCAACGTATTGGAAAAACAATTAATTATCAACTGTGCCTTATTTATGTATTAGTTGACCTCAATAAATTAAACGACATGGGTAAATGTCGTTTTAAGATAAAGACAATATTATTATTTATGACTGAGCATCAAAGATGAAATTGGAAAACTTAGGTCCTCTGTATGCAAGAGATGCGACGAGGACCAAGAGGAAAGCCCAATCCACGTACTCTGTGAGTGTCCTGCTTTGGTAGCTGCAAGGAGAAAGTGGTTTGGCTGGCAGGTATGTACACCAGAGGATATCAGAAGATCTAGCATCAGGTGGGTACTTGATGTCTGCAAAGAGGAAGGTATCCACTAAGCTAGTCCTGTGGTAGGGATGGGAAGAGAGTACAAAGGCTGCAGCTAAGTGCCCTAAACCGATAAGGTCCCTCCGAGTTTTAGTAATAATAAAATAATAATCAAAGATGATCGGAAGCATTCCTGGCTCTTTTTGTTTGCCACCATCCTCACTCCGTCGGGCTTGACTCTCTCCAAGCTTCTCGCCGCTACAGCTTTATAGTTGTCGAAAAAATACAAAAAGAAAATGTTATTTCAATTTCTCTAGTTTTACAAACCTAAATGACTGTTTCTGATGTTTTACTGATTTAGTATTTTGCTGTGTTTTATAACTTTCTCAATTGGCAAAGTATTTATCCGGTATTATATATATATATATATATATATATATATATATATATATATATAAAATTTTTACTATAAAATCCATTGCTTTTGATTTCTCTAGGGTCTAGGTGTGTTTTACAATCTACTACTGTACATCCAAAAGTAGTTCGCAACGATTTCGACTAAAAAAATATGGTCACCGTGTTTGCAATAGTCATTAATCCTTGGCATTATTATTATTATTATTCTAATATTCCTAAAATAGATATTCCGTTTCGAATCGACAGGGTATCGATTTTGTATCGATGGATTATGTAGTTGTTGAAAATACTTGTAATTTTATATTGGATTGTCTATTTTGTTTGTTAATTAATTCCGTAATGCACACTTAATACACGGTGATAAAAAGCTGTACTGATAGTCCTCAACTCGATATCATATTGATATCAACAATAGTTGTAGAGTGTGCGTGCTTACCATTACTAATTGACTAAATCAGTGTATAAATCCATGCCTCGTATAAAGTTTACAATAATTTACGAATTATTTCGAAAATGCAATTAAATTCCGCTTTGTTTTCATAGTGAGTACCGCATCGACAATTTCATAATACTACATTTTCCATGAATAAAATCTTTACAAATCTACGAACTTCCTGAATGCAGAGTCAAGATATCTATATCAGCATATACATGTTCAACGGAGCTCCAAAGCTAAGTATCTTGTAACGCCGACTGTCTAAACATTGCATTAGCGTCTGACGCGTTACAGACATTGTAAATATGCCAGACTCTAATAATGTAGTGTTTCCCAAAGTTTGCTATCCGGCTAACTGGTGCACCACAAATCCCAAGCCGTGGCGTTGCGGTGAACCTTGGGATTGATCAATTGATCGTTTCTCTTCATTGTTAGCGATTTTTCAGTTTTAAATTTTAAATACCATCTATCTACACATCAATACATAAAATAAAAGTAATATTAGTAGTAGTGCACACACACACAAACACACACATACACATATAAACCAATTATTATTAATGAGTGAACACTTTTCGATACAAATTTATTAAAAGTGGTATACCAAAAATATAATGGGATGCTTACGGCATTAGCCTCGACAGAAAACTGTATACATCTTCTTATCGGTGCTGAATTTATTCTTTGAAACACTCTAACCGCCAATAGAGAGTCATAATATTTCGACCTTCGCGGACCATGCCATTATTTTTTCAGTCACGCAAAGTAAGGCAGATGGAACTGCTACAATCCGGCATAGCTTGGACAGCGTCATTGACCATACCAGATAGTGGCGCATAGAGCAGAGTTACTTGACAATGTATGGCCAAAATGTCCCTAGTGAAAAAAGAGCTGAAATAACTAGGTATAAAATCGTTCGCTAAACTGAAGTGGTAACGGCATATAAAACATGAAATGGACGGTTAATTTTGCTCATAGGTCGGTTTTCTGAGTTTACCCATTTCAACAAATACCCATATAAAAGCAAGGTTTTAAGATCGTATGGATGTCAGGTTGCCATTTAGGGTCTATCTACAAGTTATTGATAGCAAAAAAAAAAAAAAAAATGGTAATTTCATAGTGAGGACGTTATAGTAAGTCTCTACTTTTATAGTAAGTCAATAGAGAGGCCATTTCCCACCATGATTTTAGTAAATAAAATTCAACTTTATTTTATAAAATGTGAAGAAATTTCTCTTCAGAATATAAAAATTGTGTGATTAATTTGAGTTTATTGCCCGAAATATATTTCCACTGACCGTATCATGAAAGGCTTTAGAGACGAGCTGCCACTACAACAGTAACTGAACTCGAGTGGCTGTAACAACACAAACCCCGCAGTTGTAGGTGCACTAAACGTTTGTATCTGGTTTCCAAAGCAACATCATTTCCACATAATCAGTTATACTAGAACATCAAGTATTCGCTAGAGTATCAAGTATTTTACTCAATTAGCTGGACATCACTAACTAACTCAGAAGGCAAACTTCTAGACCATACCCGTCTTAGTTGGAGTAAAAGAAGTTGTTAAAGATTACACAACATCTGCTTTATCACCTCAAAACCGTTTATTTGCTTAGATAGTATTTATTATTTTAGTAAAATTTAGAATGTGTCAACATTTCCACTAAAGCTTGTATTTGTAATGGGTGCCTAATATTGAGATAGATAATGCAAAATCCAATTAGTCCGAATGTCGGAATATTCATTAGCTGACAAATTTAATTACTTAAGGTGGCGTCGGGACCCTTCTTTCGTTCCCCTCCTTTCAATATCGTAGGATAATTGATACTGCTAAACGTTTGTCTTCAATTAATTTACAAAATAAAAAAATCTTACATACGTACTCTATTAAAATAATTCAACTTCAATTAATGTGGTTAATAAATGCAGTAAATATATTTACAACTACTTGCATTTATAATTAAACAAATAGAATATTAAATCTTCATTGTTATAATTATTGCTGATTTAATTAGGTAGAAATTAAGTTGAACTTATATGGTGTGGAGACGCTGTGACGTATACTAAAAGGCATATATGGTGATTACATAATCTCGCATGAATAGAGTTAAACATAATTTTAAAATGGATGGAGAAGCCAATTCGTCATTTAAATTAATCTTGCGTTTAGAGCCAAACAGTTAGTCATTTAACTAAGCTTTCGTCACTATAACATTAAATTGGTTTACATGTAATGACTGAAGATACAATACATCGTCATACACCGGCCTGAAACAATATTAAATGATTCAATTTTTAAATTTTATAACACTAAGCACCATTTTATATGTACTAATATGTGGAAACCTATCTACGATCGGGTCATGCTGTGATTGCGTCCGAAATTTTAAATATTATAATTAGGGTATGACGTCGGTTATCATATTAGCAAAGAATTTTTTTAGCTACTCCTTCTTTCAGTACTAGAGAATAGTACACATAACACTAAGATATATATATAATTAAATAATTAAATTATATGACATAATATAAATCAATATCTATGATATAAATTATAAATAATATAAATATAATATATATAAATATATAAAATTTCGAAAACAGATGATTAGGTTTTTAGCAAATTTCCACCTAGTTAATTGGATTTATAAGGTTTAGAGCTCCCTCTATACGGATATTGGTGAAAATCCTTAGACTATTTCCCGAAAAAATAATTAGAAATACACACACACACACACACACACACACATATATATATATATATATATATATATATATATATATATACTTAACTGATAAAAACCTTTTTCCACTTAGCCCATGGGATTACTATCGTTAAACACCCTATATATATACCAATGTTATGGAAAATCCTTATAGTTCTTTCAGAAAAAGATGTATACATACACACACACACACACACACACACACACACATATATATATATATATATATATATATATATATATATATATATATTTATATATACACATATATATATATATATATACATATATACATATATATATATATATATATATATATATATATATATATATATATATATATATACATATATATATATATATATATATATATATATATATATATATATATATATATATATTTAAAACCGATAATTACTATTTTGTAGAATATTTTGACCTCGCTACAGTCATTAAAACTGATGATTCCTTGAACTTTCCTCGTCTTACTGCTCCACTACTGCTCATTGACATTTAGTTTAGATTAGGGGTCTCCCAAATAGGCAATAATGTATACATATGATATAATAAATAGGGGTCTCCCAAATAGGCATCAATGTATACATATGATATTATAAATAAAATATTATATATCACACTGCCTAATATATTTCAGGGTATTATATAATTAAGGATAGTTCAAGGCAAACTTGGAATACCGATAAATTACAAAAACTGTCCTGCTTTAAATTTAATTATTACTGAAGTGTTATATGTATGTTTTATATTAGGAAGCTTATCTAGAATCACTTTTTACTCTGATTGAGCCCGAAATCGTAAACATCATATATATTTAGTATCACGTTTATTATTCGTTGACAAAGAATTTTAAAACTACTCCTTCATTTGATCCTGGTAAATGGCACATATGCCATGCCCTTTGCATTAAAATGAAGTTTGTCAAGTCGATAAAACATAATCAAAAGTGTGCCTCTGTGACTTTTGGATTGCCACGATAAATGCCAGTCTAACAGGAATTGATGATTAAGCATACTACAGCCAGGTTGACTCTTGCTTAAGTCCAATGTAATTCTGGTAATATGAACTTCTTGAACATTTTCGAAAAATTGTTATCGATTTTTCTGAATAATTTCACTTTGCCCTTTGGATTATCGACTTTAACCCCCAATATACCAGTTTTTGTGAAAATCCTGATAGTAGTTCTAGACTTTTAAAGATTTGAAACAAAATTTATAATGATGTATCAAAGAATTTTCACTTATCCCAAATACCCCAATACCGTTCAATATTGCTAACGGTAAATACTCTGTACCTACTAATTTCAGTGAAAATCATTAAAGCCGTTTGTAACACTCTTAATAATAAGGTGTTACATATAAATTAATGTATATATTTAATTTTTATTTAATATATATATATCGTCCCAATATAAACAAACATTTTTGTTTTATTGGTGCACATTGTGAATCTAGCGTATGGTGTAAGCACTCCTAGCATGCGAAATTGAAGAATATGGTACGAGTTACTAACTTTAGTTAATTTACCACCTCACGCCATGTGACGTAAGCATGAGGCGATTCCTGACAACCAATCAGAATATTCATGTATATGAATAAGGGTGGGAGTTTGTTTGAAAATTTCAGTTAGCGCGTCCTTGCAACTACCCCACTTCTCCAAAAGTCTTCGAACGAGACGGACGAGATGGCACTTTCGGACATAACTTTATTAGCATAATTTATAAGCTACTAGTATTCAAAATTTAAGATGTCAATGCCGGTACCAAATTTTATTAAAGCAACAAAAGAAGAAGTCAGAAGCGATTATTTATGTGTTTCAAATAAGTAAAATTTTATATCATTTTTGTTCAAAATCGATGTGTTAAGTGTTAAGTGTACAAAAGCCATGGACAGTGTTAAATGGTATATGCTATAGTGTTTTACAAGTAATGTGCACAATCAGGTACGTTTTAGATAATAATAAAGAAAATGTATTTTAATGTTAACTAAATTGAATTTTAAATGATAAATATTTAACACATGAACGGTAGAAATTGTACTGTGAATATTCACTTCTAAATTGGATAACTTAAGTTACTACCTTCTCGATATATATGTTTCAAAGGTTAATAAGTAAAAGATATGTATGGAAAAGTTAGCAGTAATAAAAAGTTAATTACTCGACACATTGGTGTCATTTGTTGTTTTGTAATTTGTCATTTATTAATAAATTGTTTAACTTTGTATTTTAAATATTTCAATTCCTATTTGACAAGTAACCTAGTTCTAGCTTCAAGAAATGAAGACCGTTACAGACAGACACTATTATGCCTGAGCTGTAAAGAAGAAATAGAGCCCTGGTAAGTAAGGTTATTTAATTTGTTAATTATTAATTAACATACTTTTTTAATAGAGATAAAAACTTACCCGAGTTATGACAAGGGCTAAAACGTTACACGTTTCTATTGACTAACATATTTCGAATACTTGATGGCAATTTTTCATAAAACTTTCACTTGGCCCATTGGAGTGATGAGGTAAAAAATAACCTATTTACTTATTTTAGTGACAATCCTTAGAGTTGCTTTAGAGAAAGAATTTACAAATATATGTAGGCGATTTTTCAAGAACAATGACGACGATTTATCAGCTAATTTTGATTTAGCTCATTTGAATCCTCAGATTAAAAACTTCCTAAATATATAAATTTTGTTTACATCGTTTCAGTAGTTACCGAGAAAAAGTTTACGATTATATATATATATATATATATATATATATATATATATATATATATATATATATATATATATATATATATTTATAATTTTTTGAAATATGATTATGACGATTTTGCACATAATTTTTACTCAGCCCATTAGATTCCTAAGGTTCAAAGGCCCCTATATATCTATTTTGGTAAACATCAATCTATCTATATATATATATATATATATATATATATATATATATATATATATATATATATATATATATATATATATATATATATATATTATTATTATTATTAAATATAGTGATATGTTTTCTTGTATTATAATTAATAAATTAAAAATATTTCAGAAACAAGAATACTTTTATTGAATATATTTATTCAAAGCACGGTTAATGTTATCATTCGGTTATTGTTATCGTTTCATTGAAAAACAAACACTGACGTATATTAATACATTGTAATTAGGCCACTTATTGTAATCATCTGTTCGCTTATTATTATCATTTAATTTGCCATTCAAAATTATATGCGTCAACGTATACTAGCATAGACCAAGTAAAAATGTCTACAAAGTAGTGTAAACAGCACGTGCAACACACAATGACGCCCAATTCATAGAATGTTTATTTTTAGAATGACAGAAATACTTTATAACGGTTTCAGCACTTAGCACCGTTCTCATAATGTCTCCCTAACTCTTTGTTTACGCAAACAACCTAGCCTCGCTTAAGTCGACTTAAGTTGTTTGTTAACGTTAGTTGAAGTTACTACTGAACCATTTACAGTACAGTCCTACTGTATTTTTTAACAGTGAATTTTTATGAACGTTTATTACAGTATTTCAGTGTGATTTTACATAACCTAATTTTTAAAGATCTTTTTCGTTTGTTTTGTAGAGTTTAGTGTCACTTGAAGTTTCAAAGGACAGTATAGCAAGATGTCCGAATCTTAAAAGAAACGACGCGATTTAAGCCTTAAACAAAAACGTGATATTCTAGATAGGTACACTAAATTACCAAAAATGAGTCATAGAAACGCTGCTTCTCAACCTGGCGTTTCTCAACCTCTCTTATGTAAAATATTGAACAACAAAGAAAAAATCTTGTCATTATCTAAGTGTAATGTAAATCTTGACAACAAAAGACATCGTTCTGGGAAGGATCCGCAAGTGGAATCAGCCTTGAAATTGTGGTTTAAAAATGTTCGCGAAAAAGATGCTCGAGTTTACGGTCCACTAATGCGTCTAAAAGCTGAGGATCTTGCCAAAAAAATATGAAAACAGGATTTTAAAGGCACAGATGGATGGTTCAATCGATGGAAGAAAAGGGAAAACATTGTTTACAAGAAAACGTGTGGGGAAAAAAGAAATGCTGATTTTGTTGGAGCTGAGGACTGGTTACAATATGAATGACCAAAGATTTTGGCCGAGTATTCTCCTAGCTGCATATACAATGCAGATGAAACAGGACTTTATTATCGTGCTTTACCCGAACATACTTACTTATTTAAAAATGAAATTGCTAACGGCTGTAAAATATGTAAACAAAGAATAACTGTTTTGTGTTGTGTTAACATGGTTGGTCATAAAGAAAAACTCTTAATTATCGGTAAATCTAAAAATCCACATTGTTTTCAAGGTATCAAAAAGCTACCGGTTGAATATCATTCAAACTCCAATGCTTGGATGACATCAAACATTTTTAATGAATGGCTGACTAATTGGGATACCAGCCTTAAACGCAATATTGTCCTTCTGCTAGACAACTGCACTGCACATAATGACATAAGCACTACGCTAAAACACATCAAAGTGATTTACCTTCCGGCTAATGCTACATCAATTATTCAGCCATGTAACCAAGGCATAATTAAAATCTCAAAAGTTTGTATCGACGAGAGATGCGTGCTAGAATTATAGAATATATGGATGAATTTCAAACCCTTACCTCAAATGAATTGGCTATAAAAACTTCTTTACTCGATGCTATTCATCTGATAGCAAAATCTTGCAATGAAGTATCTGAAAAAACTGTGAAAATTGCTTTAGAAAAGGAGGTTTTTTTGTTGAAGAAAATCAAGAGCAAGCTACATCTGAGAAAGACTCTGAAGAGAACTTAAAGCCTTTCGATTTGTAATTAAAAAAATATACTGAGTGGATGGAAGTTGACGATAGTATTGAAACAGCAGCGTAAATGACTGGAGACGATATTTATGAGGTAGTTGCTTCAACATCAAAAGTTACTGAAGAAGAAGAAGGCACCGATGATGACGAGAATGATAAATGTGTACCGCAAAGTTCTAAGCAGTAAGTTCACCAAGCTCTTGAGATTCTAAGGCAGTATGTTCAACAAAAAGCAGAAAATTTCAACAAACATTATGAATATGAACAATTTATAAACAATATTTTACGAGAAGACTACAGACAGTCACATATAGAGGAATTCTTCGAGAAAAAGTAAATGTAAATTTGAAGTGTAAATAAGATTGAAGTGTTTTATAATGAAGTTGTATGTGTTAAAATATTTAGATCAAGTGTTTTCCGTAGTTCTATATACTGTTTTTCTTTCAATTTTGCTAGATTCGGTGTCTAAAAAAAATCTACAGTGGAATAAAATAAACTGACATGAAATATGCCCACTAATTTCAACAAGTAGAAAACTAAATTACAGAAATTCTATCACTGTACATAAAACTGTCGGGAATAGCATCAAAATTGTTAAGTACAATTTAATTAATGTGTTACAGAATTAGAATTACTTGATGTAATGATAGGCTTACATATCGTTCAGAACAAACAGTTGTGGCAATAATACAGTGAGTTCAATGCAGTACGGCTGTAGACTACATCCTGATTAAGCGTTAGGTTATTGTTATCGTTCGGTTTTTGTTATCAAATATGCTTCTGACAAATATGATCACAATAAGCGGCGCCGACTGTATATCATTATTTATTTATTTACTTATGGTATTAAAATTTGTCAAAAACCAATGATGACGATGTGCCTGCAAATTTGATTTAGCCCATTTTATTCCTGAGGCTGAAAACCCTATAGTTCCATTTTTGTTAAAAAACGTTATAGTAGTGACCGAGAACAAATTTACAAATACATATGTATGCATTTCTTTGAAAAGAGATGATGACAATGTTTTAGAAAATGTTGACTCAGCCCATAGGGTTCCTGATGTTAAAAACAAACTATATTCTAATTTTGGTTAAAATCCTTTGTCTAGTTTTAAAGAAAACTTAAATATAAATTCTTATATATTGAATATCTACCTTTGCGGATATAAATTTTCTTTATTAAATATTTGCTGCCCTAAGTAATCAATTAATTTGCAACAATGCATATCATTTTACTAAAAGTGGTCAAATGTTTAAAACAATAAAACGAGACTTTTATTGTGTTATTACACTCAATGTCATTAATATGAATATTTTAATTACATCCGAATGAATTTTTTCCCTTCATCACAATAATAATTGTGAATATCAGTCACTCCTAAAGCCGATATCATGAACGAAACATATTTACAAAATATCGCCGCTATTAGTAGAATATGACTTTATTTGAACGATGTTTATTGAAAGATTTTACTTGATGTTATATTCGTAGCAAGATCAGTCTCTATGAACGCGGCTATGTGCAAAAACTGGGTAACTTATTCAGTTACCTTTTTACTATAGTTTTGATCACAAAAATTACAAATATATTTCACTTGTTACTTAATTATTAACAATGCTTTCGCTAGTCAGATCCAAACCGGTTATTATGTTCAGTATTCCTACAATTTATTACTAAAGTGAAGTGGTTTATACAGTCTAATCGGTTTGAGTCATATTCACACTTAAATAAATAAAACGTTAACATGGAAATTATGATCCGCAAAGTCATTTCTCACACCTAAATTTTAATAACACGGAAGAAAATAAAGTGATGAAATGTTTTTGTACTTGCGGTATAGATACTTAAAGTGAGAGGAAAACCGGCATCATTCTCTGGAGAAATATGATGAAGTTCAACAATTATGGATATAAGTATGCATATCAAATTATCTCATGTCTAATGCATATCACCATTTATATAAGCAATGTATAATACTTGTAATATGAGTTGAGACTATGTTACAGGTGAAAAGTTTAAAGTGCTTATCATAAAATGTTTTTAAGTACCTTAAAGTAATAATAGTTATACAAGACGTTTATCAGTTTGCACCACTTGTTTCCCTTATCTCCATAATAAATACTATCGAATAAATTATTTTTAGTTATAATCCCTCTGCAACACTACGTCTTACAGTTTCAATAACTAATAATCACTGAATATGAATTTTTATTGTGTTGCTTAAAATAACGAAACCGAAACTATAAAAATTGTGCAAAATACATCCGGTTGTTTCATTACAGTTTTTCTTCTTCGTTGAAGATCTAATGCAATAGCATTGGTGGTTTAGGAACAACTGTAAAATTCTCCGGATACACATTGATACGCTGTTTATACACTTATAATAGTAATGGATATATTTTTATAATTGTGTCATATGAGAAATGCCGCAGCTACTTCAGGAGCCTAACCTTCGAGAGGGCGCATAGAGTTTAAAACGGGAGAGGGAGCTTGTACAGGTTTATTCCGGACAAACACCCTTTAAAATTCAAAGAGCTTACAATTTTATATTCGGGTGACTTCACAAATAAATACTATATAAGTGCATTGCAAATAATTTTAGGCATCAATACTGTACAATTTTAGTTTTCTAAACGTCATATTTCTAAAAATATTTTGAATTGTTAAAACGTGTAAGCAGTATATACTAGACCACTGTTTTCATTACGTGGGAGGTGTTTGCGCGTTACGTTTTCTGTAATAAAGTAATTCAACGTCTGAACGTATAAAATATAATATCGGAATGATTATTCCTACATATAAGAATATTATATTAATAATAGTATTTAGTGAATATATGGAATATTATTTTAAAACTATATATAACCCTAAAAATATAGGAGGAAAAAATATGGGCTTTATAAGAAAACAGGTTCTAGGAAACTCGTAAGTATTTGTTGAAAAGCCAATTCATATTAGTTCATATCTAAGCTTACAAGTCACCACTAGGGTTCCGTGAACATGACCTACTCTCATGAAAATTATGTTTTTTTTCGGTTCTCCCTTGCCTTTCTGCAGTATACCTCAGCATTTTTCATTTTTTACTAAAAATAGCTTCGTACTATTGCAAAACTGCATGGTAACAGCTTCCTGGCGAATGTTTAGCGGGATATTCTCTATAGGGTAAAAATCTGACAACATTTCAACAAATTGGTAATTTCCCGACTGAACTATTTTATTTTCAGTTGTTTCATTTATAACTTTATTGACGTTTTCGTCAGGCTCATCATTTAGCTGTCTAACAAAGGTTCCGGTAGAAATTAGGGTATTTTTTGATTTGTTTTTTTTTCGACACCAAAAAGCATTTTACGAAAACTCACCTCTTCTAATGGAACAAAATGTAAAACTTAAATACTAAAAAACGACAACACTAAAATATTAAAAACCACAAAAACAGTAAAACTTTACCTTCACAAAGTCATTTTTAGTGTAAATAAAAGCACGAGGAACTCCACACAAATAACTTACACGAAAGGACGCTTGCAGACGAAACCTACGCAATCTGACAGATATTAACAAAGAATAAATTAACATTAATGCTACTTGCAAATAATTAACAAAATTTGGTTGACCGTTTCCTAGAATGTAACTTGTGGCATAACGAGCTAAAAATAAACATCTTCAGGAGTCATCCTGAAGGATGAGGGTCATATTTGGCGCTATTGTAATACAGTACGTTGTTTAGCAGCAAGTGTGATGGAGCTTAGAAGCTTTGTTGTTTATTGTTAGGAACCGTACAAGAACCATTACGTGTGGATATTCATTGGTATTGTAATTCGGATTGGGCACGTTAGAGGCGGACACACGATGGTTCTTACTAATTATAGTATATCTAATATTCTTTAACGACTAATAATTGTAGCCTATATATGTGAATAACTATATAAAACTATATATGAATAAGTTAAATGTTTTCTTAAAAGCTAATATAAAGATTTTCTCCAATATTGATATATACAGTGTTTTTAACCTTATAAATCCAAAGGACCACGTCAAACTTGCTGAAAAATAGTCATAATAATTTTTCGAAAAATCGTATATAAGTGAATTTGTAATTTTTTGGAAACTACTCTAAGAATTTTCACAAAAATCGGTATTTATAGGATTTTTAACCTGAGGAATGCAATGTAAAAGTTAAAATATTCTAAAGAATCGTAATAATCAATTTGTATAAAATTTGCATATAAATGTGTTTGTATTTTTTTTTGTTTCATAAACTGATCCACGAATTACCCCCAACATTAGTATATAAAGGGTGTTTAACTAAAGGAATCCAAATGACTAAGTGAAAATTTTCAGAAAAATCATCATCGGTTTTCAAAAAAATCTAATTAAATATATTTTCCTATAAAGTAATATATATATATATATATATATATATATATATATATATATATATATATATATATATAAGTAATATATATATATATATATATATATATATATATATAAGTAATATATATATATATATATATATATATATATATATATATATATATAATATATCGCGAATTTGTCCTTATTTACTCGTCAGAACTTTAGCAAGAATCAAGTTGTCAAATTTTTAGTCAGTTCAAGTTTAACAAAAGTTCTTTTCCTCTCCAATCACTCTTACTAACATTTACTTTAACTTGAGGAATAAAAACATTTAACTATTTCAAACTCTGTTGAGATTAAGTTACGGTCACCACTTAATGGATTAGTATTTCAATGTATTTTATACGTATTTCAAAATTTCAGATCTGAATTACATGTTTTTTAGGAATCACTTTTCTTCGTGAAGGCCACTAAAAGGGCATTGCTAAAATTATTAGGATGAAAATATAAAATACCCATTACTATTTGCAATTAAACCTAGTCATTCAAAGAATTATTAATTTTATATACGAAATATATAACTTTCCCAATTATTTATTTTATATTATATGTTTAACTAAAAATACTAAATTTTCAATCGTAAGCATTTGCGAACTCTTAAGGAAAAAGGTATTTATACTACGTTATATTGTTTCTTACACCTTATTATAATCTTCGTTATTAAACCAGAACTCATGAACCACTTAACCCAAAATTATATTAAGCCTATAGTAACCATTAAATGAGTAAATGGTAGGATAAGAATTGAAATTGTTTAGTTTTGTCACTGACAGAGATGTATTAACGTAGAGAAGTTTCTGACGTTGATTTATTTACATGGAAATGGATCTTGTAGACAACCTCGACTCATATTGGATTAAGTTCGCTTAGAAATTGTAATCAGCATGCGCTATCTTTTCTACATTTAACAAACAATTATTGAGTATTTGCTATAAGAAAATGAAATATTTGTAAATAATTTAAGTTAAGAAGAAAATGGGAATTATATATTAGAGATGTAGGTAAAAGGCGACATAGTTCAGAGCCAATAATAAAGGATACAGACCGAAAAGAAATAATGGAAAAACGTTAAACGCCTAAATAGCTTGATTGATAATATTGTGGTAATTATTGCAAACTGGTATTCTGTTAATCTTTAAAAACACTAATTAATACTGAGCTAATATTTGGAGACAAAGCCACTAGTTGGTAAAGAAAGTCAGGCTACTAATCATTAGAACGAAGATAGTTCTTATTCTTTCAGGAATTCGTGGTTTATTTAAATAAGAGTTGGGTATGTAGGTGAATATAAAAACTCCAGCAAAACGCAACCAGTTTTAGAATTATTGGGGATACTTTTAAGAGATGAATTCCTGACTCATGTCCATATTATAAAGGGTAGATGTTTAATTTAAACGAAAATCGATCTCAAAATGTTAAATAGAATAATATACTTTTACATCACAAAACTAATACAAAATCGTATGCAGGCTTTCTGTTGTAGCTCCACATAGTATTTATAAATACAGATATAGTTGATTATTACATTCTTACTATTTTGTTTTTCCTGGACTATTGAGAACTTTTAGTTCTTTCAAAACACGTGTTTTGTGCGAACATAAATGTGTTAATTTTAGAGAAGATGCCGGGAATACATCCACTTGTGTGCAGCAAGATGTCGGGAAAACAGCGATTCATTAGTGCTGTCCTTAACGGCATGGATAAAGAGAAACACCGGCAGGTAATTAGAGTTTGCTTTTAAAACAACATGTTTACTGCAGTGTAGAATAACATTGTGTTAAAATTACCAATTTTTACATCTTTATTTTTAGCGTAAGTATGTAGTAATAGGAAGGCCTTATTTTTTAGTATATAATAACTTATTCTAATAAATAATACTGTAAAATAGCTGCATGTAAATTTGCAAATATTTTGTCTTGTGTAATAAAGAGAAACCTACTAAGGTTTAAACAGATTTTTCCGAGGAATTAAAATCAGTGATATTATTTTGTCTGTAGATGTTTATAAACTTATTAGGCCTCTAAGTAAGGTAAAGCCGAGATATATGAAGAAAGGTGGCCTGAAGTAGGTAAAAAATTAGTGATACTCAAACATTGAAGCTTATATTTTTGGTCCTGTCACCAGTACCACGGTTTCTCGTACGTTTTCTTTCTGGTGGTCTACCTGCTTATGATCACAAATAATATTCAGCTTCAGAAGAAAGCCTAGGCCTAGTATAGCGCAAGTAAAATACCTCAGCAGTGACTATGGCGGATCATTGTGAAATATATTAGCTTTCAAAAAAGTAATATTTACCGTATATCAATATACTTTTTTCCTTTTTGAGTAACAAGTCAGTCTGTTGGTAGTTGTAATAGCAATTTTTCTGAAATAACTCGTTTTACAGTTTACTAATTAACATCCCCTAAACCAGTAATTTTCATTTAACACTACATGTAACTACATGTTGTCTGTCACGACACTTAGTAAGTTCGCATTTCTCCAAATATCTATCGTTAAGTAAATATGTTTCTTATAAAAAAGAGGTTTACTTGACGTAAACGAGTCTTCTCTCCTTTTCTCTACTTCCGGTCTCAGTGTTCTTATGTTCAACGGTAGACGCCTTTATGCAATTTTTTTCTTTATCCAACTTCTTCAGACAGGCATAAAACTTGTCAACAAAGCTGTAACTTAGATATAAAGTATGTTTTCCTGACATACCTTAATATGTCTTCCTTTATATGTTTGTGACCAAATATTTTTGGTAAAGGGTCAATTGAAGTTGCCTCAATATTTTATGAACTTATGTTTTATATCCTTTACCCTGTAATAAAGGATTTCGTAATAAATTGTGACTCGTTATCAAACCAACAATAACAACTTCAAATTGACCAGAAAAAATAAAAATTCAAAGTTTTAAATTTGTTGAAATGGTTTTGTTGTAAGGGGAATTTGAACATCCACATTCAGTCTACAGTAACACGAACTATCTCTTCAGCTAAATGTGTTGATTGGCAGTCCCTTAAGAAGAATTTGTCTCTATGAGGTAAATGTTTCCATGACTCCTTACGACGTCGTATTCATAAAAATGAAACACTTTAGTGTGTTTTACTAAATATGAATTGTAAAATTAAAGTAGTTTATTAAAAAAGCAATGCTGTGTTTAACTTATTGTAAGAAAATATTTAGTAAAACAATATTTAAGTAGATTTATCTATTTGGAAACTTATAATTATATGTATTTAAACACTCATCAATTATTAGTGCCATGTAATGTACTTAAAGCTGTATTTATTTTTACTTCAATAAAAAATAACATTTGTTTTTCCTTTCAATGAGCAAGTAAATATAAAATGTGACGTAACACTGCTACAATTATTCTACCTAAATGTATACTACGATATCCTTTTAGACATGTAAATTTGAATTAGTAACAATCTTTTTCAGGCAAGTTTAGTTTATTTACTTTTATATATTTCACCCCAAATTTAATGGATCTTTCAAATACAAATAAAGTTGCAGGAGTGTATGGCATAAACCACAAAAACACAAGTTTTCATCATATTAATTGTCATCGACAAGAAAATTAGAAAAAATTATTAGTTTTTCGAAAACATTGTAAAATTTCAATATAGTTTGCTCATATTAATTTTAGGAAAATTTTATATTTATTTACACATGCGTAAAATTATATTGCATAGTTGATCTGCCTAGTAACAGGTATCTATTACACAAACGTACCAGCAAAAATTTGGATTCTGAACAATTACTCAATCGTTTTTTTATTAAATGGTAGAAATGACAGCTAATGGAGATTTTTCTTCACTAGCCGACCTAATTCCGATAAGATAGGAAGTTTTGAACGAAATCCATTTCCTTGTGAATACATCAATGTCAGAAACGTATTTTCGTTAATACGTTTCTGTCAGTGAAACAACAATACAAAATCCATTCTCTTTTCTTTATTTGTGAATGATTTTTGCCATGTGATACATATTATTTTTTCGAGTGTTATTATTCTCACGATTTGCATAAAATAAATATGTTTTTTTTTCTTAAATAAATCTAAAAATAATCTAACGTACTATTGGTATAGTGTACTTGTCTCAGAAACACAATCGCAGAGGTTTACGCTTCAAGATTGAGTTTTATTCTTTTTAATGTATATCTTGTTTAAAATAAATCAAATACGTAAATTCATCGAAAATTTACCCCGTAGTTTAAAGTGAAAATTAACTGTTTGCAAAAAATATGATTATATTTTTACATAATTTTTTTTTACCAAAAGTAGACACTAATTTTAAAAATAATTAACTAAGTGAATACTTAGTTTCTTACTTGGTGACGCGTTTTTAAAACATCCGTTCCGATTACGAAAATAACCCTCTACTGGACGGCATCGGCTAGTTGTAAAGGCTCTAACGGGAATAGATTTATGACTTTGGAATGGGTGGGTTATTTTAGTTGTTTGTCATATAAGGCGGTTGGTTTCAAAGTGTGTGTGATGTACTAGCCGATGCCGTCCAGTAGAGGGTTAGATTCGTAAAAGGAACGAATGTTATGAAACGCGTCAGCAAGTAAGAAATTACGTATTCACTTAGTTAATTATTTTTAATATACATTTAATCAATGAATTCAAGAAGATTTCATCAAGCGACTTCAAAAGTAGAAAGTTGAAGCTAAATAAGAGTTAATAATATTAGCTGTTTACATGGCAATTCTTGGTTGTTACTATTTAGTATGGAAAGGTAATCGGACTGTCGTTAAGCCCAAAAAATAGATTGAGTTTACTACTTTAGTATTAAAGAAAGAAGTATCTCAAGTATCAGATACGTGAGGTATTTCGTTACTGATTTTCAAACGTATTTTCATATCACCTATTGTTAATATAGCTATATGTAATAAAAATATATTACATGATACACATATTTTAAATATAAAACCACTTCCTTAGATATATTAGTAATCCTTCAATTACATATAATTTTTAAAGTGTAGTGCATATTCTACTTTAAATTTTGAGAATAAATTTTGATACTTATAGAGGTATTTATTAAAGTAGCAATAGTCTTCTCCCATTAAAATTTTAATGTTCTGAAATTTTTAAACGTTAATGGAGGTACGATTACCCTACATAAATTATCTTGAATTTAACGTAATCTTCAAAAGTTTGATTTTTGTTAACCCTAAATGTATGCTAAGAGTTTTAAAGGGAAGATATCATTTCCTAAACTATGTTACTCAAAACATCTCTATTTCGTTTCATGAGCAGGACATATTGTTTATTTTAACAAAGAGTACAGTGCGGTGTGATATTGATATCTCTAACTGAAGTAAAGTTTGTTTAGGATGTTTATTTAGGCTTTACGTGCGTTGTCCGGATTATTGAGGTTTTAAATTATATGAAAAGTATTATTATAGACAACACTACATAATAATGAATGTTGTTTGAAAGCAAAACTTATACATTTGCACGTACAAATAGAACTAATAAAATACAAGTGTTAAAAATAATAATGAGGCAAATATTAGTAAACATATTTGGTCGTTTTTTATGTCTAGGGTAGGCCTTCACCTGTTTGATAATTATTATTTCAAAGACTACATTGTCTGTTACTTCAACTGCCATTTGATTTACCATGTTTGTGTTTTTACTGTCAAATAAGCGTGCAAAAGCGTTGCAAAGATCAATATATAGGGGTATTTAAAATGAAAATAATAATGAGCTTTGTGTGAGTATATTTTATTAATGATGAAAGCTCAACGTCAAAGAACAATGTGGACAAAAGATGTAAGTGAAAGTATGAAATTCAAGTAATTGTGAATTTTGTGGAACATAAGATGACTGAAATTATAAAACAAAACTATTTTCCTGTAAAGGGGAAAAACAAAGAACCTAATGAAATGAAAACAAGTGCAATACGTTTCATTCCGATGATAGTTGTCTGAATGTTGTTTGTCGAGAAGCAAAACATGGAACCAAATCAAACATTTCTATGTATTTCAGTGACAGAGAAAATGCAAGTATGGTGAATAATAAGCTTCGATCCTTAACAAGATAATATGTAAACATGTTAGTATAGTATTAGGCGTATAATATTTAGCAAACCTAACAAAAATCAACCAGTTTACTTAGTTATATAATACGTATACCTATATATGTTTTTATTATTTATACAGTAAAATAGATATATGTTATCCTATAAATTCGCGGTTTTTACTTAACTTTTAAATACACAAGTACACCTTAATCTTGTTGTATTAATTTTAACAAAGGATATATATATAACTCCTCTTGAAACTCTATTACTGGGGCTGACATATTATTATGGTTAGCCACGCTGATACTAACTTATTGCATTTAGGTCAAGATATATTGAGGTTTCTCCAAGTTGCGCTGGATAGATTTCACTCGACCAGAACGAGGATATCCATTGAGACAGTACTGGTGAATATTGTCAACCCTTGTTTAGTATTGTTTGGTATGTTGGAATAGGTATTATTACACTATTGTATCATGGTACTGATTTTCTGCAGGATATGAACTGTTTATTATGAATATAGTAAACTCTAACGATTATTGCTCACATATAATATTAGGTTTACTTATATATTTACCATTTTCAGCCTTTACAGCGATTATCGTATTTGATCATCGTGATCAATACACATCCTGTGTCCCGAGGCTACAGAACAGAACACAGATTTTTCAAGCCTAATTACTTTTGGAGATAGGATGTCCTTTGCATATCACAGTTATTTCACGAATTTAATTAAGCACAAGTGACATATATTTTCCTTCTATGTTTTTGTTACCAAGATTCAATTCTGTGATATCCCCTTCTATCTTTTACTGTCCATGTGCTTATTGTTACTCCTTTAATATCTCTTTCTCTCTCACACTCTCTCTTCTTATCTGTCTCTCTCTCTATCTATCCACCAATCGATTTGCATGTGGGTTATATGTTATTAGTATTTTAGCTAATTAAAAACTGTAATTTTCACAAAGAATTTACTGTATTTGTTTATTGTTATTGTTCCCAAATGCTAAATTTATCAATAAACGAATACTATATAAAAACATATATCTAAAGATTGGAATAATTTAAATAATTTCTAATATGATAATAGCACTAACTTACTTTAATAATATTGCCTAACCTAAGTACAATGTAATAATCATTTCCAATAAATATAAAGTAAATACTATTGGTACGCCAATATAGTTGTTCTGCATTTAATATTTCTACAGCAATTTTGTCAATTATTGTATTTCCTATATTCTCATGGCATACTCAAGACACATTGTACCAGACCAAATTATACCACCCTCAATTGTTTCTCATGTGTATACAATCTTCCACCACCTACCGGTCAAATAAAATGGCAGTCCTGCTGTAAAAATAATTATTTAGTGTTTTTTTCCTGTACATTTTTTACTGAATTTTCGCAGTCAATATTTTCGTTATAGAATTAGGAAAAAAATAATTTATATCAGGTAGTATAAACATCAGCAACCGTTTGTGTGTGTGGTTTTTAGAAACATATTGACGCATCCTCCCCTAAAACCGAGAAGCCACTTAACCGTAAAATCAAGTCAGCCTCTCCTTAGAAGTAAAATTTGGAGAGCCATATGGCCACATTTGATCAGCTTTCATTTTATTTTTCGTGTTGTATCTGTCAACATAAGTATTTTGTTTCGAATTTTATACGGAAATAAAGGAATCTTACAAAGAATTTTAGCCATTGGAAATAAATTTTAGAAGTGGAACAAATGGCCGCTTGCGTCCCTCGTAAAATTTAATCTATTGTATTTTCAGATACGAAGGTGGAACTTCTATTTATAAGATGTATTATTATCTTTTCTTATGAATTTATTCTTAAATACAATCAATTTAAATACATAAAATCTTTAGAAGAAAATCATTTAGTTTTGACCACAAAATAAATATAATCTATGACTAAATAATGGAAAAAAAACTAAAAACAAAATTAACTTACAAGTAGAAAGTCCATTTAAAATGATATAAAATCTAAATTTCTTCTGTGAATACAACATGCACCATTTATCATCTAACTCTATGCGTTAGATTATTTCGGTGACTAATTCTACGATTATCTTGTCGAATTTTATATGTCCTGAAATGAATTATTCCGTTGTGTGTTTGTGTGTGAGCGCATTGCTATGCACGTTGTTATGATTTGAGTGCTTGATTGATATTTGTGAATAAGGGCTAAATTCACATTTATTCTCTTATATTTCCAAATTTATCAAGATCTTAAACATAACTCGTGAAGCCCATCACAGCTACGTCAGAAAGAATTCTTTGCTTTTAGAAAGTATACTGCGAAAGGGTTTATTGAATTCCAAATTAAATTTTCCCCTTAACATAAAAAAGTAACACAATTATCTCTAATAAGTGTTTGATACCTCGTTTTGGTAATATATTACAAAAAAAGGGTATGTAAAATGAATATGTAACAAGAAACCACAGTCACGTTTTCTAGCAATAAATAATCAAATTTACCCAACGGGAAAGAAACAAAATAGAAACAAATAAGAAACTTTTAAATAAGTGAAAGGACTCTCGACATTAAGTAACTTAATAGTTTTAAATGGTGCTAAGAGAACAAAAGATCATTTTCTCAGCGCCTTTAAACACTAACCCAAACCATGTCGGCGTCATATCTGGACTCACCGTTACCCCGACTGTTGCATCAGCTCCTCTCAATCATCTGGGATTTACATTAGTCCATTTATTAAAATAATAAAAATTAGTTAAATAAAGTATAATACTCAACACATGATTTTTTGAGAAGTACGGATTTAGTAAAACTACTGAAGGTATTTAGAAAAATTTTGATGAGAATAATTATCTATTAATTAAACAAGCACTTTCAGCTTTCTAAGAACCAAATTGTATAAAGTTAAGTTATTGCATTAAATGAAGACGTATCTAAAGCGAGGGCTTTGATTCTGCTAAAATAAGCTTTACGTGAGCAATAAAGCTAGAGATTGGATAGGCCGTTAAGGGATTCCTTCGCCAGTCATAAAGACGGAATGAGACAGGATTTATATAGCTTATGGTACTTTAGTTTTACAGAACCATAAACACTAAGAATATACTCATTATATCCTGGAAGAACTGCAGCAATTTCGGTAAGGCCTTACCAGTGCAGTATTTATATAATACTTAGAAAAAAATGACGAAGAAATAAATAGAAGAATAAATTATAATAATAATGACAAATATATTGACAAGAGATAGTAAACACATTTTAACAACACTGATGTAGCGGGACTTTAGATGAATTGGTTTTCGTTTTATGTTGTGTCATTCTTGACGACTGTAACTATAGCAGGAAAGAACAAAGCCCACTGAGATAGCATATATCAAATAAATAGTGCAATCATTTCTTCTTATGAAGAGAGTAGGAAAATACCTAATCTGAATATAAGAAAAAAGCATAACTTTGGCAAAATTAGTAAACAATTGTGAGATTAGTATTATCACATCCTGTTTAATAAGAAGAGATATTATGTATTTTGACGTTTAGGATTTTGACTTTTATATGTTTTAATCACATTGAGCGTATATGAAATTACCTAACATTTAAATGTGATATAATGTAATTCTTTTTTTTAATATTGCATTATTAGCTGCTAGCCTTTAACAGGAGTTAAAATTTCATGTTTTTTTAAAGTAATTACAATTTTTATAAATTGCATAACTGAATTGCTAACTGAATAGAATAAATTGAAAACTATGTCAATGCAATTATTTCAGAGTTATCTTTTTAAATAAAAACGTTATCAGGTGCATAAGGATTAGTTCACTTAATTGGGATTACAATCCTAACTTACCAATATATTCCTCCCCTGTTACTTGACTTTTGTTCAAAGCACACTAATAATAGAACTACTAACTATCTCTACACTTTCCTCTCCCAATATATTGTTACAGAATGAACATGAATTTATTATCTCCAAGCATTCATGAATATCGATTTTCTATTTTAATGATTCTATCAACTATATCACCAATATCTGAAATATCTGAAATAGAATATTAGTATAAACGAGTAAGAAGGAATATGAAATACAAATAAGGGCAATAACAAATAACTGTCATGCAATCTTGTAAGCCATCTTAGCGGAAAAGTTTGCATTACATCTATAGATTAGATTCATTTCTACCTATATTTACCTATTTTCAACTATTCCTATTTTAGAGACGGATTAGCTTGGGGACGTAGTAATTATTATATTATGTACTTGTTTTATTACAACCCAGTTTTTTTAAATTATTACACACCAAGGATCAGATATTTCTGTAATCGGATTTCTATTTCCGAAATAAAAGGTTGGCTGTTGATGTATTGGATATCTAGTTAATAATATTCTTGAAGATACATCAATACCCGTTAGATCATAAAACGTAGCACGACGCTTTTATAAAAAAAAGAAAACATCACGCTTATCTTTGATCGTTATCGAATATATAGAACGCCATCCAGTATTGGAACACTACGGTAAACTGTTGTAAATCTCTTTGTATGAATCGTATATACGTCAAACGGAAGCACACTATGTTAAATTACCTCTTTTTATTTCTAAATTGTACTGAAGCTGAACTTTTAGAATTAAAATAATGTAATTCCAATACGCGTTGGTTTATTGATTGTATTAGTTATTTTACATTAAAGCGGGTATTATTTTTGTGATATTTATTGTGAGATACAGATTATTAGGTTCTAGTACTTACTGTTGCGACAAATGAAAGAATTCAATTATAGCAATTAGTTTTTATGGTATACATAATTATATAACAGGTAAAATTGAATTGTTTTATTTACAAGTATTGCTTAAGGAGCTAGAGATTAGAATCAGATAGTGGATAAACCCAACTTAGGACATACAAAATCATTGTTTATTATGTAAGGTTTTTTTTTATATATATTACCTCCCAACTAGTATTTTACCGCCCAATATTTGTGAGGGGAAACAGTTCTAATTGTCGCCGCGAGAGACGGACAGCTGACTTATAGTAAAACAGCTGACCGGATAAAGTTCGGTAATTCCGGTTTAGTTTTAAAAGGAAATAAGAGTACCCGTTGTCAGAGACCCGGACTAGTGAGTCGAGAGAGAATAACTTCCTGGCAACAAACGGACAGCGTCTGGCCGAATGCTAGCTTCCTGAGGGCACCAGTTAGAGGTAAGCCCTACAAAAAAAATTAACGACTTACAAGTAAACCATTTATTTAATGTTCCTTTTGTATTGGTTAAAAAATCGTACGTTTATTTGAACGCACTGTCCGCGGCCCGTAGAGGAGTAAAGTCCGTTAATTGTACTCAATGCTATTTTAGAATAATATCGATGATTTCTCGTTTTAATTATTCATCTGATGTCAGTGCCGTTTAAGATGGTAGCAGGGCGTGGTTTGTAGAAATGTAATAAATAAAATGATTAACGAATGGTGTAAGACACGTATTTTATGTAGCAATATTTTAGAATTATAATTCCGGGAAGTATTATGTTAACTGTAACGATAATTAAACGGGTTCATAGTTTTATTTATTTTTTCTGCAATAAAATATATGTGTTAGATGTACAAACTGTTCTTAAAAACAAGTAAAGTCATTCACAGAAAGAATTGCTTAGGTTACTGTTGTTCAAACACCCAAGGGCGAGTTGCAGAGCAATTACCTAGTTACCGGTCACTCTTATCTTATCCTAAGTAAACAGTTCCGTTCCACTTCTATTCAACTAGAGTTAACTTTAGAGAACTTTTTTTTTAATATTCAAAACCATTTGCTTATTCGAACGTAGTATCTATTTCAATTTATTAGTCACAAAAAATTTAAAAGGCTATTGTATTTTTTATTCATTTAAATTTTATTCACAATTGCATTCTTTTTATTTTATCGTGTATAGCTGTGTTATAGAAAAATATCCCTTATCGTCAAGTGTTGTTAAGGAGACGAGATATACATTAAGGAACTATACGGGGCTCCTCTTTATTACCTAATAAGTAACGAAATAATCTCCCAGTGATTAAGTACTTATAATTGTAGTACCGTAATTAAAACGTGTTTATACGTTTTAGGTCCTGTCGCTTAAAAAAAAATATCGTAGTATATTTAAAATTCTAAGGATTGCATATTGCGTATATTTGTTCAAAGAAGAATTGCCCGATAGGAAGCAAACCTTATCTTGTCGAAAGCAAAGTAAACAGATAAACATAGTCACTGTACATGTGGATCCTAAATTGTAATAATTTAGTAACATTGTTTACTCTCAGTAGTTTTTCTGCCACATGACTGAATTTAATGTGACACATATTTATTGACAGGCAAATTTCATATTAAAAGTTTTCTGAAATATGAGTATATTAGTTAGATAGAATTTTTCGTTGTAAAAAATGTTGTTTTGGTGTTTATATATATATATATCATTGCCGGTTTAATTTGTTTGTATATTTATATATTTGGTACAGTAATGGAGTCGCTATTGAAAAAATGAGGATCACCTAAATTTGGTAGTGATAATATCCAACCCCGGTTTAATCAAGTTTCGATGGTATAAAGCATAAGGTAATCATGTTTACCCTCTATCCATATAAATAATTTATAGTAAAACGAAATCTTAATGCAGGTTTTAAACAATTTCTTATTATAAGAATTTTTTTGTAAGTATTTATATTTTATATATTTCTTTGGATAAAATTATAACTTAGCAAATTTGGATTATCTAAGCTCTCACTCCCTTATCCGAAAGGAAATCCAAATAGAGAGCATAGTGCCTGCGAAAATCTCCTATCTTAAAACAAATTCCACCCTCTCTTTCTCTTACCTTCCCCTTGTAATTATTTCTAATTTCAGAATGAACCAGACGGAAGAGTCGTCATTCTGAGGTAGGCCGGGCTTCCTTCGGAGCATGTAAGGAATTATATGGCAATTTGTATTCGTAGTTATCCCATAAGGTCATTGTGGATATTGTTCAGAGAGTTATGGTATAGGAATAGCGCAGTTGAGAGAGAGAGAGAGAGAGAGAGAGAGAGAGAGAGAGAGATAGATAGATAGAGAGAGAGAGTGAGTAAACAAGGGTATTTAAAGGGATATACAGTTAACATGGGAGTTTACGTGGGGACACGATTGCACCGGCCATCCGGGTGTTGTCTGATGCCCTACCTCTATGATACCGTCTCAGGATCTTAATTGATACACCTTTATCACTCACTCATTCACAGGGGGTTTTATATTTCTACCCCCCCCCCCGGTTTTCGTTTCGTGGGGGAGGTCTGTATCGTTTTTTCAACATAATACTGCCACACTAGCATTTCACCGCCCAATATTTCTGAGAGCAAACAGTTCTTATTCTCGTCGCGAGAGACCGAAAGGTGACCGGGGGTAAAACAGCTGAAGACAATGTTCGATAAATCAGGTATAAATTTAAAACGAAATAATAGTAGTCGCTGACAGATTCAGACTAGCTATTCAAGAGAGAAGACGTCTTCCAGGGACCCAACGGTCGAATGCTAGCTTCCTGAGGGAACCAGTAAGATGTAAAACATAAGCCCTAATAACGACTAACATCAGGTTAACTATGTATTTGTTGTTCGTTTTTATATTGGTTATTACACCTATGTTTATTTGAACGCATTGTCCACGGCCCGTGGAGGATTAATGTCTGTTAATTGTACTCAATGCTGTTTTACAATAAATATCAGTGATTTTCCGTTTTATTTAATCCTCCTACGACAGTAGCGTTACGTGATGTCCTAAAAGTGTTCGTCAGGAAAGAATAGCTTAGTGATTTTGTCAATAAAAGTACAATAGCATGGTGACATAATTTGCTAAGGGAGGTAGTGTTTCGAACCAATTATTGCATAGCAGAGAAACAAACCGACGGTTTTAACAGAAATATGACGCTAGAACTACGTTAAGTTACTTGTATCAGTATTGTTTACAAGATCTGGACGATTGTATCTATGTCACCACTAGCAAAATAGGACGATTTGGTAAAATATGCCTGAATGTATTTCAAAGTTAAACTGTTTAAAAGAGAGAGCACACCAATTCCTCCACATGCATTCTTTTGAAACTGGTCTAGTTCACTATTACTGGTGTTTTTTAAAGAGTTGATTTTATTGCCTCAATCAATAGTTTTGCAGGCTGGAAGCATTATTATTAAAATTATTAGTAGGCCTACATTATACAAGTTATATCTATACCCCCTAGGAGGTCCATCGACAGCTGTGATTTTGTCAAAGAAGACTACATGATAGAACACTTTCCTAAAGAAAGTTATTCTTTTAATTTTTTCATCAGATGATAAAGCTATAGAACTTTATTATAGTTTTTTTTTTTAAAAATTAAAATGATACAGTAGTTTTCACAAAAAAAATATTTTCTAGTACTAAATACTAAGTAAGTTACACTCAAACTATAATCACTTTTTTTCTAAATCAACATAGTTCGGAATACATTCATCAGTGATACGTTTATAGTAGCAAGCTGGAATTTAATAAAACCTCTTTGTGAATGTCAGTTTCCTGACACTAATACTCTCACGCATTCTACGCTTTCATGTCATAGAAAACCAGTTTATATTTTCTATGTTATTTTTTTTTAGTACGTAAAATAAAATCTACTCACATAAAAGTTGTGTTCAAACGCATGTTTAATACAGGAAAAAATGTCTAAATCCTCGGCACAATTGGACATTGCTCAGAGCATTGACAGCTTTGTCCCCTACCAGCCATAGGGAAAAACATTGTTTTAAATCAGAAATAGGACAATGCTGTTTATATTTCCTGTGTTCAACTTAAAAATGTCGAAGCGCAGTCCTTGCTATTCTACTATTTGAAATCCAATACTACCACCTAAGTATTACCAAATACTAGCATAAATTAGTTCATGGTTTCATAATTTTGTCGGGAAATATTCTGTAGCAATATGTTAAATTTATATAACACATCTGTAATACTCGGACACGTAAATAAATTGGCAAGTCAAGGGATATGAAAAAGTCAACTTAAAAGGCTGAAAGTAAATGGAAATCCGATTGTACTCGCTTTTTCTTAGAATTCAGCAATCACGATACTTGTGTGTAAACTATAATAAAAATTTGCTTTTTTTTATAAATATGGAATAACAGAGAACTCTAAGTGATAAGAGTAAAGTCTTGTTAATACTAATTATTTTATTGAAATAAATAATTTTGCTTTTCAATGTGATTTCTTTCGGTTATTTATTAGTTGGTTTACCCTCTGTGAACATTAAATTAATAGATTCCTTTATAAAATAAATCCTTACTAACGGTTCCAATGAGATTTACATAGCGACTACTAACACATTTGTGATATATTGAAGAAATTTAGTACCTATTCTAGTTATATTTGTTTATTAGTAAACGTTCATGCATTCTCTAAAGTAGGTATTTTAAAATTGTTTAGATTTAAAGAAATGCCCCAGTGCAATATTTATACGAACTTAAAAGTTATATTTTCCGAAATATCTTTAGTTTTGTTATTTTGATGTAGGTCTTGTGCTTACAATTGTTCTTGAGCATGTTTAAGGAAATAAAACCAGCTGAATAAGGAGTGTTGACTTTGAATAAATCATCCACAAAATCAGTTTATATAATTTTACCTTGATGTTGTGGTAATCTTTGAGTTGGAATTTTATTGATATTTTTGATGTTTTTTTGGATAGTTTCAGGTTTCTATAGGCGTTAATATAAATAAACCCGTCATGACCATTGAGTGTAAAACCTAAAACATATAACGCTGTATCAGCCGGAATCACGCTTCCGCCATATTTTCGGATTCATACCGCGCCGAACAATGTCACAAATTAGGCCAAATAAAAACACGGGAAGAGGCAACTGTGCTGGGGTTTGTAGAGCTACATATTGGGGTTATTTTGCTTTAAATTTGTATAATATTGCGAAATCACTCTAACGCCTATGAGGTTACAAATTGTTTTATTGAAATCCAAATAATGTATAAGTTTTACAAAAATTAGATTCTCAGTATCACTATTTTATCTCTTAACTGAAGAAAAGTCAAGATACGGTTTGTTTGTATCTCTAATTGTATACTATGAGAAAATGAAGGGAAGAAAGTTAGATATTAGGTTAGTATAGAATTTTATAGTTCTTGTATAGAAATAGGAGGATGAATGAAAAAACTATTAGTGACATAAATATTTTTTTATTTATTTATTGCTAGCCATTAAAAGATAAGATATTCAAAAACATTGTTATTAGTAAACAATTTTAAAATGTAAATTAACAGAAATTCTACGAGTATTAATATACCTTTTTAGAGTAGCATGTGTTTGACAGTCCAGAGACGAGTTTGGATACTGCAGCTTCGGAAAAAGTTGCTTTGTAACTTGGATCACTAAGTGGAGGATAGGATCGATATCAAAAGGTCATCACAAGCTTATGTTATAAATATAAATTGCTTTAATTGTCTGTATAGTTTACAATTCCGCATTCTATCTAATACAGACAGACAATTACACAAATATTAGGGGCCTATACCACGTGAAAATATAAGCGTCATAGTACTACTGGCGGTACAGGTATATAATATAATATTACAACTTATAAAACGAAACTATTGAACAAAATATTTTAATTTAAATTTCAAACGTCTCCAGCTCTGTTACTGAAAACACTTTTAATATGTACTAAGGATCCATTTAACAAAAACCATTTATAAGATCTTAATCATTACGAACAAGGACTCTGATAATGATCGTAGACAGAAAAACTTAAACCTTTCATATTGTGTAGTGGATCCATTTTACGATAGTAAAGTCGAATCAGTAAACAAAGGATCGATTAGTATTTTCACCCTCTGTAGTAGGTCTACAGAGGAGTAAATTGGTTTGAAGTAAATAAAAGTTATTTCTACTACATTAAAAATACCATTTAATATAAGGTATAAATTTAACGTTATATCTTACAAAATTAATAAGTAATTTACAGTCCGACCTTCAGAAATTGATAAGTACAAAATGCAACCAATATTCTAAATATACTAAAAAGTGACATGTAGTTTAGGAAGTAAGATTTAATATTTGGATCTCAATCAATGTATAATATATAATTATAGGTGTGAAGTTAGACCTAAGAGAAAATATAGAAATACATCTAAGGTTAAATACTATAATACATATTCATGTAGATATAAAGGCAAAAAAAAGAAGATATAAGGATGTCCTCGTATATAATAATAGGTGGATATTACGTTAGATTAAGACTTTATTCTAAAGGCAAGTATAAAGATAGGATGACCTATAGATAGATATAATTTACATAAAAAAAAGTATAGAGTGATATAAAGTGGTCGATCTAAAACGAGGTATAATAATAGGTTTAAGGATATGGTTAGAAACATATTTAATTGTTTCACAAAATCCATGGTATCAGATTATTAAGGTAAAATAAAAGTTTTAAACAGTCATAAATCGCTGGAAGCATTTGTATTCGTGTAGATAATTCACATAATTTGTTGACATGGGTTAACCAACAATTATTTTCCACAAAACAAACTTACAAACGAATAGACAACATGTTAGGAACTCAAAACTCTCAAAAGTTTGTTATATAGATTATTCGAGTTTTATCGTTACAATTTTGGTAACGTCTTTTTTTGATTAGTGTGAATTCTGTATATGAATTAAAATACAGTGAATCCTATTTCCAATTCACTGAAATCTTTTGTTATGTCCTGACTTTTTCATACTTTTTAATCCGTTTTAAAGACGTGTTATATTGGGAATTTTTTAATTTTAATTATTATTTTTATATTTATTTTAAAAATGGTTGAAGGACCAGACTATAAACGATTATTCACGTTATCTCAACCCCACACAATTTCATGACATCATCGATAGATATTTCAACATCGCCTCATGTATATGAGCAGAAGATTTTCATATCTCCTCTGTATTTTTCATGTAGTATATATAAACTGAATAAAAATCTTTAAATTAGATATAAAAATATTAACACCGATAGGTACATACAAGAAAAATGTAATTATTAAAATTTCCAATCAATACAAACTCACTATAATAACGAATTACTCTACTTTACTGGCATGTTGGAGGACTTTAAGCATATACTGGGGTGTAGGATTACACTTAGTTGTCCCTCAAACCGACGTCCACGATGTCTTTACGCGGGCAAATGCGGCTAGTGGAAAAGATTTTATAAGCAAAAATTCTTGTTTGAAAATCCAATGTTTTTGATTAATCTCATCACTTAGAAATTAAAAATAGGTTACTGGTAATAAAATCATATTTAAATTTTGGGCTTATGTTCCTCTTCCATCACTTTTATCTGTCAATCAAACTGAATCTGAAGTAAAGTATTTTGAAGACCAGAAAAAGCACTTCTAACAATTAAAAATGTCCCATAACTAATAAAAACATAAAACATAAATTGGTTTTCCTTGTATATCCTGCACGTATTTTTGTGTTTCAATTTTGTTGTTCTACAGCGTTGTATAGTTAGCGTTATTAATTTATCATTGTTCTTTTAAATTATGTCTAGCGATAACAAAACATGGTACGTAGGTAAAGGAAAACACGAGTTTGAGATTTATTTCTTCCATGTTATATATTATATCCCCGGTTGAATAATTTCGTGATGTCATCATAGTAACCGCTTCCTTGTCAATTTTTACACTGCCTCATTTTTGTAAATTACTGTGTTCCGGAAACATTATTTCAGCATGCGCAGATAACTAACAGTTTGTTATTAGAGATGGTATTTATTCCGCGAATGTGAAGCCACAGCTGATCTCATCACGAAGACACAGATTTCTAAAGACTTGGCAAATTTTAATTAAGAAGCGAAACAAAAAGAGGGAAGGTTTTAATTATGGAAATAATTTTGTCACTCTCCAACGTCTATTTCCATTCTGTATTTAACCAGGCAAGGTACTTTATAAGCGGCAAAAAACAATAATTACGTAATTAATGGAAAAGAAACAACATACATTATTATTACACACAAGATTGCTTAGGTGTGCAACGGTTTATACATTTTTGTAAGACATATCTTGTTTAACGACGTGTTTAGGAATGTACATAAAATGTATGATTTTTTCACTTAAGGAGTAGTTCATAGAATTAGATACGTATATCTGATACATACATATAACTGGAATAATTACAGTGTATATATTTTGTCTTTGAAATAGTACAAAATTAGCAGTTCCTATAAATCTCTAACCATCGGTTAATATAATCCAAAAGGTTTTAAACATTGGTATATCGTAACTGATATATCTTCTTTTTTTGGAAGCCTAATTTAATGTCATGGTTTCTAAAAAACTTTGAAAAAAGGAAACAAAGGTAGATTCTTTATTTTTTCTTTACATGCTCAATCATCTCAATCCAACACGAAGGCATCTTTATTCATTCCAGTCTTGAACAAGGCCATTTCGATTAGGTTTTGCTGTCAATCTGCTGCTAATTCTGACCTTGGATGAACATTAAGATACATATTTGGGAGCAAAGTAATTTATGACAACATTGTTTGTCTCCTTTCTATGTTTTAGTTTTGTTAATATAAAGTGTAGAACGTTGAGAATACTGCGCTAAGTAGGCTTCTTAGTCGCCTGTCACTATAATATTCACCGCATGTTTGATTAGTGGGCAGATATTAGGGACACACTAACTGTCCGAAACCTTATTTTGAAATTGATTCAATATCTTTTTAAAAACTATCACAGACATAGCTCTGCGCCCTAATACACTTGAAAAACCGTTTACTTTAAGATCGAATACTAAATTTGGATTAATCAAATACTATAATAGAATCTGAAATTTTTTTCTTGTCAAAGGGGGGATTCCCATGATTAAACAAATTGTAAAGAATGTCGAAAATGTATTTGCAAGCGTTTTCAACAAGTTGTCATTGGTAAGTTTATCTCTTACTTGCTAGACTGTCATCCTTTTCTGGAAACAGTGTATGATAAATTTATTTTATTTGTGGAATTATTATTGAAAATCTAATAGTCTCATTCGAAAATGATTTAAAGTGTCGTTCGTTTCTATTCGAAAGTATCAGTAATTGTGGATTCATTACGACACCAATTAAATTGTATTTGTGTGTCCCAGAAAGTAGATTATATGATCTTGAATACTGCACTAACCTAATACAATTTTCAAGTATTTCTACAAGCCTACTATAGGTCAATTCTAGTTTAATCAATGTCAGATATAAAAAATGACTGAATACAGTTTATTAGAAAAATAATGTAAGTGAGCGTTGGGGAAGTCGAACAAGTTTTAAATGTAAAATGAAATATCTTACTAAATTGAGTATTCCATTTTGAGAAATTATATGGATCGGTTGCAGGATATGTTAATAAATGACACACACACACAAAATTTATATATATATATATATATATATATATATATATATATATATATATGTAAATACTCTTTCTTAATTAATGTATATATCTCTTCATTTTTATTTTTATTTTTATTTAGGACATTAAACTCAAAGCCAACAGGGATTAAAAGTATACTATGTATGAACGAATCATACGCTACTATGGAAGGAATAATCTTAAACGTGAAACCTATGAATTGAGTGATGATAAATAGTTTATTACTGAATGGATTACGTTGTTATTTTTTTTTTTGTTATTGAAGTTTTAATAAGTATCAGGTTCTTTATCACTGAACCTTTGTATATATATCGTTGATTTGTATTTCCTTAAAAGCGTTCTAGTTATTGTTTGCTTTAGATTATTTGTAAAAAACGATATTTCATATTATAGCAACAATAAAATTTTAGCAATAAGTTCCCGATATAATCTAGACGTTGCTATCCATTACTGCGAAGAATATTTCGGACCTTAGAATGTTTGTAAATTTTATACGTACACCCAGGCCAATTTTTCGTGAATTTTTTAATATGTGCAACGTTATATCTTTATAGTGTGTTATAGGTTAATATATTATATTCATCTCTATCAATTAGTTCGTATGATCTATTTTTATTTCTGTGATACTGTTTCTACAATTTTGATATATCTAGACCTAATTAATGCCAGCTTCAAAATAAATAATGACGTTATAACTATATTTTACGTGGATGTTAAAAGATAAGTTACCATCTGTTTTGATAATTATTTTGCGAATTTCTGTATAAAAGACTAAGATTAACTATTAAAAAAGCTCGTACTCCTAGTTTTGTACAATGGAGAGGAATTGAAATTAAATAAAAGAATTATATTCATAAAGCTAATAAAGTCATAATTAAAACTAAAATCAATATAAAAACAACTGATTGTTCATTCTGAAGCTTTAAAAAGTTGTTTTGGAGGTAGTGATAATTATTCGATATGTCGAAGTACGTAGCTAATGAGTGAAAAGAGAAGCACGAACAGTTAGGTTAAACACAAGCGAAATACGGCAAGGGAGCATACGGAAACCTTCAGGAAAACGTAGACGATTTTAGCGGATGAAGAGTAACCTAACTACCAGTTTAGTTAGACTAAACAATAGAGGAAGTTAATTAAGGTTACATTGCTGGAATCAATTTTTCAATAATCTCTATCGAAGTATGTAGCCATTCTATGTAGACTCTGATATTGTATGCTGAGATTATATATTGTATCTATCCATTAACCATCTTGAACCAGAGATCGTGAAGAGAATAACTCTGGTGTTAGAGTTGCAGCTGCTAGAGAGTTAGCAAATATGTTTCTAGTAGTTATGTCATAGAGCTGTTCCAACAAGGAGTAAAAGTTTTAATCATTCTTGTTATTGCAAAATGATATATATATATATATATATATATATATATATATATATATATATATACATGCCGTTAGGAATGTAAATTAGGAGCTTCAATACTCAGACTATAATTCAACAGTCGCCGAGTGTAGAAACATTTGCGAAGCCAGACACAACAAATAGTTTTAAGAGAAAGCTTGTCTCTTGTCAACCAATCTGTTTATTGGAGCGAGATGATAGGGGAATGAAAAGCTCAAAGGAAGGACGTTATATATAAATATATAGAATAGGTCCATCTCTCCTATTTCTGCGACAATTACTACAATATAAACATTGACGATTTGTTATTATTATTATTGGTTGACTATTTAACAAACTATTGCCCAAAATGTTTCAAAGTATTCATTAAATTTATTTTGATAATGCAAAATTCCAAACTGTTATGCCTGTATATTTCGAAAAAGATTTGTATGCTTAAAATTACGAAAATGTATTTTTTTTCAAGTAGGCAGATATTGCATTTACTATTTCTTAACTGTAATAAACCTATCGTGATTACTTTCATTATTTTATTGAGTGTCCTATAAACAAAATAAATTTTGTTTTATAGATTTACTTAGAAGTTTATTTCTAAACAATTTCTTCCTTCTACTAAAGGAATTTCTTCCTTTTAAGTATCAATGTAACAAGTATTAATTCCTAATATGCCCATTTCGAGATCTCATTAGTATTATATATATTTCGTTTCATTTCTATTTTTATTGTAGTCAATAGTAATAAGAATATCCAATTATCTATATTTTCAGATTGAATAACCTCAGAAAACAACCAAGTGTCCTAACTTTAATAATTTTACGTAACATATTTTGAGATAAATGGTACATGACAGGTGGCAAACCATGGATAAGCCAAAGTGAAAATGATGTTGACCGCGTTATTAAATTGTGACCTCGATGTAAGAACAATAAATGTAAGAGGTTAATTTTTTGTTAGTGTTTAAAAGCAAATTACAGCTATTTAACGTTCTTCCTCATTACACAATTGGATAACTTCACCTTCCTCAAGGAACTCCTTCAATGCTAAGGAATATATAAAATTAAATAAAGGAAATGTTCTTCATTCTGTAAAACCTTACAGCAATTATCATTATTTATTTTGTTGTGTTTTAGACGTCACTCAACCCCTGTCTCTTAGAAAACTGTAGACAAAAGAAAACGAATAATGTGAAAATACAAAGATAACAAGAACAGTGAACGGAACTCTTTATTTGAAATCCTTTTATGCCGTATCTTGTAACCGCGTTGAATGTGCCTCATTTCTAATTTAATTTTCTGTCTAACCATTACTTTAATTCTATATAAGTGGGTAAATGTAAACGTATATAAAAAACGAGTGAGCCCGGCAGGGGGGTGAGGACTAGCCGCACCTACGAGGGATTTGGCGTCCCTCGCGGTACCCTAGCCTAACACTACACCACTCACAAAGCATACACACACACACATACACACACCAACACAATCTATACACATTTCAACACTTACATCTTCGCTTAGGGAATTTTGACTGGTCAGAACCGTTGCGCGTTGGGAGTGCTGAAAAGTCCAGAGCGTGACAAACTCTGGTCTGGGACGCTGATG
This sequence comes from Prosapia bicincta, assembly GCA_036971475.1. NCBI lineage: Eukaryota > Metazoa > Arthropoda > Insecta > Hemiptera > Cercopidae > Prosapia > Prosapia bicincta. The sequence goes on from JBAIZL010000001.1 coordinate 186,124,947, forward strand.
TGAGCTTGCTCTGCGGAAGACGTAAGCGCGGTTTCTGGTCTACCAGCCGCTTTGTTCCTTGGTCAGGGAGTGTCCGCGGTGCATGGGTGTCGGAGCCTGTGCACAGTATTACGAGTTCTCGACTGATGCCCATCCAGTCGAGCTAAGGAGAAAAGCTATAGGCCTCAGAGTTCTGAGGGTTGGAAATGATCTTAATGTGATCCAAGGGTGTACCCGTTCCTATAGTCTCGCCCGTAACGCTTGACACGATGGCTGGCAAAAAATATTTATGGATTCCAAAACCACGTCAAATATGACTAGTCTGAAGAGGACACGCCAGGACTCTCCTGGCGATAGTCAAGATCTGAGTAAAAAGTTGATGGTGGCAACGTTGCAGACATTGCCATCAGCAAAGTATTTAGTTGTGTCTAGTGCCGAAGAAGGGAAAGATCTTTCCAAAGTTTCTCCTTTCCTGATTAACAAGGCTATTACTGCGGGTGCTGGAGGCCCAGTAGCCTCTATTAAGAAACTTCGAAACGGAACACTTTTAATTGCGACTTCCACCGACAGACAAACCCGTTCTCTATCAAAAATGACCTCCTTCTTTGACCAGGTCATGGTATCTGTGGCTCCCCACAGATCCTTGAATTACTCAAGGGGGGTCATCACATGTAGGGATTTAATGCACCTTCCAATCGATGAAATAAAGTCCGAACTGTCTTCTCAGTTAGTTACGGACGTTATCCCTATAATGAAAATGGACAAAGGAGAAAAAGTAGCAACAGCTTCTTTTATCATAACTTTTGGAAAGCCGGAAATACCCGAATACTTGCATGCAGGTTACCAAAGTATCTCAGTGAGACCATACGTGGCTAACCCTAGGCGCTGCTTCAAGTGTCAGCGTTTTGGGCATATCAGCTCTACCTGTTCGAAGCAGAACGTATGCGGTATATGTAGCGTTGAAGGCCATGATGATAAGGATTGTGTAAATTCTCCGAAATGCGCCAACTGTGGTGGTGACCACCCAGCGCGATCCTACAACTGTCCTACCTTTAAGGAAGAGAAAGCTATCCTAGGCATCATGGCGAAAGACAAGCTGTCGTTTCCAGAGGCCAAAAAACTCTATCGATCCACTCAGCCAAAGACAGACAGTAAGACTTATGCCGCTAACCTGACTGCTTCAAAATCGTCTTGTACCAACTGTGCTGAGCTGTCCAAGAAGATTGAAGCTCTAACTGAACAAGTATCTCGCCTTTTGAGCTTAATCTCAAATGGTCCGTCTTTGAATTTGTTACAACCTGCAGCAACTGATAGTGTTTTGCCTCGTGTACCTATCCCTTCCACTGGGGGGATTGGAGCACGAAATAAGCCACTAAGCGAGCCTTGTGTTTCTGTGCAGAAGGTGTTATCAACGGGTAATGAACCTTCTGTGCAGAAGACGATGGAAAAATCCAAACCACGTAAACCAGTGTTACGTCAGACCACATCGCCACCGCCGTTACCGGGTATTAAGAAAAATGCTAACAAAGGAGGGAATGTGAAAACTACCCCTCCTAAACCCAAAACTTCCTCAGATTCCATCCCTGAACGGGTGGATATGGAATCTAAGAAATGTAAGCCTGAGACGTCTAAAAACGTACCAGGCAAGAAAGGAGAGAGCACCAATGGGTGTCAGATAAATCCTTTGCTAAGCTAATAAATGTCTTTGCTTGGGAAGTCAGTGATACAATGGAACGTCAACGGTGTTAGGAGTCACATAGAAGAACTTAAAGTACTCGTGCGAGATGTGTATCCAATGTTTGTATGTCTACAGGAGGCACATCTCCACGAATCGCATAATTTCCATTTAAGGGAGTATTCAGTTTTTAGATCGGACTTCGTTACAGAAGATCGGGATAGAGGTGGCGTAGCCATCCTAGACCGTGACTGTATCGATGCTGCTTCTCTAAACTTAATAACTCCTTTACAAGCAGTAGCCGTTCAAACAGCTGTCCCGTATAAAATCGCTGTGTGTTGTGTCTACTTGCCACCACAGGAAAACCTGCATCACAGTGATTTAGTGAATTTAATAAGCCAGTTACCAACTCCGTTCTTATTGGTAGGGGATTTTAATGCCCAACATTCGTCTTGGGGATCTCCGACTAGGAACTCTCGAGGTGATATTGTTGAAAGTGTAAGAACGGAACTAGACTTATGTCTGCTGAATGACGGTTCTCCTACTCATTTGGCAGCATCTACTGGTGGATGGACATCTGTTGATCTATCGATTTGCAGCCCTCAATTAGCTACTAGATGCACATGGTCGGTACTCAATGATTTGTATGGAAGCGACCATGTGCCTATTAAGATCAGTTTATGTGACTCCCAAACCTGTTATGTTCGAAATTCCAGTTGGATTTTGCGAAAAGCCAACTGGGACTCCTACTCGAATTACCTTGTATCACTTGACATGGATTATCTGACACCCATTGATGAATATATAGAAAATTTTACAAAAGCAATTTTAAATGCCGCTGAAAAGACCATTCCGAAAACCTCTGCGCATCCACGCCGACCGCCTGTGCCGTGGTGGAACGATGAATGCACAGAAATCCTCCGTTTACAACGAAGAGCTCTTAGGAGATTTAAACGACACCCAACGAATGGAAACCTTCAGGAATATAAAATACTCCGTGCGAAAGCACGGAGGATATTTAGGCTGAGTAGAGGGAACTCTTGGGAACAGTACATTAGCACAATTAGACGAACAACTCCGTCCTCCACAGTGTGGAGGAAACTAAGATCAGTTTGTGGTACTTCAATTCCGTTGCCAGCCATTGCGCTGAAGCAACCAGATGGGAGATTAATCACAAACAGTGATGACATTGCTAATGTACTTGGAACATTTTTTTCTAACTTTTCTGCTACTACAGCCTATGATAGATTGTTCCAGATGTATAAACTGAAGGAAAGAGCAATACCGTTTACCGTTGGGTTGTCTGAGGACTCTACTTTAAACACCCCTTTCTCTATAGGGGAATTGGAGTCAGCTCTTGCGTCAACGGGGGATTCTGCACCAGGTCCAGATTCCATTGTGTACTCCATGCTAAAACATCTACCATCGACGGCGAAACTTGTCCTCCTTCGAGTATACAATCGTTTATTCGAGGAGCGCTCTTTCCCCGATGCATGGTTAGAATCGACTGTAATTCCTCTTTTGAAGCCAGGTAAGGACAAAACCAACCCCAGTATTTACAGGCCTATATCACTTACAAGCGTCTTGTGCAAACTGCTGGAGAAGATGGTCAACCGCCGTTTTGTCTGGTACCTAGAAACCAACAACCTTCTTAGCAACGAACAGTGTGGTTTCAGACTAGGACGCTTATCAGTTGACCAATTGGTTTTGTTAGAATCCGCTATTCAAGATGCCTTTCTCTTGCGTCGAACGCTCGTTGCGATTTTCTTTGACCTTGAAAAGGCATATGATATGGCATGGAAAGGAGGAACACTCTGAAATCATGGAGTATACAGGGGGATATCCTAGCATTGATCGCTAACTTTCTTTCAAACAGATCTTTCCGCGTTCGACTTGGAGGAACGTATTCAGGCAGCTATACACAGGAGAATGGTGTACCGCAGGGCAGCGTGCTGAGCGTCACGCTGTTTGCCGTTGCAATAAATAGTATCACCAGTAATATACGATCTCCGGTACACTGTTCCCTTTTTGTGGGCGACTTTTGTGTATGTGTGCCTGCTCGTAGTATGGCAACTGCGGAAGGATCTTTGCAGTTAGCAATATACAGGTTAGAGGAATGGTCTAAATCCACAGGTTTCAAATTCTCTGCTTCGAAGACCCAATGTGTTGCATTTAGTCGTCGTAGGCAACACCAGGAGCCGATCCTTTATCTTGACGGGGTTCAGCTTCGAACCACGGATGGTGTTCGATTTTTGGGTCTTTTATTTGATAGAAGACTCTCATGGAGTCCACATGTTCGTGATTTGAAGGTGAGATGCAGCAAGAGATTGGATATGTTAAGAGTCCTTAGTGGTACGAATTGGGGAGCAGACAGAACTAGTATGCTTCGATTTTATCGCGCAGTCGTTAGATCGCGCATAGATTATGGTTGTCAAGTCTACTCATCTGCACGACCTACAGTTCTGAAAACTCTTGATACCATCCACCACTCTGGACTTAGACTGGCTACTGGTGCATTTAGAACTAGCCCAATCCCTAGTCTTCTTGTCGAAGCTGGGGAACCTGCCCTTTCTAGACGACGTCAGATGCTACAAATATCTTACGTTTCTGTTCTTCGAAGCAAACCCAACCACCCGGCATTTGAAAGAGTCTTTAATAATACGCTAAATCAAGTGTACAATACACGTCAACGTTCGACCGCTCCATTTGGCATACGAACATTAAGAATATTGGATGACCTTGAGTTGCAACTTCCAACTATGTTTGAACGACAAATGTGCTATCTACCTCCATGGATAATAAGAACGCCGCACTTCGATTTCTCTTTGTCGAGTTATATAAAACACGATACTCCTGTTGTGGTCTACCACCAGGAATTTTTATCCATTTATAAATCTCACCAACACAGTGAAATTATTTTCACTGATGGATCTAAACTGGACAATGGCGTTGGGTGTGCGTTTTATGCATCTGGATGTACCTACACGTACGGATTGGCCTCAGCTTGCAGTGTTTTCACGGCAGAACTATTTGCTATTTTTAAAGCTTTGACCGTCATTCAATCTCGATCCTCGCATTATCTTTTGTGTTCGGATTCCAACAGTGCTCTTCAGGCTCTTCAGGATGTTTTCTCTAGCGGCCCTTTAGTTGAGGACATTTTGTGTGCTGTACACAGGCTTCGATTGAGGGGTGTGGGGGTGGCTTTCTGTTGGGTTCCTGGACATTGCGGAGTACTTGGAAACACAAAGGCGGATGAAGCGGCGAAGAAAGCTACAAGTTTGGTGCCTCTTACTCAACTGGTTATGGCATCTGATTATGTGTGTTTCGCGAAACATTTATTGCTCGCTGCTTGGAATGACGAGTGGCATACCGTGATTCAGAATAAGCTGAGGGAAATTAAAGATACCGTCCGTCCATGGAGGTCTTCAATTCGTTCAAAACGTAGGGAGGAAGTGGTGGTTACACGCCTTCGCGTTGGCCACTCTTTTGCAACTCATGGATATTTGATGCGTCGTGAAGATCCACCAATATGCCAATACTGCGTGGGTATCTTCACAATAAAACATATTTTGGTAGATTGTGTTAGTGTAGGTAATGTTCGTGCCCTTTTTAATTTAAAAGGGAGTTTAAAGGTGGTGCTAAGGGACGATGCCTCGGCCATTGACCGGGTCATCGCTTTCTTGCACCACTTGAAAATATTTTTTAAAATTTAATACATAAATATATATATTTTTTTTTTTTATTTATACATATAATTCTTTGTGTTTCTTTTATTTATTTTAATTAAATTTATTTTCTGTTCTTGTTATTGTTATTGAGATTTATTTATTGGTAAATTGTTACCTATTATTGCTTTACATATTATTTATTTACTGTTATATTGTTCTTTGTTGTTATTTTGTTATTTAGTTTTTAAGGATTTTTTCATTGTTATATTGTTGTTTTTTGTTTTTTATTGACGGTGTTTTATTTTGTTTTGTAATTTTTGTTGTATTTATTTATTTGTTTATTTATTAATTTATTTGATTTTATTTAAAACATTGCGTTCTGTGTTAGATTTTGTTTGGCGATGATAACCACAATTGGTTTTTCGCCAGGAAAAAAAAAATAATAAAAAATAAAAAAAAAATAAAACGAGTGAGAAAGAATGGGATAGATGAATTAGAGAGATAGAGGAGGAGAAAGAAAGAGTGATATATATATATATATATATATATATATATATATATATATATATAGAGAGAGAGAGAGAGAGAGAGAGAGAGAGAGAGAGAGAGAGGAGAGAGCACCTGCTTACTGAGAAATTTGTGATAATGAAAACTCTAACAGAGCAAAGAAGCAGTATTCATTGTTTATTAACCGTACTCATAGGATGGCAAATAGACCTCATTCCATCGCCTTATGGTTAAACCCAGGAGCTCCTTACTATCAATTGCTTAGACTTCAATTTATAAAACCAAAAATAAATATAAATGAAAAGCAATAGAAGAACTTTGTTTTTACTTACCCTACTATTTTATTCCATATATAGGGAAATATAAGGTAAAAGGTTGTAGTGAGATAGATAGATAGGAAGAGAAAGACAGAGAGAGAGAGAGAGAGAGAGAGACAGCTATTAAGTAGAACAGGAAAATTTTAGACGTAAAAGCAACTGTAGTTCTTAGAAACGACCTCTGTCTTTTATAATTGTAAACTTAAGGTGTATATAGATGCCATCTTTTACCACATCATATTTCATTATTGTAATAAATTACTACAATTTTATAATACATAAAATTATGAAAATTAAACAAATAATATAAATATAAAGTGAAAGTGTTGTGGGTACTGATACGAAGTGAGTTAAACTTTATCTACACTGGACAACCTCGTTGTGTAATTTCGTCGCATTTAAATGTCTCTTAAACCTATGACATCTAGTATATGACGATGTGTATGACCCTCGCCCGCTTAAAAAATATCCGTTTACTTTAAAACGTTTTCCTTCGCGAAATATAAATACTGCTGCCAAACCTAAATCACACTTTACCTGGAAAAGGGAGTATGTCATGAAACCATATGATCTAATTTCACAAAAATTTGTTTTGGTGTCTTATTTATTCCATTATAAAAATACCATACAATCATTTTGAAGTTCAAATTTAACTTCGAACTACACATTCTAGAAAGGTTCCATTTCTTGGTTATTGCTAAGTGAACTTGTTGCGGTGCCCTTATTATCAGTAGAATTTGATTACAATAGGTATTTTCAACACCTTCATTGTTTTATTTGTTCTTGGTTGAGGTTTAAATATTTTCATCTTTCACATAAAATATACAAGAAGATAGGCTTAGTTCAGATTTATATCTGTCTAGCTTTAGAAACGTAGATATTGCGTAGGGTCAGAACCAGACGCCAGGACTCTTAGTACAAATGAATATAGACCGTGACGAACATAAATTAAATACGTAGGAACTGAAGCAAATAGAGAAAATCCTTATAGCGTATGGTTTATTTTGTACTTTAAATGTTTTTTTTTAGTATTAATTGGGAAAATTTTAATTAAATTCCAATACACGTATCTCAGAAGGAAAACGAATTGTTTTTAAAACTTAAAAAACAGTCGTGACTATGAACTGAAAGATTTAATTGAAAGTAATTTCTATAATGAAAGGAATAAACGGCTCATAAATCACTACATGTGTTATTTAGACTTCCTGTGATTAAACAATTCAGAACAGTTCTTATATTATAGGTTTGAGCCAATCAGCTATACCAAATAAACACTAGGTGTATCAAAACCACTGTCAGAATAAAACTTTGATAATAGTTAAGCTGTCACTATTTGTGCCGATGAGTAACTAGTCTAAACTAAAAATAGTTTATATTTAATTTAATGTTTATTTATGATTAATTAATAATAAATTACATTTATAATTGCGCCACTTTTAAACTTTTTATTGTGGCTTCATTGGAAGTTTTATATTTCATAAATTTAAACATATATATATATATATATATATATATATATATATATATATATATATATATATTTAGAAGTTGTGTAGATATCCTTAGTGGCCTTTTATTATATTAAATCGTCTAAAGTGAGACTCTTCCAATGTACCTGACAATGTATAACGGCAACTTATTGTTGCCGCGCTTTCATTTATCCATTTTAGGAAATCGTATTTATTCCTACTATATGAATCTTTCAGCGTTACAGTGGGTAAATAAATGCCAACATATAGTTGGGTAGTTTTATCTTCATAAGACCCCTGAATATATTTAACACCAAACGGTGGAAATTAATTAAACAATACGTTTATTTATTAATATAATACTAATTAAAGATTCTGCTAGAGTGTAAATAAATTTGTTGTGTAACCTAAGGATTACTCATTACTTTCTGTTACTTAGAAATATTTGGCGGAAAAGTATGACTCGTGGGAAAAGAAATACACATGAAACATAAAATGTCAAATCTTTTAATACTCAAACCATACTATAATAACTGGTATTGATAGAGTGAATATGAACGAATCGGTGAAATCGGCTTAATAATTCTCTGATTATAAATGAACATTGCTTGAACTTTATAATAAAATAAACAATATATGGGGAATCAATTAATTTTGACACATTACAAAAATAATAATACGTGTGCCAATGAATAGAAATTAAAATTTACAAACATGATATATTAACATACATGAAGCAACCTATAAAGTTAAAACTAGCACCCAATCAGGCCCGCAAATAAAATATTAATGTGAAATTTTGTTAAGCATTAATGAAAAATTTATGGATGAGTTTAGATATTATGTACTGTTTAAATGTATACAATTATTTCTTTACTATTTTTGCTATAAGGAGATTGTGTTTTACATCTTTATGTCGTATATATTCCTCTATTTAGCGTACCTAATAATGGAAACACATTATTATCATCCTAATAATGACGTACACATTAGAATACATTTTTGGAAGGATCATTATTTTTCAAACAATTATTTTAAAAATAAATAATAAATAAATTACAAATAGTTTTTACAGAAAAGTAATGATTTACAGAAACTAAGTATTCATGTTACCGCATGCCTGGTGTTTATTTCCTATTGGACTTTACCCCATTTATTTAAGCAAGTTGCTTTTAAATCAAAAACACTCTAAATAAATGAAATTAATTTTTTTGTCCTATTTTTGTCAAGTATCACATCTTTAAAATGCCAAAAACCTAGTGAGTGAAACACGTAGATCCTTCACAGCAAGGTTTATAGAACATAGGGTTGTCGCTTTTATCGTCTCCAGCCACATACAGCCAAATCAATAATTTTTTTTTCGATACGTCTTTACATACATAGTTTCTTTGTGGACGGGAGATAGCTTTAGGGGTTTTTATGCAAAAACTATATTTTTATTGAAATAGCATTTGTACTGAATTGACTCTCTTACAAATGAAGAAAGTGGAAATTGGGGTTATATTTAAATAATGATTTTGTATCAATAATATTTAATAAAAATGGTCATACTTTTATGTCAAACTTTCAATACCAGTATTGGAACATACATCCAGAGAAGTAAATAATTACTTAGTTACAAAGTTTGCAGTCTTGATTTGGTATTTAGGTATTTTATTTATTTTAGCGTGTGATTATTTGAAACCTATATATGATAAATATGAACTGATCATTATATAGATATATAATAATATAATAATACCTTTATATCATGGTGCAAATATGAAGTTTATGCATTTTCCTGAAACAATTATGTAAGATGAATAAAATTATGTAACCTGTTTAGTATTAGAAACTCGGCCAATTTTTTTTATTGTAAAAAAATATTTTTAGAAAAAGTTTTTATCTTCAAAATATCTTTTTTAAAACGTTCTAAGTTTAGTTCAACGACCAGTTTTTAAAGATAATTGAGGTTCCCCTAATGAATAGTCGTTTTACCAGGGAATGGTTTATGTTGCTTATAAGAATTTCTTTTAATAAAACCAAACAACATTTTATTGAATTTGCTGTATTCTTCTCTATAGAATCATTTACTGTAAATGCTATAATTATTTTATATTAAATTTCGTGATAAATAAAACTAGTCATTGATTAATGTGTAACGGATTATATAAAATGAAATAAGCAGAGTTGCGCAAATTGTGGCAACGGTTTATAATTTTACAAATTGGACTTTATTTAGTTATAACTCTTAAAACATTCAATATTCACTTCTAGCTTACAGTTGAGGCGTAATGAAACGTCTGTCTGTAACGCAATAGAAGTTATAAATCCGTTACAGTTAAAGTGTTTTAAAATTCCAAGTTAAACAATTTAAATTAGCAGAATATTCTTAAGGTTTATTTATTTAAAATGCAAGGAATTGTGCGGTGGCAAAATAATGACATTTAAATTCAATTAAACCAAATCATAAACTTTTATTTTAAGATAGACAGATGAAATAAATTAAAATCATGACACATAAATTTCTTTAACACTCAGTTACGGATTATGGAACATTTTTAATTTTACTAATAAACTTTTTTAAGGATAGCAATCCTTCAATTAATAAAATTTATCAATGGCTGAAAATGAACATATATTCGAGTTTACTTGCTTTTCTTGTATAATCAAGTTTAATAATTTAATGTGAACATATTAGCACCAAAAGGTGCGTAATTATAATTATGCTTATTAATTAAAAAGTTCAATGTTCATAATTTAGAAATTCTGCTTCGAAATGTTTTAAATTTTGAAATTAAGTTTTAAAGGTTTTAAAATCGCCCACTTAGCTGTGTTAACTTGTCGCAACTTCCCTTCCATCTAGGGGTAAATCTCGGTAAAGCCTGGTCTCATCTTCGTGAATAAACGCCGGGAAAACCATGAATTAGTCTGCAACCCATCTTGTATCAGGTATCGTAAGCCGTGTTCTATGCCATGATTTAAAAAAAGAATACTTTATATTAATTAAAATAAAAAGAAACTAAATACATCTTCTAGCCATTTGGAGACGTCCTTTCCCGGTTACATCCTGGCCAAATGAGACAGATAAATTAAAAGCAAGCAGCCTTCCTACTTACCGCGCATCCACGGGGCGCACGCATAGCTAGGTTACTTATTTTAAGTTTTTCTCGATAGATGTCACTATCAGCCAGAGATCTCATTAAAAATATTTATCATACATAACAATTTTTTTTACATAGTTATACATTATTACAATTTGGAATTTATTCTCGTTTGTTTTCTGAATTTTACTATTTTAATATGTAACACCGTCTAAAGTGTGTTACAAATGAAATAGGTAATTGTAATACAATAATAATATAGTTTTAAAACAATACTAAGAAGATAAAGTAGAGATATCTTTAGTTATCAGAGTAGCTTCTGATTATAAGTATTTTTTTACTATCCAAACCATAAGTGTGTTATTTGGAATGGCATTTTTAAATATAATTCCGCTGTGAAAACGTTGACAGCGTGCTAATGGATCTATGAAACGAAGCTCTAGCCTTGAAGGTACATTCTTGTTACTGACACTAATGGGAGTGACAACGTCCTAAGAAATTATTGCTGTTATTACTCATTCTTCTCCCTCGAACTGCCTGAAGAGTGAGACGTGATCTTCTACTGTTGTTGGGTTCACCTCGTTAATGCTGGATGAGATTCTACCAAACGTCGGAACTGCGAATTTATGGACTGCTGAATGAACGGATGTGCTCCAGATAATAACTATCCATCATATATATATATATATATATATATATATATATATATATATATATATATATATATATTTACATATATATATATATATATATATATATATATATATATATATTTATATATATTTATTTATTTATTTATATATATATATATATATATATATATATATATATATATATATCCACATACATTTTGTCATAGTCAGATTTGTATTTCTTATGTGAAGTAATAAAACATTTTTCACAATATGATTTAGTGAAGGATATAATCACTATACTAGTGTTGGCACTACCATTGTGTAGTAGAATTTATGAGTGTTCTGTTTTAATATAGTTTCAGCAATTGAAATTCACAGCACGTAGTTTTATGGCGTACACTCACTTTGCATACAAACTACTTCTAAATTATTCGCTCCGTGTCGCGTGGACAAGAGCCAAAAGTAAAAAAAAATTATTTCAATTCTTTATGTCCCCTTACTTTGCTAATCTTACAGATAAAAAAGACCTTCAATAATAAGAGTGAATAAAGTAAAAAACGTTTTGTTTATTGTAGATCCTAATAATGCTTTTATTCACGGGTTGCGGCCAACCATAAAATAGACGTTATGAAGAATAATTATCAAATGACTGTATAAAGTAAAAGATATTCTGACATTATTTATTATTAAGTACGTTTTAGACTGTGTAAAACTTAAAACTTTAATTTGAAAAATGAAGTAATTTTTAAAATATTTCACTATTTTGATACATTATTTTCGCCAATACAGTTTCTATTAAGCCTTTCAATGAAATTTTGGTGGTGCTTGTGTATTTCACATAGCAAATTTATTTGTTGTAACTTTACTTCCTCATTATATCGCCTTGTATTTTCATTCATAACTAAAACACTTTAATAAAGCTTAGAAGCATATGCTAACCAAAAGATTTAAATTGTCATTAAATAAAGTTTCTACCCATAACATGCATTATAGGCCTCGTTTATGGCAAGGTTTTGCCGTTAGTCCGTAATTACTCTGAAGGAATATTACCTCGTGCAACATCTAGTTAATTAATATTCTTAGCCAATCATATTCTGCCAATCTGATCGAAACCTTAAATTTAACATATCCTATACTGATGGATATACGTATATTGTTTGTAAAGATACAACTAGAGAAATATTTATTTCTTTGTGAGTAGATGATCATTGCTCTGAATTTAAACGGTTAAACGGATGTCAAAATTTCTCTGGATGTAGAAACTACATTTTTCTTCTTTATTAATATTTCTTAGCCTATTACAATATTCCTTTTACCTATATATTTTAAGAAATATTTTTTGTTACCAGTTCATGACTTATTACCCTATTTGAATAAATAATATTTAAAATTTAATTCGAAACTTTAAAGAAACCTCTCGTCTTCCTTGTTCGTAAAAATGCCTTTTCTCGCTATTTACACCCTATTATAAATTGATTTAAATATTCGTAACTTGCCTGAAACATATTTAAATATTGTTTTAAAATATATAATCAGTAAACTAAAAAGTGTAATAGTTGAAGTCAACTATATATCAATGAGGTTGAAATTTGACCGAATGTTAACATCAGTTATAAGTTTGCTGCAATAAAATCAGGCTAGTATTATGTTATGGTTTACACACACACACACACCCAAACACACACACAAACATATATATATATATATATATATATATATATATATTATAACATAAATTCCCTTAGGCTTTATCTATGTTATTTCTAATTTGTGAATTTAATTGTTGCTGATTAATTAATTGTGTTGGGCGCCAGTTTACCTATTGTTCGACTGAAAATTCTAATTAAACATTTTTCTTATATTGTGTAATTGTAAATGATACTTCTTATCAGTATGACCTACCTTTATTTTTATTATTTTGATTCAGTTCTTCTTTATAAGATGGCAACGAAATTACTTAATTAGAGTGGGCCTTACAAAGAAATACAAACATTTTTAGTTATAACAATTTCTTTATTAGTTCAGAATATTATTAATTACCGTTGCCAGTTAAATACAATGTAAAACGTTAAATTTACATTTAGTTATACAATTATTTAAGACTATATTGTTGAACCAAAATCTTATAAGGTAAACAACTTGTTATTTATTTTCATTCATTTTATTTATTATTATTTAAACTTGTCCAGCTAATAAATTGTAAAACTTTTGGGGCGTGTTTCGGTTCTTGCCCTTTAAAATTATTTTATTCTTGAAATTTAGAGTTACTTGTATATAGGAAATATTTATTTTATTGACCAGAAATTTAGTTGTTTAATTAGTTTTTAATCAAAGTTTTTACTCAAGTGCAGTGTTGTTCTTTCCTTTTTTATGTTCCGTTAATCCTTGGCATTAGTTCGACGATTTTTGTAACACTTAACTCACAATTGGTATATGGTACTCTAACTCAAGGATACCTTTATTACGCTGTGATTATAAATTTAATAATTTAACTAAACAGCCATTTCTTAACACAACATTTATCGATAGTTAAATAACTTATTTTTTTTAACAATTTCTAAAACCACATACTTTCTTTAGGCAACATCCACACACGTCCATCTACTTTTTTGGTCGCAACTAGACTGTCTCTCTTTTTCTGCAATTGAATCTGTTTACCGCGTATTTCCCCTTCTCGTTCATTTTCTACCCAATGATAAACATCGATTTCGGCTTCCACCAAACAAATTTAAAATGTGTACGTTATCTTTTTTTTAATAAATATCCGTTATTTTTTAAAGTTTGCAGTAAAACTGTCCTATAAATTATTATTTTTTTTAAAGTGTACGTGACACATCCGTCGTTCTCTCCCGTCCCTTTCAACTCTCTATATCCTAACAAAAACTCTACCCTAGTTCTCTAAGGGTTTTACAAATTGTTTATTTCCTTAACTACTTTTTTTTTAACTTTTGTTTTTGTTTAATGTATTTCTTTGTCGGCTTTTACTAAGTCAACTTTTGCAAGTATTGCTTACAGTTAATGTTTAGTTTGTATTATTATTTTTTTTCTAATATTAATATTTATAAATTTAACATTATAATATACTATATATATATATATATATATATATATATATATATATATATATATATATATATATATATATATATATTTATATATATTTATATAAGTTATGTGAACTAATATTGTGAACTTGACTAAATAAGATGCGTACTAGGATAAATTCCTGCTTACGCAGATATTCCATTGTGCAGGTGGGGAGACAGTTTAAGTTCAGTGTGTAGTTAACTTCTGCATCAAACACACGTCTCCACCCTATTTGCGTGCATATCAATTGAATTGTGTTTTATTGAGCAAAACTAATGTAACAGTTATCTAAATTGAATGTATTTTACTACATAAAATGACACGTGAGAACAGGCATTGCTACCGACGTATTTCTGATGACGTTAAACATTGATTAATAAATCTTTTATATGAAAGTTCAAATATTTTCGTATGTTTTTCATAACTAACTAATTCCATACTTGGAATAGTCAGTTAAATTAGACGACTTAAGATTTGTAAATTGCTAGAAATATTTGTTTACGATTCAAACAAGCACACATATAACTTGCCTGGTTTTGTACATTGAAGACTATTTTATCGCAAAAACAACACAAATAGTTATGTAACACAATGGAGGGAAACTAGTTGAATAAACTGAGAATATTAGTTCACCAGTGAGTTCTGTGTTTAAGGAAGTTTTTGTCATTTGTTTAGGTTTTATATCGTATCTACACTGATCTAGACGTCCTATAAGTACACGAAAAAGCATAAATCTTAAGTGATTTACTGTTTTAAACGTTCTATATTATAAATACTATCAACTAATATTAGTTACTTTAAGAAAAATGTCCCATGAAACGTTTTCTTTTCCGCGGGTAAATAGACCAGTTTTTTGCAGCATCCGATTAAAATGCTAGCTGTCTGATAAAAGCCCGATAAATAAAATTTAATTATTTTCTTTCTATTTCATCAACAAATCTAAATTTAATGCTAAATTGAAAAGTGCTATTTAATCAAAAAAGCTAAATATAATTTTTGTCTATAATAGAAAATCCAATATTTCCTGAATATTTACCTTCTATGCATGGTTGATTCTCAACCCTTGATAAAAAAAAATAATAAAAAGTCTAACTGTAAAGTCTTGTATATTTAAAAAAACAGGCACTGTTTTAAAATAGGTATATAAAGGAACTGCATTTTGATTTTAATTATTGAATTAATCTTCGCAACACCAAATATACTTTTGTTATTGCTATTTTAAGTAATAAAGGTTACCTGAAAACAGATTTTAAATAAGGACGTAATATTTAATTAATTTTTAAGCCTTCCTAATAATTTAAATATTCGTTTTCCTTTTTTCGTTTCCTCTTCCATTTACATTAAAAATAGCTATCTATTAGGTACTGTCAATAAAAGTAATACAACTTTATTGAAATAAAATATGAAGTAGTTATGTATGTTTATGAATCTAAAACTAAATACTGGTCATAAAAATAAGTATACAAAATAATTATAAATGATAAATATTTGCAAAGAATGCATGCACACATTTCAGATATATAGCTTCAGTATTTTCTAAAAAAATTAGTTGTTTTTTCTAACTTGTAAATGTTAATATGCTTCGTTCTGAGTTTCCACAACAATAATGCCTATGCGCAAAATTAAATTGTTGACATATTTATATTTTAAATACATTTATTTTAAATTGTTTGCCTCCGCTTTTTTCAATAAAAAATTTACGAGATTTGTTTATATTATTATTTCGTTGCACATAGTTAACTAGGCCCAAACTGATGTATATCGGTTATTTTCAATGATATTCCATTATATTCGCTTACAAATAAAAACTGTAAAACGAAGGTACTTAATGGTTCTAGGAAGAGGTTGAGGGCTGATCTGAGCTTTTACTCGTAGCACATGTTTAAGGGAAGTGATATTGCAGCCTACTGTTCATGACTTCTACTAAGATTGCATAGCTTAGAGAACAACCATACTATAACTATCGAAGTCAAACAGCTTGACTAAGCACGTTAACAATAACAATATGTAAGGCTAGTGGGATAGGATTATAGTTAGGTTAGGTTAGGTTAGGTTAGGTTAGGTTAGGTTAAGTAACACAACTTTCGAGTTACATAGTTAAGGTGAGATTAAGTACATTACATGTAATTGGTGTATGTTGTAATATTTGTAAGCGTTAGCACCTAGAAGCAGAAACTAACGTGTAGTTAGTGAAATCCCTTAAAATTTTTTTAGTATTTTAAAAGTGCCAGGTTTTATCGTAATTTTAAAAGTGAAGTATATTTTTAAAGGATTTATTATGAAATTCTAGTTTTATTTCACAGTGGTTATGGAAGCTAGGTGTACATCTATACGTATGTATTATTATGTTTTATTATTTACTTACGTAGATGCTTACCAGGAGTAGACGTTTAGTCAACCGAGAAAGAAATAGGTTAAAACCGTTGCCCAATACAAACATATATAGGTATATTTAAATTATAGATAGTGAATTAGTAAGGCTAGATCTCTATCACCAATAACGTTTATCTAAATGTCACAAATATGAAATAAAGATATTCATACTCTCATGAAACCGTTCTAATTGTACATAGGTATGTTCCACGGGAAGAGATAATTTAATTGCTTAAAATATTATTTTCTTTAGTTTAATACATTGATTCACCGTTTTAGCTCGGGTTGGAGATTATCCTCGACGACATTAATTGCTTCCATCCAACTATAAACACTTCCATTATAATAAGGTAACATAATTTTTCAAAACTCCTTAACGCGTCTATTCTACCTTCAAAATGTAATCTGGTCCTTCATTTTTATGCAGATTGTAAGGTGTTCCCTCAGCCATGCATAGCTTTAACAATACAATACCACTTTATAATAGCCAAGCGAGCTCGGTATTCTTGAATGAACGGATATTACTTGATCATTCTTTTCTATAGTATTACCGATTTGTAAATTAAAATTTTAAATACTATGTCAAACACAAATGTAGAGACAGATAATATGGAAACGACACATATACTATATGCGTATTACTGTACACACATACTAATGATATTCATTATCTTTAAGTGGTAAATTCTATAACATTTATATGGTTGTGTATGAATATAGTTCAATGAGTGAATAAAAGGATATATATATATATATATATATATATATATATATATATATATATATATATATATATATATCCAATATATTGTGTCTTTAGCATATAAAGTCTTTAGAGGAAGTTAGGAAGGATATAATCGATCGTTAATGAACAAGTAAACTTATTTATTGAAACGAGCCATAGATAGTGATTAGGTGGGCCTAAAAGAAGAGGGAGTGTAGGGTCACGTAACATTATCTTCCGAGGTAGCAGCTTAGAAGTATAATAAACTACTTTGGTATTGGAACAAATAATGTAACTTCACTTTTTGTTTTATGATACGTAGGAAGTTTTTGTTGCGGCAAAATGCTGAAAGAAGATTGAACATTAGGTTACAGACATGTCAATTTTGAGTAATATTCTGTTTCGAAGGACAAGCTGGTTAAAATAAAAAAGAGTATCCCAACTTAAGTTTTCCTTTTTACAAGGAGTCAGGAGTGAAAGGCCATGTTTTTCAAGAAGTAGGTATATGTATAAGGAGATGGGACTGCTTTGGTACTTAAAGATGGAAGACAAAGTAAAATTTCCCACTATTTTAAGGATATTGAATTTAAGTGGAACATTTGGCTGTCATTGCACAGAACTATCAGATGGGGAGAAGTAAGTGACCATTTATTATATGCTACTAATGAAAGTGTTCAACAGAACACAATACTGCGATTATACAGGAGGAGGGAGCGTAGACCTCATATTTTTCTCTACCTCAAAGAAAGATGTTTATCTTTTGAGCTCTTGTAATAAAAACACAAATATATAAGAGCATAAATAATGAACATAAACATGTGCAAAATGTATAAAGAAGAGGAATTTCGGACCGATCAGGGATAGATAGATTAGTAATGGACATTGTTAGAGCCCTCTGAGCGATATTTAATACTTTTTTTGTAAAAACTGTGCCACCCACTTCAACGAGGAAGATTCTATCTTTTATAGAATATCAAAGTCATTTATCAGAAAAAATCTTACATAACTCAAACAATTTGTAGCTGGAGAACTCGATTAAAAGTTCCAGATTACGCTTCATTTATTAGAATTACCTTAGGACCAGGAAAAGAAGGATTAAATCTAAAGTAGCAAAACCTTTATAAGTTACAACACAAGATGAAGATAGATTACAACACATCGGGTGTGATTTAAGACGGTTTCATTAATTTAATTTTGATGGAATGCTTCCGTTTTTAAATTTGGCTCAATATGTCTCTCTTCTTTTGGCTCCAATGTACGTAGGAGACATATTGTTGTATACCCAATGTTGTAATTAAAATAAATAAAAGGAAAATGTTTCGAAAGCCTACATAACCTTTTCAACAAGATATAGGCCTACATTATCCCACACACTGTACCGTTATTCAATTATTAATTAAGGCTTTACATTGAGAATTTTTAATTTAAAAAATATATTTTTTTTTTAATTTTCGAAAATAAACATATATGTAAACAAAAATACAAAGCGATAGGCAGGTATTTGTAAAAAACCCTTTAGAAAGTAAAGCTATTTTTAAAGGGGGGAGTGGTTTTTAATGTATTATTGGAGAAGATAAATGAAGCAACAAATAAAAATGGAAGAATGGTCAAATTTCTTGCAGAGAGTTCAGTAAATGTGCAGGAAGAGAAATTGTGAAGAACATCAAGAACAGGAAAATCGCAAAATTTAAAATTGCAGGGGAAACCTGATTTACAGGATCACGCGGAAAAGGGTAGTAGCCACGTTATTTTCTAACAAGGTTGGTGAATGGATCAGACACAACAGGTGAGGTCCAAGGAATGGCGAGGATGTTAGAAACTGAGGGGAGAGGTTTTTCAGGGAGTCTCGAGATACGGTCATTATTATGAACTACTTCTTCAAAAGTTTCTATTTAACAGTACCTTATCTGTTAGATGAAGTGTATTTACCCCTTCTATATTTTATTGGGGTAGATTGTCGTCCTTTTATCGGTTTACGGGGATGCCCTTTCGATAAGTGTTCCTTTAATAAGTAATACAATAATGTACGACTTTAAAGGGTGCTATTCAAAATTAATAATGACGGCTTTCTGCAATAATATCGTATTAAAGGCGTTCTCGCAGGAATTTTTTATCTACAAGTTATTAAATACTTGATGAAATAGTTCTGGAAACAGCGATTTGCTTAAAGGGGTACTTCATAGATGCCTAGTGAAAGAGATTCTCTATGAGTAACATTCTTTATATTATGCCTAAAAAAAGCTACAAGAATTGCGTATCTGATATGTTTCTGACAACTTCCTATAATATATTCGGCAATACACATCTGAGAATTGATAGAATAGATCCTGCAATAATATTGAGCTTAAAAGGATTACATCTCAACAGATACTGAGTATTTCTTGTAATAGCCAGGCAAATAGCATCTGAAATAGAGGCATGGCACCTAAACACATTTCTAAGGATTTTATGTGAATAGTACTAATATCATTTGACCTACGGGAATGGTATCTATCAAGCCTAGTGAGGATAGCCTTCAGTATTTCCTCTAGTAGTTACGACAAACTGGTAAGACACCTCTACAACTTGATGAACGGTTATTGAATTAGGTCCTGCAACAGAGCGTAATAAACCAGTATGGCATTTATATATCCTAATAAAAGATTTCCGGCTATTAGTCTATAGACAGCGTATGACCTGCAATGTTAGCATCTCTATACAGTAAAATACCTATCATTTTGCAATATATTCGTTAATGGCGCCGGAACTGCAGTAGCGGTATTTTTAAAGAAATTATTTAGGATATTCTGCAAACTGTTTGGAAATAAATCTATACATTTCTTCACGTATTTTAGTAACTGTGTTTTTAGGAAAAATAACTAAGTTGTTTATTTGCTTAATGTGTGTAACTATTAATGAAGGTACGTTGGGGGGAGGCATAATAATATACAATTTATTTCCTGAGATAACATTCTTGAAATGAAAAATTAAAAGAAAATGTGTTCGAGTGTAATAGTATAACGATATGGATACGTATGATATTGTGCGTTATGTATGTCAGTAAGTTATTTACTGTATGGTAGTCAATGCAATTGCAACAGTAAACGAGTCTCACTTAGGTTTTAAATGTTTGTTTAATAAATGTAAGTTATTTTGAAAACGAAAGCTATAAAGGAGAGTTACAGAGAAGATACATTGAAAGAGCTAGCAACTTTGGCAAACAATATTGTTTATTAGGGAAATGCTAATTTTTATCAGACAGTCAGCTGTAGTGTAATTGCTCAATTGCTCAATACATAGAGCGATGCGACTTCGAATAAATTATGGTTTTCGAAAACAAGCATATTTCTTTCAATTAAATTATTTCCTCATAAACTAATTAATTTTTCAAAAACATCAAATTATAACTGAATCACTATTTCTCTGAGGAGATGTTTCTGAAACGGGACTGTCAGAAGTGGCAGTTGGATTCTAAGAACATTCGTTTACCCTGAAGGAGATAGTTTTCCACGAGTCAGATTAGGGTCTAAATAAATCTGTGATATTGTGAGGGATCTACTTCAACAACAACGAAGCAAGTTATAGTTGGCTATAGTTGTAAGAGCTTTTCGTTGAAGAAAACCTGCTCTTGGAAAAAACCTACATAGTGACATAAAACTTCGTTAGGGAAGCTCGTCCCATAAAATGGAGACTCTGAATATTGGAAAAATTTATTGTAGAAAAAAATGGAATTACTACTGCGTTTAAGGGTGTACATCTATATGAATAACTTAAGCAAATGCCTTGAATCATCATTACCTTTCCTAATGACTTATATCCTATGTTTACAAAGAAAAACCTTTATTTTATTATAAACAAACTAGTTCCTCACGTACTGAAGGTCAAACGTCAGCCCCATGCGAAATACTTTCCTCTTCTACCAGTTTATTACCTAATCAAACTGTTAAAATGAAAGTATGTCTCATGTAGCAACATTATCTTAATCTTCCGAGTTGAGGAATAACTTGTGCTACAATCCATGCACACTTACTTGCTAGATGAGAAATATATCATTCTTTTATTACGGAGTATGCAACTATCGGTTTTGCACTGTTTACTCGAACAATGGTTATTTCCTGCCATCAGAGAATTCCATTTCCTTAGTAAAATTTTGTCTTCAACTCTGACACAGTCTTGCAGCAAAAGAAGCGAAACTATTTTTCTTGATCCACTAAAACTCTCAAATCACTGACGAAATGAATATTACAAGGATTGGGTAATCTCAGAATAGTTGCCATTCATTTGGCGTGGAGTCTCATATTTTCTCTTTTCATACAACCTACTTGGATTCTCCCCGAAGTATGTCCTTGACACTTCCACTAAAAAAATAATTCATAAATACGTGGTTATAATCATGTACATATTATTTATGAAGTATCTGCAAGTTCTCAGCTTCTAACGCAGATCACAGAACTATGAAGAGAATGAAACATATCAGAAGCACTCTGTTACATTTTGAATAAGAATGATGTAATAAAGAAACAAAAGGAGATGAAAATTTTCTTGTAAAAAACATGGAAGTGATGAAACACTGTATCTCTGGAAAAAAACTTTTCCCTCGTTCTATTGAACATATGCAAGTAGATAATAAGTCAAATTTGACGTTCGTATGGAAATTTCATTTGTTTACCATTAAAGGAAAATATCATTAAGATAATATTTAAGACAATAAATAATCAATAAAATCATAGTACTTTATTAAACATTCTTCTGAAAATGTGGTAATTGCGCTTTTCCAAACAAAATTGTAATTTAAACTCTCTTATAACGTCCACAGTCAAATGGCAACATAATGTAATCTATTTTGAATAATATTGTTAAATGAAATTGTATGGAAGGTTTTTATTCCTATTGCGTATGTAAAAGGTTAAGAAGAAAAAAGGCAACATACGAAGCCTAAAATACTTGAACGTATTACATGTATTAGTCAAGGCTATGGTAAAATTCACTTCAAATATCTTCTAGTATTACTTGTCTACAGTTTTATATAGTATAATGTCTCATGATAATAAATATTGTTATTCCTAAATATTAAAAATTCCCAATATTTCAAATTATTTTTTCATAATTAATATTATTCTGACCATTAGAAATAATTTTCAAATATTAAAATACGTAAAAATAAGGTAATAATAATATATTTTAGATATAACTATTCAGTTGTTTTTCAAATTGTGAATAATTTCTTTAAAAGTGTTGCCTTTTACATGTCTTTACATGTATTTTTATTTTGCCTAATCTCATAAACTATCATTTAATTTATACTTTCTAAATTGTTTAATATATAATTGAATTCATTTTTTATTATTTAAAAAGTAACATACAGTAGATAAGTTTATTGCAATCTAACGTGGGATTATATATATATGTGTGTGTGTGTGTGTTTGTGTTTGTGTTTTTTATGTGTGTGTGTGTATGTGTATGTATGTATGTATGTGTGTGTGTGTGTGTGTGTGTGTGTGTGTGTGTGTGTGTGTGTGTGTGTGTGTGTGTGTGTGTGTAAGTGTGTGTGTGTGTGTTTGTGTGTGTGTGTGTGTGTGTGTGTGAGTGTGTGTGTGTGTGTGTGTGTGTGTGTGTGTGTGTGTGTGTGTGTGTGTGTGTGTGTGTGTGTGTGTGTGTGTGTGTGTGTGTGTGTGTGTGTGTGTGTGTGTGTGTGTGTGTGTGTGTGTGTGTGTGTGTGTGTGTGTGTGTGTGTGTGTGTGTGTGTGTGTGTGTGTGTGTGTGTGTGTGTGTGTGTGTGTGTGTGTGTGTGTGTGTGTGTGTGTGTGTGTGTGTGTGTGTGTGTGTGTGTGTGTGTGTGTGTGTGTGTGTGTGTGTGTGTGTGTGTGTGTGTGTGTGTGTGTGTGTGTGTGTGTGTGTGTGTGTGTGTGTGTGTGTGTGTGTGTGTGTGTGTGTGTGTGTGTGTGTGTGTGTGTGTAGGACTATATCTCAACTTATATTTCCTTACAGAGGAAATATTTTTTTTTAATTTACATTGTGAGTTAGATTTTGGTCTGATTAGTTGTTTTTGTCCAACGTTCAAGTAGGGTGAGGGTTCCAAAACATAAACAATTGATAATTCCAAAATCCTATATAAATTTTAAACAATGTTTTACAAATATATGGTTTTAAATTGTTGCGCTAGCCTTTACTTAGGTTAGGGGGCGTGGAAAAGTTGTTTATGCTTAGGTGCTACACCTAAATGGGAGGCTTAACAGGGTAAAGTTTTTATGTTCAGTATATAAGCCTAGCTTGATTCATATTGCGATCGTAGGAAGGCCAGAAGTCTGAAAAAAATAATATATATTTCTAAACTTAAATACACAGTTTGAAGGTGTATCGGATATTTGTGTATACGTTTTAAGGTCATATGCATGTAACTAACAATAAAAATAGAAAAAAATTAATATTCCGTACTTTATTATTTTATCCTTAATAGTATACAATTTTATAATATGTCAACAAAATGAGATAAAAATTATTTGCTCTCTTAGATAATAACAAATTATTATTCGACTTTTTATATATTAAGCTAGGCTTATATTTATTTTAATAGGCCTATGGCTAACAATTTTCAAATTAAAGTTTTGGCTTTTCCAAATAATTAATTGTCGAGATACTAACAAGGGTTTGATCTGTTTTGTCGACTTGTACTCGCCTTGTCAGGCTTTGTGCCTACCTAGACTAGGCTTGTCACAGAGTTTAAGATAAAACCCTGTGTATGTACACCTTGTAAGGTCACTGGTCACTAGTATTATAAACGGCGAAAGTGAATCGATGTCATATTGTTCTTTTTTGAATCGTTCTCGGTTCATTTGGTTTGCCATTAGTGGCATCCCTCCTAGCTCCGATTAAATTGAACAGTGAACAGGTCTTTAAAGAACCGTGAAAGTTGAAGGTAATGCTTACTGTTATTTATTGAGCTGTTCTCGGTAGCGCCAAAATTTTTCTTTTTGCTTTTTAAGCACAAAGGTCGATTGATGATTTGATCCGTATCTTGGCTCAGTACCTTACTCGAATACTGGATACCCTAAGCAAGGAAGCCATATTCTGTCTCTCCTAAACCTTGGTAAAAATGGATTTATTTTATTATTATTGAAAAAACAATTAATAGAGACAGAGTAGGTCGAATATAAGGAACTTTCTTGAACTTGTTTCTTTGCTTTACTTAAACATGGTCCAATAAAGGTATTATAGAATCATTGATAGTGTTCTTTTTCCTTTAATAAGAATAGGTATAATGCACTTTCCGGTTTTGAAAAACTCAAAGAGCCCCAGAGAAACCCTCAGGGCCGTATTCAAAAAAAGGGCAGGATTCATGCCACTTATAAATTATAAAGGCGATAGAAATAAGAGTATATTACTGTTTTGAAACTAGAAATATTAAATTTATCATTTTCCTAATAGCTAAACTCGTTAATTTTCTTACCTATTCGATTCTTCTATTTCTGGGCTAACGTCTTCTTAACACTAAAGAAACTTTAAAACGCTAGTAGTCACCCAGCTTTATTCTTAAAGTTGTCACTAATTTAAACAAAACTGACATTATTATCAAAGAAAATTTTGTACTCTGTATTTCCAAAGAATGCCCTATCGAGAAACTGTAACTATATTTTCGTGATTATAAGGACAAAATCGATGTTCAAGAAGAAACTAGCCACTGAAAGTTCGCCTAAAATCTGATCTTTACACGGACTATATATATGCTCTCCATGTAGAAGAGGATCTTGCATTTTAAATATGAAGCTATGATATCTTTAATGTAACACAATGTCGAAATAGGTCATAAACTACTTAAACATTTAATAAAACAAATTTATACTTTTCAATTTTAATTTACCATCATATGTGGCTCCAATTAGTTAATTCTTAATTTGGTTTCCATTGAAACGAATGTAAAAATTTTTACCCAATTTAAAAAAAACACAAAAAAAATAAGTTTTATTTCATTAAATTTAATACATAAAAATAATAAATATAATACAAATATTACAAATATTACAATGATTTCTTATAATATAATTTGTATGCAAATATTTTTGTGTTCTGGCTGATGGCCCTCTCAAAAGCTGGTTCAGTTGGTGAAATGTTTGTTTTAAGAAAGCAGGCCGCTATATTGCAACATTACGTCGTAATATAGCAGCTACTATTATAATATAATATATTTTAAAAGAAATATACTATATTATAATAATAGTGCCTGAAAGCTGGCATGAAACAGTGCATGAGCGCGCGGCACCCATTTGTGCACTGCTTCATACCCCTAACTAGTGTAAAGAGGTGTAATAAATAATTAACTGAAACAGCAAATGAGTGTGTGTTGTGTGTTTTAGCGTAGTGCGATATCGTCACCGAACTACGGCTGACGTGTGACCTCGCGAGCTATAATGCCCCCTCAACGTCCGAGCATTATTGTGTCTTTTGTGTGGTGTGTGTGTGTGTAAGTTCCTAAACGTGTAAGCCATCAGCCAGCTACCCCTTCTAATAATATCGTGATCAGAAAGAGTAGAGTGTTGCCTTCTAAAGTTGGCGGATTTTTGGCTTCAAAATACTCAACTTAAAGTAGGCCCTGAAAATACGTTAGGGAGAAAGGTATTGTTGCATACCATAGAAATTAAACCTCATTGTTGTTAAATTTTTAACTCTTTTAAAATGATTGAAAACTTTAATTCAGAATTCACTTTTACTAACTTAAACTATTATAATTCCTTATATCTTGATATAAATTCACCAACATTGATTTTGCTATTATTATAGATAGACGTTTAATTTTTATCTTCCTTTAGCAATCTTTTCTTTAAAAAATACTTATACACTAACATTATTTTGAATAAACCTTTGTTCCTACAAATTTAAACGGATTTGTTTGGTTTCATGTTTTCAATATTGACACTGCAGCCCTATGCAAAGTATTGCTTTGGTTTGATGTCGAGAACTGTTAATTAATAATTATTATTAATGAAACTGTTGTGTGTGTGTGTGTGTGTGTGTGTGTTTGTGTGTGTGAGTGTGTCTGTGTATGTGTATGTGTTTGTGTGCATATTTGTTTGTCTTTCATTTGTGATTATATTATTCAATCGATCCTCTTCAATTTTCAGAGTCACTTCTCAATTCTAATAGGCCTTTAATATCACAAATAAATAAAATTTGATCAAACGTAGTTTTCTTTAAATTTATATCTTCGAAGCAAAGTGTTATAACTTTGTAGTAACTGATAGGTTTATAAATGGTAATATGTCTAAAACTCTTGTAAGTACAAGTTTACTACTTTGACTGAAAAGAATTGTCAATCTCTATTATAATACATAGCTTTTTCCAAGTTAAATGTTTGATCTTAAAACGGTTAGTTTAGTGTTTTAAGCGAACAACTATGTCTGTGACATTTTTGGATACAATATTGAATCAACTTCAAGATACGGTTTTAACATACAACAGGACTTGGCCCTCACTTAGTGCCCTCTACTCAACCATTCCATGGGTATTAAGGTGACTCGGTAACTGAGAAGCCTATTTAGTGCAGTGTTTTCAATGTTCTACTCTCTTACAACAAAACGAATACATGGAATGGAAAAATTCAAGGTTTTCTCTCTAAATACCTATTCTGATGTTCTTCCAACGGATTAAATTGAGTAGCTAGGAGGGAAATCTGTACTTCACTAATATGTCCTTGCTCTAGCACTGGGATAATAAAGATGTCTTCATTATGTGATCAGACGATTGAGCAGTTAAACAAGAACCAGAGGATGTGCCTTTTGATGCCTTGTAGCGAAATATTTTCAAAGTCATGTCAATAAATTATGTTTCGTAATAAAAGAAGAAATATCAGTTACGATAAATCATCGTTTGAAACATTTTGGATTATATTAAGAGATGGTTAGATATAGGGTGGAACTGCTACTTTTAAAACATTATAAAGACAAAATAAATTCGCTGCAATTTTTCCAGTTGTAATTAGTTAGGGAATAAATGTTGCTAATCTTATTCATTACTTCTTTATTGATGAAACTATAAAAGTTCTTTTGAAATAGTTTAATATCCATCTCTAAACACGCCATTTAACAAGATATGCAGCTAAACAAGCTTCTACATCTTTCCACGAATAAGCAATCTTGTATTATAAAGTCTGTTATGTATTTACTAATATTTAGATCATTTTCTGTATTGTGCGGCTTATGACAGTACATTGCCAGTTTATTTACAAAGTGTAATTAGTCGCTGGTGAATAAAAAATTATTTCCTTAATTAAAACCTACAATTATATGTCTCGCTTCCTAATTAAAACTAGCCAAGTCTTTAGAAATATATGTCTTCGTGATGAGAGCAGCTGTACTTTAACTTTTGCGGAATAAATTACATCTCTAAAACCAAATCGTTATTTACTTGCGAACGCTAAAATCTTGTTTTCGAACGGCAGTAGTTTATTAAGATGCCAGTTTTAAAATTGACATAAATGGGGTTAGAATCATTTATTTAAAATTTTTTTTAAATATTGGTGTATTTATAATGGATGAAATACATTCAATTCCTTGTTTTTTTAAAATATTGCGTTTTCCTTAAACTACGTATCATATTTTCTTATTGCTAGACTTAATGAACAACTATAACGATAATTTATTAGGTCTAATTAACCAAGG
Organism: Prosapia bicincta; assembly: GCA_036971475.1. Classification (NCBI taxonomy): domain Eukaryota; kingdom Metazoa; phylum Arthropoda; class Insecta; order Hemiptera; family Cercopidae; genus Prosapia; species Prosapia bicincta. The sequence continues at coordinate 186,153,095 of JBAIZL010000001.1, forward strand.
CTGTATAACACAAAAATTCGAACAAAAAATACGTGCACGATAAACAAGGATAATAAATTAAGTTTTATATTTTTGTTAATTACGAAAGTACTTATACTTTCGGAAGTACGTTTTTCTGACCTCTAAATATCTTAACTTTTGTTTCTACTTGAGTAGGGAATAAAAACGGTTGAAGAGGATAGAGAGCCAGTAAATATAAATATGAAATTTGTACTAATAATCGTTTATTTTCTTAGTTTTGAGAATGTACTAAAGCGTTGGTTTTGACCGACAAAAAAGTTTCCTTACCAAAAACATTAATTCAAAAAAGCGCAGTTGCGCATAAGACATCATGGACGTCGGGTTGCGAGACGGCTGATTGTAATCTAGTACCCCAGTATTTACTACTGACCTTCAGTATGGTAAAAGTATTTTTTTCAAGTGAATCGATCAGTGGCGACATTTCCATAGATGTAGAACAACAAATAAAGAACAATGACAAGAATAAGAAAAATTCGTTAGAAGCACGGGAAAAGAGTTATGCAGCCCGAAAAGAAAACAAGTAAATTAATTTATTTTTGGATGTCATTTCCTTTCTCACGGTCTGGCAGTGATGACGACAGACGCGCGCATCTATGCATGCAAAGTTGGAGAGATATCAATTTTTGATTGGGCTGGTCGAACCGCGGGAAAATTGCTACAACAATGAGCCCAACGGTAAAGGAGGGGCAAAGCGTTACTTGGCATCGAGAGACGGCATTAGAAGGTTGGTCAAGCGGAGTTCGCGTGAGTAATAGCCCCGAAGAAATCAACTTTTGTTTTAGTGAATAACGACGATGTGCTGTTTCATAAATGGGGCCCTTTCGGATTAAGATCTATCCGAAAGCGGTACTCATAACTAAGACCTAAAGATGCTGCGTCGTAAGTCTTAAAGTGTTTCGGAAGAATATATAAAAATGCAACTTTACTTGTGGTACGGACAGGAAAGTATGCAGTGTTTTAAATAGGGACAAAGTTTTTTAAGAGAAGAACAGTTTTAATTTTTAAATAGTAAAAGTAGAAAATTAACGATAAACTTTGTAAAAGCTTGTAGTGTTTTAAAAATGGTGTTTAGAACAGTGTTTCATTTAACTTGAAAATCAAAATTTAACCAGCAAGTGCTTAATATCCACAAGATGCCCATGCAGAGGATGCGAAGACAGAGGACGACAGCGTGGGAGCAGAAAAGGAGCTGTATGCAGGGCGTTGGCCATTTCAAACAAAGGGACGAGGGCTTTCAACATGGCGGTGTTTCCATAGAAACACCTGAGGGAGAGGGAAGACTCTCAAGCCTTTGTCCAACGGAAAACTTAAGGTCAGACCTGCACAGTTTTCTTTTTGCAGATGGGAGTTTTTGTTTTGATAAAATATTAAAAGGGGAAATTGTTCATTAAATTAATTTCTTTTAAAAATAGTAGAATCCTAATTGTTTAAATTAAAAGATAGGAGCTGATGGCTTTGTTTAAGGGTGGGGATAAAAGGAACAATATGGCGCAAGGCTCATGTTAGAGTATAGCATTTAAATTTTAAAAAGATATTTTAAAAATGCAATTTTGAAATAATAAACTCTTAAAGGGTTTAAACTTGAATAAATTAAATTGAAAAAAATATGTTCAAACTAATTAACAAACAAAATTAGTAGAAAGAACAGAAAATAGAGTTTAAAATTAGTTGTATTTTAAAAGTGTAAAAATCAAGTTCTATGTTTCAAGATAGCCGCCAGTAAGATTGTTTATTTACATCAGCTGACTGGAAGGTCATGCGTTACTATGTAGCATTTGAAGAAATGAAAGGACTTTAAAAGAAATGTTTGTTTTTGTTAAAAGGAGTTGTTTAGTAAATGACAGTTTTAAATAAATCGTTTTTGTTTTTAAATATAAATGTTTTTTAATTAATTAAAATAATATTTTCTCTTAGTTTAAAAAAGGGTTATATCGAAATTTCAAATTTTTATAAAATAAATTTTTGGGTATAAATAATACAAATTGAAATCAATGGTTGTTTAACAAATTATATGAGGTAAATTTATTAACAAATAAAAATAAATTACATTAATTTGAGATAAGAAATTTTGGTTTAAATTAAGAAAGGGTTATATGGAACAAATAATAAATCAAATATGGAGATGCTATAATTTAAAATTGAGATTTAGTAAAGAGAAAAATATAACTATCAACTATGAGTTTTCATAGGATTAAGTGGGTCTAGTAATTGTTCATATAAATAATAGGTATTTTGGTTCATGTTTTAGATATAAGGAATAATTTGTTTTGTTTTGGTATTAATTTATATATAAATAATAAGATGTTTTTTTTTACTGGTATTTCAAAAAAGAGATATATAAAAAAGTATTAAATTGTAAGTTTGTAAGTTTAAATTGAATAGTATGATTTTGTTTTTATTAACTAAATTCATTGTTTGATAAATATTAATTAAAATTTTATGAAAATACAATTTTCCTTCAGAAATTGTGTTGTTAACACTGTTGTAAAGGTTAATTAAATGTCAATGCATTTTATTTCACAAAAGGAAAGGGATAAAAGAGTCATTTTGTAAAAGGGTTAAATAAGGGGTTTTCTAAATGTGTTAAATGATTTTCAATAACTATAATAATGTTTTATATCAGATTCAATCATATAATTAGCTGAAACTTTGGGTTTTAATGTTTCAAATAAATATGGGTTTTTCTCTCAGTAATTGAGTCAACATTGTTAAATATAAATATGAGTTATTAATCAATTCAGATGACAAGCTTATAGCGTTAAATAGGTGCATTTGTAAGTTTATAACATGGATTCTATCTTAGAGGTGTTTGATAAATTTTAATTTATGAAAATAATATAATTTCAGGTGATTGTTAGAAACTAATTGGTAAAATAATGTTAATAATCACAAGCCGTTGGAATGTACAAAAGGGTAAAACTTTCTCAGTTAGAAGAAGGGTTAAAATAAAGATTTAAGATTTGTTTTTGATTTTAAAAAAATTGTGAAATTGTTTAAAGATTAAATAGTTTAAATTCAAAGATTTTGGTAAATGAGGTGGAGATAAAGTTTAATCATGTAGTTAGTTGTTTTGAGGTTTCTTTTTATGAAAATAGTTTTTAATTTTGTTATGTATAAATGTTTTAAATTGGAAGGGTTAAATTTAAATATATAATAAAAAATCAATTGGGAAAGGTTTTGCATTTTGCTATATTCTTGTCGACTGTGAACAAATTTCAAAAATAATAATTAATTGGTAAATTTTTCTGATAAAATAATATAAGCAAGTAAGATGTTTTCAATGTTAAATTGTTTTAAATTGATAGGGGTTCTCTGGGTAAAATGTAGTGCATACTGTGCCATGCACATTCAAATAAATAAATGTAATTTTAAAAAAATAAATATTTTTTAACTAACTTGCAAACATATTGAGTTTTCATATAAACAATTTCTTACACTATCCTACAAAGATGGTCATTTCTCCGGTTATATGCCTTTCAAAAGAACTCCTCCACGGGAAGTCTCACTCAAAGGGTTAATTCTCAGCAAGTTAGGTTTTTTGTTTTAAGCCCAGGGATTTACCCACTGGCAGAATTTGGTGAGCAAATCACAGCGTTCGTAATTTCGGCTAAGAACGGCTCGTAACAAATTTCTTACCCTGCAGCGGGCGCGAGTGTTGGTCATGCGCTTGGATTAGGTCGACGGAAGAGTTGACCGCTCTCAGGAAAGTGAGCGTGGTGATCAAAGGGGGCGGCACGCGCTTTTGGCGTGGGCCGGTCCGTTGCAACACACACACACACACACACACACACACACACAAATACACACACACACGCACACACACACACACATGCATACACACGCGCGTACAAACACACACACACACACACTCACTTATAAGTCTTACTTATATATTTGCCTTAAGAGCTATTTTCTTACACCAAACGTAACATAACCACTAGTAGCATCTTGAAAAGATATTAAAAATTAGTGCATGCTAACTGAATGAAATTGTTTCCGTTTTATTTAGAAACATTTAGTGTTTTACAAATTGATTTTAATCTACTGAATACAGATTGTAATCGTAATGATTCCCTAATGTTGAGAATATTACAATTATTTATTGATATTGTAGTTGGTAAACATATGAAAACGAAAAGATAGCGAGGCGGGTTCAGTCATTTAGAATATTACTATTTTTGTTCTTTCTTTAAATATCTTTTTAAATGGTAATCAAAAGTAAAAAAAGGAAGAGAATGAGAGTAAGAGGGAGAGAAAGCAAGAGAGATTGGAGAGGAGAATAAGAAAAATGTTAAAACTAGATCTAACTCTAAAGTCTAATGAAAAAATTAAGTTGTATGTGGAAGTAATACCTTTAACTATTATTTGTTTCCCCTACGGTTAGCACTTTTGTATTAGATAAATTGTTATAACGCATTTTCAATGTATCCCTGGGTATATCCTATGTTCTGAACGCTTTTTGGCCTGTAATTACATTCTTGCTTTACAAATGGAAGTCATACACAAGATAAAATAAAGACTTGCATATATCTGAAAATAAAATATTATTTTTGGCACACAGATGTAAATTCCGATGCAGTAAGTTATACCATCCGTATACGGATTTGCATTTAAAGGTCCCGTGTTTTTAATTCACGATTCATTTATCATGAAACAGAGCAGATCAACTCTGTTACCAACAACCTGGTCGATGGTGATGTAAGGTTTGTAAACGGAAGCAATGGCTATAAGGAATATGCCATTAATAAAGCTTTACACCGCCAAAGTGTCTTTCCTGTTGACGTGGACGAAAAAGAGACTCAGAAAGCTGGTACTGTAATTCTGTTCTTTATTAAAGGCATCATTGTTAGGATTGGCAGTCTCTTTAGGAGGCTTGGTTTATGTTCCGTTTACAAACCTTACATCACCATCGACAAGGTTGTTGGTAACGCCAAACATAAGATCTTCTTGGAAAACCATGGTGTTTACAGTGTTTCCTGTGGAGTTTGTAAGAAATCGTACATTGGCCAAACAAACAGACGTATCTCAGCTAATTTTGAGGAGCACAAACTGGGCCTTAAAAACAAGCAGAAAACGTCGGTTCTGTACAGACACCACTGCGATACAGGCCATACCATAGATTTCCAATCTTGCCGACAGATTGCTCAAGTGAAAATTTACAGGACTAGAGTTATTCGCGAGGCTATCGAAATAGAGAAGCGAGGGAGTCTCAACAAACGCGATGATACTTTAAATTTACCCGCAGTCTGGAAGTGTATCATCGATAGATTTTATCGGCAGAGAGGTGAACAAATGCAAAGGAATGTGAGTAATTGTTTGGATCAGGTGTGTGTGGATTGACGTCAATGGGCGTGGCTTCATTCCTCTATATATAGAAGCCGAGTAGAAGCCTATATATATATCTGAATGAGCCGAGTTATCTGCGCTCTTCACTCGCTCTTCTACTATTGTAGGGTTCACCTCGTCAATGCTGGATGAGATTCTAGCGAAACGTCGGAACTGCGAATTTATATATATATATATATACATACAGTTCAAATTTTAAATACATTTTATATTACTTTTTAATCACTCTCGCAAGTTTAAATAAATTTTAATGAATGACACATGATGGTAATACAGCTTTTTAAAATATTGACTAATTGTTTTGAAGAAAGTAGGCGATGTATTTATGTTGTATTCGAACTTACTAATTCAGCAGTTGAGTGCTAGATATAAAAAATGTGACTAAACATGTCGCCTCCTACCCTACTTTGTCAACGTTTTAAAACTCAATAATTGGAATTTTATTTCACAGAACTGTGTTTACATCAAGTGTCGCCCACTATAAGAATAAAAAAGTGTTTGAACATGATTGGATGTATAAAGGGTTTTTAATAACGATTGATTTTTAGAAGAAATTATACAAAGGACCAGTTTAACCCGATAGTAGGAGGTGAAAAGCTTTTCAGATCGATTAAAAAAAAAAAACATTTTAAGATTAAAACGTTGTATTATAACTTTATATGGCATTAGAACATTGCGGAAGATAATGGCATACACTTTTTAGTGCGACACTGATATAGGGTATAATTTGAGATGGGTAAGATGTAAACTAGGTGTGTTGAAGAGTTTATTTGACTAAAAAGTAACTAAGACTTGCAAAAAATATTGTTACTACATTTTATTTCAAAATAAATTTCAGGGTACATTTTTAAAAATAAATGTACTTCCGATTTATTATTTGGCATTATTTCCATAAAATATTTCACAATCTACTCCTGTAAGGCAAGTTTTATAAAAATGTTAGAGTAAAACAATTAAATCAAAGAGTTATATTGCATGAATAACTTTTAGCTTCTATTTAGGTTTCATTATGAAGTGGTAAATTCTTTTTAAACGCTAAACAAATTGAAAAGAGAACTACATTGAATATTTAAATGCTTCATGAAGTTGTCGGCCTGTGGGCTGAGAGAATTTCGTGTTTAAACTTTGTGAATAGCCGTTAATAGAGTTCTAAGTTGAAATACGTCACTAACCTCGATTTAGCTGGAATCTGGTAATTTTACTTGGTTTATTAAATTTGACTTTTAAATTAAAATTAAAACAAAATATTTTCCATTAGATATGCGTTTGCTTCTACATTATGAGTAGATACTATATTAACACTATAGTTTTAAAATAAACTAAGTTATTCTCGATAAGTTGATTGAAAAAGCAGTTTATTATGGAAAATCATTCATGTTTATTTATAAATATTGAAAATGAGTTTCAGTTTTTTTTAATGCTAAACCGAGAGGTATGTTGAAATTTTACTAATTTGGATCAAATGGGTCAAATAGCTCTTGAAACTCACAGGAACTGACATATAGGAAGGGATTACCAAATTCAAAGTAGCCTTAAAAACGAACTATACATTGCGGATTTGAATACAATACCGTCTCTTCAACTTGTGCTAGAAATCGTTCACTTCAACGTCTGTAAACAACATACAATTTCTATAACTCGTATAGCTACATAACTTCATTGGATGAAATCTATCGATATTGTAACAGGGAAAATGAGAAGTTCATTAGCCCTTTACAGTCTAAGTGGAGGCCACTCTCACACTTTTTACGTAAGTTCTAGAGCTTTGTAAGAAAAAAATGTAAAGTTACCAGAAATTGCTAGGAACGAAAGTAGAATATGCAGAGGTATTTTTGATCTTGGAGTAGAGAGTAAAACATTATTGACGGAAATACAAACTTTAGTGCTTTAGTAAACAATATATATATTACTGTAAAACAAATATTTTTGTATTATAAAAATTCAGTTTGATTTAACATGCATACAAATATGAAATATTTTTCTTATAAAACATGCATAGAGGTCTAGTGTAAAATAAACATTATATGCCCCTGAATAATAATAAATTAAAAGATTAAGAAAGTAGAAAGTAACATAAAAGTACAAATCGTATACACATAAATGAAATATAGGTTATCTACGCCCATATAATTATAAAATGTATACGCTGTCCTTCAATGTGTACTAATTTGTTGTCAATGTAAATTTCGTATTGCTTAAGGTTGTATATTACCTCAATTTTAAAAATATCTTTCACCGTATCCACTACACTGAAAGCGGAGAAAATATACATTTGTATTTCTTTAAGAAAAGGGCAGTCTTAAAAATATAACGAGTTTAATCGTTCGCCCAATCTAATAACCACCCCTTGAAACAGATATTTTACCAGTGGCAATTTCTCTCTAAAACGATATTCAAAATTAAATCGTACTGAGGATAGCGAAGAATTGGCATAGGTGAAAAATTCCAGTATATTCTGAAACTGGACTTTTCCTGGTTTAAATCCCAAACAGTAAAAATATTAAGCGTAACAGACAGAACAAAGAAGTAAAATATTCATATTAGATATTAGTTGAAAGGTATCGCCTTGTTAGAGGTTTTGTAAAACAATTACGTTCTATTAGGATTTAAACAATTTACTCCATCCCTTTAACTAAAATGTAATAGATTTAGTTTGCAGTGTAAAAATAATCACACACTTTTTTATAGTGATATATGTATTTTTAAACATTCGTAATTTAAAAACACAAGTTACTATTACATACTATTTTATTTGTATAAGAACTAGTAATTGGTAAGAAGGAGCAGACCAAAAGAAATGTTGTATGTGAGTATATGTGTGTATGTGAGTGTGTTTTGATGAAAACTTTCTATACCTTAGGAATAACGTAAATAATTTACGATTGGTAATTTTATTTATTTCAAAATTCAAACCTATCCTTCAGTAACGTTCAGCAAGTTGGAGCTAAATTTAAAAAAATGCTGAGTGTCCATGAGTTTGTTTATTTGCAGGCATAAAAGATTTCACCTCAAAATAACATTGCTAGTACAATCGAGTTCCTTATGTTACTCTAATAACGTTAATAAATTAAAAAGTAAACTAGTTTTCGCATCTGAACAAAAGAATTTTTCGTACATAGAGAAACAAAAAAATATCGAAAGAAAATCCTAACTGGAGGGGGGCTTAAAATAAAATAAAAACAACAGCATTTACAGAAGCATTTAAAATGCCCCTTCTACAATACTTAACTTAGGGGCTGAAATGATACAATGTAAACAATAGTTTTCCTTGTGGCGCCTTGTCTCGATTCACTGTAAAGTCTCTTATTACAAGCTTACAAAAATGTCTTCTTCATGTTCAAAAAAACGTTAACGTGTTTATAGATATAATATATCACTTAACGCACGCCTTCATTCAAAGGTCAATTTTTACCAACTATCTAACTTGTCTTTCAATGAATTTTATAGGAGTATTTTTGTTAAATATCGAGGTTACACCTACAATGAAGATTTAATAAAGTTTAGCGCTTGGAAACAGCTAATATCTGTTGTACGTCAGATATTAGGTTAGAAAGGGGATAGAGTGTTAAGAGACCTCTTTGTCGGTCACAAATACGCAATTTGTGTCCTGAGTCATGTGCCTTGATACGACAAACATTTTAATTTAAAACCTTTTAATTTTAAACTAGACCGCAGTCTCTAAGACTTTTACTGTGATATGTTGTATGAAGTATGAGTATTTAGGTGAGATTTTAATATGAGGAACAATTATTTGTTCTAGAAATTTTAAGCTAGCTATCAAAACCTTGATTCACGCATAACTAATAAATAGTTTTTGAAAAATTACATAAGGATATTATTTGTGTCTTAAATGAAGCCCGAAATTTTTTTCTTTTTTTGTAACAAAATTAGAGTTTGCATATTTCGACTTGGGGGAGTATTGACAGGATTTTACAACTTTTAGGACTACGGCTTTTTGGAAAATATGTGAATTTGGATGACATATACCTGTATATATTCGATTTAGTTTAAGTTGTTTTAATAGTAATTTTTTCTACGTAGGTTTTAATTGTAATTATTATAATGAGGATTTCGCTAAAGTTATTCTTTTTTAAAATAGGTAAAATTATATTAAAATCAATGAGAAAAACATAATAGTATATAAAATAACCAATTTCAATAATTATTCAATAATAATTGAAATCAGGTTTAAAATATTCTTAGTAACCTAGAAGAAGTATTATATTAGATGGATATCTAAATTTAAAAGGTAATACCAAATCACGAATTTAGTTTCGTAAAGTGTATAAACACAGTAAATTCTGTAATAGAGGAACGAATATTTGATATGAATAGTATTTCAAGAGAAAAAGTATTATATTATATTCTCTTTCGAGAAAATGTTTCTTGAAAACGTACCTAAATTAATTGAAGGCATTCTGAATGACAATGTAACATGTAGAGTAGATTGTATTTCTGTCGCTCAAGCCCTTGTCTTTTCACTGGTAATTCCAAGTTCATGGCGTTTTAAAAATTGTCTGTTTAATACCAGTCATGATTTAAACTATGCAAATATATCATTGCTAATATTTGAATTTCTCATTCTGAAATAATTTGAAACACATGAATTTAAATTAAATAAACAAATACAATATTTCTTTACAACTGAATTTTATATTAAACGATACAAAATTTCTTTAAAGGAGGTAAATATTCCCTTTTAAAAACAGGCCTACTCACATTTGGAAAAAATCATTTAGGTTGTAATTACCATAGAAACTGTAATCTTTAAGCTGTAATCAATACAGCGTTTTATCCGGGTAGAGAAATGTATGTAGGTATACCTTACAAAAAAAAAAAAAAAAAAAAAAAATTGACGTGATACATAAAGAGACAAAGGCAATAAAGTTCTTTATAACTGTCAGCCCTAAACATTGTCCTTATATTATTCGGCCTTTTAGTATATCTTTAAGATCTACTTGAACTAAGTAGCAGAAACAAACACACTAATGAACTATTAACCACCATCTCGTATACCCTAAATGATCTCCCCAAGTATAAACCTTCAACTATAATTTTTTTAAAAATTAAAACTTAGCCTTTCTGCAAACCAATAATGACAGAATAACAAGTGTACAGATATAAAGAAATTTAGAAATAAGAATTTAATTTAATTAAAATTCCTAGTGGAAGAAAAAGTTGCAGAATTTGGGAAGCAGCTCTATGACATTGAATCTATGTACTAACGTATAATAAATCATGTTTTCCTTTAGTTTCTAAAAGAGGAACACATGAGTAGCCCCTTAAGGGTTTACCTGCTATACCTAACAAGCGAGTTTTGGGTTTCAAATAAAAGTTAGTAAAAGAGGTGTTTATATATATGTACTATTTGTGTCATTATTACATATTCACTTTAGTGTTATGCGACCAAAAGAGTGTACATCAACCAGTCACTACTCACAACAAAACCATCCAATATCATATTCAGGTCGCTTACTTCTACAATGTAGATAGGGGGGATAGTTCCAACGTTTGCAAATTCTGGTTACAATAGTCCTCAGGGTTTGTTATGCAATAGGCATTAAAAACCAGAAAGCTGGTATAGGTAAAGGGGGGGGGTTATATAATTGCCCTCAATCTTTATCATCTTCATGAAAAGCGAACAAGTTGTACAACACTAAAATAAAAAGCTGTAGTCGGCTGAATTGGCTTCACATGAACGTGGAATAGAAACACACAATGTAAAATACCTGTTTCATTTCAAAACTATAATTGACGGGTTTTGTAGAAACGGCAGACTCTAAGCAATAAAATGTTCTTGTAGTTCCAATATAAACTAGTTTATTCTTGCACCGCACAGTCTCTAAATAGTTATATATATATATATATATATATATTTGTAATTAGAGTATTCTGTTATCATTCTTGGTACTAGGTTGATGATGAGGAACAGTTTATTATATAACATTCAAGACTTGGGAAAGCTGGAAAAAAGAAGCAATAAAGGAAAACGTGCTGTAATTTTCATTTTCGTTTAATTAATACGTATGTAACGATTTAAAACAAAGTAGGTTTTTATTACACCTACTTTATATTTTATTAGGGAATAATTTACAGTAGTTATAAGCGCTGTGTTACTGTTTCTAATTAAAAGTTTTTATTCGTCTGTGAATATTGCCACGAACTCTAATCCTAATTTAATTAATTACGAGAAGTAGCTGGGATGGCCTTAAGACGTTATCTGCATTTTACTTATAACAATGTTTTTTTCTCCAAAATTGCCTATTTGTTATTTAAAAGCAATAATTTTACATATTGCTTAACAATTAAAGATCAGTGGTGCGAACATTAAAAAATTATGTTTCTTGGTAGAGGTACACGTTAGAAATATTTTCAGATATAACATATAATGAAAATATTTTTACAAAACACAATAGAACTTTCAATAACTACTGTGTGTAATTGAACCTAAGGTTTTCCTAAGGAAAACGTTTGTGTTTATGACACAATTAATTAAAATATATCTTTTGCTTTTAAATAAATGTATATTGCATCCATTTGCTAATATTTTTTATGAATGCAGAAAATCGTTATATATATATATATATATATATATATATATATATATATATATATATATATATATATAGGAAAATGTAGATGGGGCACGAATCATGGTCAAGTGTTATATATCGGGCGATATAACGAATAGCGTACAGATTGATTTGGAATACGTAATACAATTTAACACTAATGGTTAGACTTCCGGGATGGATAAACCCGGAAAGATACATCGGAAATGGACATAAATCCAAGGCGAATAACTGAAGAGTTTAAAATATTAAAAATGATATATTACATAGATAGTCGTTGTAAAAAGTTTACATTTGAATTAGTTTTATACAAAATTATAACGAAAAAAACGTCAAATCAAAGACTATTAGACAAACATCAAAACGTAAACATCAGAAAAATCATTTTAGTAAGGTAGTGGAAACAACAAATTTAACACTTGTGCATTTGAAACAGAAACCATAGTAATAAATCAAAAGCTTAGTCGAACAACACAGATATCAGAAACAGAAGGGAGGGAACCTGGACTGGGCCCGACTCATTGTTTACTGAGACATCTTTAAATGTATTATTAATCCAAGTCTAACAGGCTTCCAGAGTGTTGTCCCTAGTCACTTGTTTCACCAAGTTAAGGTGGCCATACCTAAAGTAATATTGGTTTTCCAAATAGTTTTTACAAATGGGACATATGCAACACCTACATGTACAAATAGTCATTGACTTTTATTTTTTATAATGCCGAATAATTGCATGAAATATATATATATATATATATATATATATATATATATATATATATATATATATATATAGATATAGATATATTAGCGCCACAGTAATTAGTTATTTTTCAGAAACCATCAGGAAGTTCTTATAAATTATGAATTCAGATCTACCTAAGCTCAAAAGAGCAAAAGATGAAAAATATAACAATGAACTTTTATTCACTATTATTTAAACGTATATTTTAGACATTGGTATTTTTCTATTTTAATTTAAAATTAGATGTGTTAAAACATTGATTCAGGGACAGGCGAAACAGTATTTTGCATATAAAATGTTATTATTAGCTACAAATTAGCTATTAAAGTAATAATTTGAGTCATATGTGAATGTTTTAAGTAAATTGAATCTATATAATACATATTACAATAGCGACATAGTAACTAACACCGTCTATTGGTGAATGAATCATACCTTACTATCGAATACTAAGCTAGTTGAGTTATAGTCGATTATGTGAAACGTTCTATTATCTGCATATTTCATTAAATATCATCTTTTAAAGCTAAATTTTGTTAGTTTTTGGTATGGATCGACGAAAAAAATCGATTGTCTACAAATAAATTTTATTTTGTCAATAGACAGAGATCAATAGTTCTTATCAGAGAAAACAGTTTGTAAATAGGCTTTTATAAAAAATGATTAATTTTTGTTATTTTGAATAAATTAATACAGAAATTGATCGCGTTATTAGTATTTATTCGGTTAAAAGCATTTAAAAACTGACTTGAATAGGGTTAATTTCATCTCGAAATGGGTGTATAAGTTTATGCGTTCCAAGACAAAATGTATACAGCCGTAAGAATGTTTAATGGTTGCGTTTGCCTAAAATAGATATATTTTAAGTTCACAAACAGTCTAGTATGGTTTATGGAGTATTGTTTAAAGCTACCAGAAATGGTCAGATGTTTTATCATTTAAAGTAAACGTCATGAATGGAACCAAACAAAACTGAACTGGCCGATGAGCAGTAGAACAAATTAACTATATTACGTGAAAAACGAAGTCAATCAATCCTAACGTTTTTGGGAAAAGTAAAAATAAAATGGTATAGTTATAATTCTTTTGCTCATCATAAATTTGGACAAGAAGTTTCAAACAATAGATATTCTCAGTTACAAAACGTTATCTCTTTTTTTGCTCAGTTTCGGCGTATAAAATTGTTTTATTAATTTGCATTGTAGATTGTATAGCTTATATGTACCAACGACGATTACACTTAAACTTGTATCATATTAATACATGAACTTGATTAAGCAAATAATAATGTAGTTAAGACGTTTTCAATTCATATTTTTAACTATGAGACAAATCTGTTGATAAATAGTCAATGATCTGACGGGCAAATAAATGAGCCAGTGTGTTTTACGCAATATAAAAGCCATATATTGTACCGTGAAAACATATTTTGCATAAAGTGTAGTCCATGTTGTATATTTCCCTTACGACCATTTACTGGCGTAATTGTCACTTGAATATGGCACTTCAAAACACCCTCGTTGGTAATATTTGTGCTGTATATATGGACGTTAACAACAAAAGTCATACTTTTGGTTATAATAAAAGGACCAATAAACATAAGGTCCAATTTACTGTTTCACGCAAATGTGCAAGTATTTTATACTTATAATTTAATACTTGTGTTTAAGCATTACTAGAAATATACGATTGTTTGTACTGCGACTTCATATTATCGAATACCATTCATGAAAGATTTACTAATGGTTTTCGTAATTAAATTACTTCCAAGACTCAACTATCTATTATAAAAACATGTAATACCATTACCAGAGCTACCCTTTAATTTACCAATACTAAAAACGTGTGGGGCATAAATTATATTTTTATCTCTAGGATTTAAAACATTTTAGGAGGTAATATTTACCTGCCAATATGTTTACGTGCTGATCTTAGCTCTCTACATTACGAAAAGTATGATTAAATTTAAACAGTGAAATAAGATAGTTAAAGATAGTACATTAGCCCAATATTTAAACTCATTAACAGCATTAGGCAACATAATGAATAAAGAGATCAGTTCCCAGCTAGTAGCTTTTATTACGTAAAATAGGGTAAAGACGGCCAGATAGATGACTTGGTTTAAATGCGGGAATAGGACGTTGGCTACGACGTTAGCATCCATTTAGTTTATATTTTTGTAGGTTTAAATTCAAACATTGTATCAGGCTAGTTGTAAGAAAGATATTAGTAATGTGAAAAAACTTGTTTACATAACTAATTACATTTTTAACAATTTATTTGAAATTTAATATATTTTAGAACGTAAAATAATATCATCAAAGTATTTATTAATATTGAATGTTGGTTTAATAGCTGTCATTAAATTTTTTAGGCCATTACCTCGAGATATATGTGCATCTCGCCAAAGAAACTCATCATCGTCACCTAAAGACATGATGATCACCGACCAAAACAAAAACGTTTCGGATTTGAAACATGTTTGCAACAAACATCGATTTTATGTTGCGTTATTATATATTGTGTACGTTTTCTCATACACAGACAGAAAAAAACGCTATTGTTTTACCATGTATATACTGTATGATCTAGGATATCTCCACTATTTCGTTTTTGCGATTTGTTGATGTGACTTTGTTGATCGTCCGTATCTTAGAATATCATAGAGAGATATATTTTATTATCAGTTTATTTTCTTCGACAGGTATTACCAATGATTTTTTTTTTATTGTACAGTTTAAGTAGGAATTAAGTGATACTAAATACATACTCAATTATGCAAAACATATCTTCAATTATTTTAACACACAATTTTTGTCATTGATAATATCTACCGTTGCTAATGAACTAGTTCTTTTTAGAGTGTTTTATTCAGTGAAACTGAACCTTTGTAATAGATAGAAATACTTTCATTCAGTTACATCGGCCGAGTCTTTGACCATTCTAGTTTGTCAGTTCGGTAGCAAAATAAAACTTGAGTTGCTTACAAAATATTTAGATCGATATCAAAATGTGTTACAGAAATACGCGTAATTTTTAGCCACTAAAATATTATGTATTATCGTACAAGAAACGAACGCTGAAAGGAAGTTTTTAGAAAACAAATGGGCTGTTTCTATTTAATAAAAGGGTTCTAATACTGGTGTTCCGTGATTCAACTTTGGCTGTAAGAGTATTTAAAGTATTTGACACAGATGATCACATATGTGTAACAGGAGTTTTCTTAGCGTCATATACTTTGATAAATATATGCTTATTTTCATAAACCAAAATAAACTTAAGCTTTAGAAAGGTCTTCAGCAATTGAAAATATATCTTTGAAATACTATTTTAAACATCTACAAACTGTTTCATTAAATGGAAAATTTGTAAATTATTATTCACTTCTACTATAAACGTATTTTTTTTTATAGGACCAGGAGGATTTGATACACGTCAACTTAATTATGTACATTTTGTCAACTATGTTAGTCGCAAAACAAATGAGAGAAAACCTTTTGCTACATATTGATCACATATAATGGTGGACATAAACACATGGGATAAAAGAAACTGGCAAAAAAATTATATACATTATTTTTCTACATTTGTAGAAAATATTTAGCAAATGGATGCAATATACATTTATTTAAAAGCAAAAGAAAGATTTTAATTTATTGTGTCATAAACACAAACGTTTTCTTTAGAAGGGTAACTAAGATTAGGTTATAAAAGTTTGGTTTAATTACATACAGTAGTTATTGAAAAAATGATTGGTGTTTTATAACAGTATTGTTATAATATGTTATAAGTGAAAATATTTGTAACGTGTACCTCTACCAAGAAACATATTTTCTTAATGTTCGCACCCCTGATCTTTAATTGTTACTCAATATGCAAAATTATTACTTTTAAATAACAAATCAGCAATTTTGGAGAAAAACATCGTTATAAGTAAAATGCAGATAATTTCTTAAGGCCATCCCAGCAACTTCTCGTGTTTAATTAAATTAGGATTAGAGTTCGCGGCAATGTTCACAGACGAATAAAAACTTTACATTAGAAACAGTAAGTTAGCTCTTATAACTACTGTAATTTTTTTGCTAATTAAAATATAAAGTAGATGTAATAAAAACCTACTTTGTTTCAAATCATTAGGTACGTATTAATTTAACGAAAATGAAAATTATAGCACGTTTTCCTTTATTGCTTCTTTCCAAGTCTTGAATGTTATTGAATAAACTGCTCCTCTTCATCAACCAAGTACCAAGAGTGATAACAGAAGACTCTAATTACGAATATATAAATATTTAGAGACTGTGTGGTACAAGAATAAACTAGTTTATATTGGAATTACAATAACATTTTATTGTTTAGAGTCTGCCGTTTCTAACAAACCATAAATTATAGTTTTGAAAAGAAACAGGTAACTTACATTGCTGGTTTCTATTAGATGTTCATGTGAAGCCAATTCGGCCGACTACAGCTGTTTATTTTAGTGTTGTACAACTTGTTGGCTTTTCATGAAGATGATAAAGATCGAGGGCAATTATCTAACCCCCACTTTACAAATACCAGCTCTCTGGTTGTTAATGCCTATTGTATAACAACACTTGAGGACTATTCTAAACAGAGTTTGTACACATTCTATTTATCCCCCCTATGTACAATGTAGAAGTAAGCGACCTGAATATAATATTGGATGGAAAAGGGTGACTGGTTGATATACACTCTTCTGGTCGCATAACAGTAAAGTGTACATGTAATAGTGTAGCATAACAAAAATAGTACATGTATAAACACCTCTTTTAATAACTTTTATTTGTACCCCAACATTCGCTTAGTAGGTATAGCAGCTAAACCCTTAAAGGGCTACTCATGTTTGCCTCCTATAGAATCAAAAAATATGTTTGAAAACCTTTGGAAAGCTTTCTTCCATCCTAATATCATCTGTCTATTACAAATAAATATCTCATAAGTGGTTATTACTACTACATTTACAAACATACTAACGGGTATTTGTATGGGTCTTCTTTTTAAAGACTTCATTAATACGGGAGATCCTCCACAAAGCCAGTTGTTCTGTACTACCGACAGCCCCAGTAAACCTGCCTATTCAGTCACCCCAATATTATTTCGTTTTATAAAGTTTACCAATTTAACTTTAACAGTTATCCTTTCTTACGTTTTTCGTGAGCTACACGATAATTTCTCTGAAAGAATTTTTCTATTTTCTGGTCTTAGGTAGTGACAATCTAGTACCTCTTTTAATACTGCAGTGGTCGCGTGTTCTACTATTGTAGTACAGGTAGTTATTTTTTCCCGCCCTGTGGAGTTGGCAACACTTGTGAGCTTCATGGTCAATATTTCTTTCTCGTATACCCGTCTCATTGGTTCAGACAAGTTTGTCATTTTATTGGAAAAGGCAGTAATAGAACTTCTCATTCTCGCTTTGTCACTGTTAGAAAAATTAGAGGAAGCTTTAAAATAAAGTTTACCGTAGTATTTTGAAAAATATAGCAATCATAATAATTAGATAACGTTCATTTATATAAAGCGAGGGCAGGCGGAACGGCTTTTGTGAGGAATTGTCTAATGCAAAATAGTTTATTAAACTTTCATTATAGAGTAACTATAGAGATACAGAGGCTACAGTGCTAACTGTGAGGTTTCAGTAATTAGAATTAAATACTTGGTTATATTTTAATATTTCAATTGTTTAATCGTTGTTTCATTACCCCTAAAAAAACAGCAGTAAAATTTCAATTTTTTTATCACCAGCTGAAACTCTAAATCCATCTAAAATATCTCCCATTATAAAGCAACGTAACGTCCATCAGTCTAGATTACCATTGGTACAAATATCACGTAGCCGCATCACCATTTATTTTAACCTTGTCATATAAATTAAAGGAATTTTCTCCTCTGACTTAACCCTTAACGAATCTCGTTTACGAGGGAATCTTATAATAATCCTTAACGCGTGACAGACTTGCAAATGCTGGAATTCCAGTTGTTATTTTAACATCTTATGAAATATAACACAACTTAAAATTTCAGAGAACAATGTAAGAAAAAATCAAATACTCTCTTGTGATTTAGAGAACAAAACGAATGTATAAGGTAGATACAGAAATTACTTACAATTACTCTCTGTTTGCGGTGATCATTCTCGTGTTACACGAATGGCAAATAAAAGTATGCCTTCGGGTTTCTAAAAGCGGTATTTGCATTGTTTCATCTTTGTCTTGAGTAAAAATTATTAAATTGTACAATATATATCAAAAGCATTGGTAACATATAGAAAATTATTAATGTAAATTAGCCCTAGCTAGATTTGATGTGTTGTGAAGGAGCAATGTAAATAGAGGGAGAGAAAATTTACGAAACTAATTCAAGATAAGATAAGACAAGATAAATACCAGATAAGTAACTACGAGGTTATAGAAAGGAAATAGGTCGAAAGGTGATGAAAGATGGAAAAAAATGTGTGGCAACATTAATATTGCCGAAGGGATCCAAAACAGAGAGCAAAATTAGCTCCCATTAGAGGTAATGGGAGATGGAAGTAGAGAACAATAGACGATAACATAACAGGGTTGGGACGAAACTACCACTGGGAGAAGAGGCAGCTAGTGTATCATATGGTAAAGTGGAAGATTGAGAGAAATCCAAGTAGATTTATTAATAGAACTCAAAAATATTGCATGTAATGGAAGGGGTCATACTGTGTAATAAACGAAGTTAGATTAGGCTTACTATAGTGGAAATAGATATATTGACAGCAGGTTATGGAAATCTAAGTATATAGGATGAGATGAGAGGAATCTCCAGGACAACACAGAGAGAGATAGATACCTTGCAGAATGGGTGAACAAGAGAGTCTTTGAGTGAACAATGGAGATCTAAGGGGAGATAATGACAAAAACGGGTAAATCTAGGTAAGGCATTAAGTGCGGACATTGGTAGTGCAGTATGGAAATAAGAGTGGGTGAATAAAAATATTTAGCAAAAGCATTACATGTAAGAAAATTATTGTTTAATATGGGTATTATCAAAGTATTCGTAGGTCAATATAGAAATCAAGTTGTTAACGAAACTACGCAACATATTTATGGGAATTTTCGAGTTTAAAGAGGTTAGAAGTGATAATTATCTGTTTCCAACTATGACATCAAATATAGTTCAACGTAATTACTGTATAACCGCCTATGTCGTAGGGCTTACCTGTGGTCGACATGTAGAGATCTGTTTCAGAGATATGCGCCAATATCAACTCTTCGTTACGTGCAATATAATTTAAAGATATGGTTACCTACTAAAAGTATCTTTCCAAAAACGTGGACTGGGTTCCAACGTGCACATACCCCGGCAACAAAATTGACTCGTTTATCCGTCAGCTCTGAGCCACTTAATCTAGAACGATATTACGTGTAACGTCTATTCTCCATAAAACGAGTACCATATGTTTACACTGCTCACTAATATATCACTAGAAACAGACTAGAATATTTTGTAGGCTGCAAGATATGACAGCCCAGACTTAATAGCTATGTTTGCTGTATATTTGTATTATCTTCGAAGTATAACTCTAAACAAGTGTCTCCTTTTAAACTATTTCAACATTATCCTTATAAAACCCTGGTGAGAAAAAAGTAACTTATACAATTTCACTGTTACAATATTACTCACAGTGTGATTGTTTTCTATTAAGCTGTGTTCTGATAATAGGTTCAGCAAACATATTCAACCATTTTGTACATACATGATTCTAAAATCTTTTATAAAATACACAGCCCTCCAATATTGAAAATTTATTTCCCCGAAGAGTCTAATTTTTCTTTTCTATAAAAATCTTTTTTTCTGTTTAGTTGCATTCATAATTTTGCTACATTCACAACTTCGGTGCTTTCTTTTGCTCTTAACAACATGCAACACTCATAAATTTTTATTTTCTAACTATTCAATATTTTACACCATAGGGGAGATATCATATTAATTTCAATGAATATAAACAACACACACACACACACACATATATATATATATAAATAAATAAATAAATAAATATATATATATATATATGCTGATAAGTATTCCTTCACGGATGGAGCAATATGATGAATAGTTACTATCTGGTACACTTATACACAAACAAACCTTGTAAGGTTTCATACAAAATTATTATATTGCAATTTTCGTTTAATATTATTAATTTCTGAATATTTTTTCTTGTATGAAACATTAACTTCACTGTTTTAATAATTTTCCTTAATTCATAACTTGCTGCAATCCTAGTATCTTCTTGTATGTTATCATCTAATTTACTAATTTATAAGTGGTGTGCTTAGGTTATGTTCTTTCCTTGCTTTTATATTGTATTTTGTTATATTTTTTGTGTTTATTAATTAGTTTGTTAATTTTAGTAGATATTATACTGATTTTTTATATGCAAGAAGTTATGAATTAAGGAAAATTATTAAAAACAGTAAAGTTAATGTTTCATACAAGAAAAAACATTCAGAAGTTATTAATATTAAACGAAAATCACAATATAATAATTTGATTGCGGTAAAAGCAGACACAAGTAATGCTATTGTTATAATTGATCAAAATGAACATATTGCTAAAACAGAAAAATATATAAATGAAAATAAGTTTTGTATTTTAGATAAAGATCCTACTAGAAAATTTCAAAATGAAATAAAAGATATAATAAACACATCTTATTAATTATTTAATTAAAATAATTTGTATAATTATATAAATGATATTCATAAAATTCCGATAATGAATGCGCTTAATAAACTCCACAAAATAGATAAGCCAATTAAACCTTTAATAAATTTTATAAATGCTCCATCTTACAAAATATCAATAAACTATTCCTGTAAATAGTGTATATTATTCAATCTTGAAAATAATTCTAACAGGAAAACCTATTTGATATTATACACACACACACACACACACACACACACATATATATATATATATATATATATATATATATATATATATATATATATATAGTCAAAATACAAATACAAGAATTGTAATTGAATTTACAAATCTTTTTTAAGCTTTTCGTTGGCTAACAGTACCAACATCATCAAGAATATTAAGATGGTTTTAATATTCCTGATGATGTTGGTACTGTTAGCCAACGAAAAGCTTATAAAGAATAGTAAATTTAATTATAATTCTTGTATTTGTATTTTGATTTAGTTCTTTATTAATACACAGTAATACATATTACGATATTTATATATATATATATATATATATATATATATATATATATATATATATATATGTGTGTTTTGTATTTTATTATGCATAGAAACAAAGAGCAACACAAAAATATTTAGCCAACATAATGATCAATGGCATAGCCAACTTGTGCCCTTGTATCCCACTAAAAGAAACCATAGAAATAATAAAAATCAAACTAATACACAATAACGAGAAATAAAACACAATAAATATAATTATTACACTAACCAAACAAATATTTAACAAAATTTCTTCCAATTTAACAATAAATACTACAAAAAAAACAACTAGACTCCCCATGGGATCACCCATATCATCAGTCATGTCAGAAATATATCTACAAGAGTTTGAAAAAAATATAATTATACCTATACTGCACACATGTTAAATTTTAATATGGACTAGGTACGTAAATGATATACTTGTAGTATACCAACCCACCGTTCACAAAGAACACTTTATAATAATACATATTTTAAACAAATTAAATACATACAACGAAAACATACAATTCACCTTCTAAACCGAAACACACAGAACTAATAACTATATTGACATTACTATATTGACTTCCTTGTATATATATTTACCATACTTGAAGATAAACGAGATGAAGAGACAGATACCCACTACTATTAAAATTATGGTATTGGTACACATACATAGAATATACAGATTTAGGTATATAAACGGTATACTTTTCCAGTGAAGTGATCAATGTCCGGCAAAACCGGAGATTACAACGCATGACTAACGTATTGTATTTACTGTAAATCCATGTATTCAACATTTACTGTCGTCAATCCTTTGGCGTTGTGGATGGAAAATATCAATGGCAACTGCAAAAAGAATTTAGGATGCATTTATAATTACTCCCTGTAATGTATTTGCTATTTCGAAATTCCCAAATTTTACACCTTATTATCAACCTAATTATTATGAAGGATGTGTGACGAACGGATGTGTCCATATTTGGTTAGATATGAAGGAGCAATATAATAAGTTAAACATAGTAATTTAATGGAAAAAACCAATGAACAAAATCTTTTCTGTTTATTTTGAAAAACATTAAACATTTATTTCTAAATTGTAGATACAATTTTAAAATATATCCTTAAATAATTTGGTTGGTAGTTTATGTATTTTTCGTTTAACATATACTTGAGATTTTCTAGTCCTAATTATAAACAATTTTACCTCAATTACGACAAGATATCTAAATGCTATTTAATATTTCTGTTATAGCAACTGATTACATCAAACACCAATATCATTAAAATAACGTAATTAAAATCAGGTTGTTCAAATACTTTTACTTACTAAAACGCCAAAGGTAATACGAAGTCAAATGGAATCAGAACTTTCAAAGATCAGATTAATGTACAGAACATACAGCAAACACAAACACAGATCACTCTCCAAACAAGAAGAAGTACGCAACAGTAAAAGAGAATAATTCAGAGTATTATGAATAAATCAGTTTAAATAAATCAAAATGAAATAATGTTACGTGTCAAATATCATTAATTAGGAATGGTTTAAAAAAAATGTTTCATTTATCAAGCCCTTATTTATTAAACATCAAGAAAAATGAAAGCTCTGTATAACAATAGTTAATTTTAAACATTACCTAAAGTGGTAAAATATACCTGAAACATCAGTGACTATTTTGTAATAATTCAAGTATGATTCATACAAAAATTTAATAAACAATAAAAAAATTAAACCACGTTTTAATTTGAAGTTTAAAATATTTTCTTTCAATAAATTTATCTCGAACAATACTAGTAACTTTATATGTATTCAGAAAGTTTAGATCTTCAGGATATATATAAACGGAACAAAATTAATATCCATTTGATTGTATTTCTTATTTAATAAATACCTATTATGTATACGTATGAATACTATTATGTAACGTGGGGTCATTAGTATTAATTAACAACTGTGAATCATTCAAATAATGGAATTTACAATCAAATGAAACAAGAGCGATGCGATAATAAACAATAAATTTTCTAAAGTGAACTGCTCTGTCTAACAATCTAACAATATATTTTCTACCCCACATGGTGTAGATTATCTTGCTCTTTATTAATAACACAATTTAGATATTGCCTACTGTGTTTGATAGTCTAAGTTAATGGCAGTACATAAATGAGCGTGACGGTGTATTTGATTACAATAAGCACTGAATCATACAACCTTTTATGTAACTTAATTTACTCTGCATCCTTAAAATTTCGTATCAGAAGGAGAATTAGCCTGCCATGTCCAGAATAGAAACACCAACTATTAAGGAATGAAGTACTTCTGCATCCTGTACAATCATTATTTAAAAATCTTTAAAACTTATACTTTATTTTAACAAAAAAATGCATACTTTTGCTAGATTTGAAATAGAAACCGAAAAACTCGGCAGTATACTAAGCAATGTGGATAGTTCAAACTAAACTGGACCCCTTTTAAGGTCAACTTCCATCTATTCAAGTAGCATTTGCTACTTCCTCACAGCTTATTGAAAATAAGATGATGAAACAAACAAGCAGGCTTATATTATGAACGCAATTTGATTTTATTTCTTATTTACATATTTTTCTTATAGTTTTACTGTCGGATATTGTATTTGTTAAGTAGAATTATTGGCCAATCATGCTATATTTACTATATGTTGTGACAGCGAAAATTTTACTACAAGGTTCTCTTCTACTCCTTATAAAAAATAGTTAGAGTAAAGATATTTGATACGTTTGGCAGATTTGTCTAAATTATATCATATGATTTTTTATTATTATTTACTAATTACAACCGTTGAATAAATCAAGAAAATCACTACGTCTGAAATAAACTTACTTCTGAACACCATATTACATTTTAATTTCCACTATAACACGTTTATATATATTTATTATTCGTGTAGAATTTTTATTATAACATAGTTTAAAATGTATTAATTGCGATTTTCTTTGAAATATTTATCAATATACACACTAATGTTGAAACTAAGTCCCATAGACTTTAACGTATATTCACCCAGACGTAGAGAAAATATTTTATATTTTCGGAACCCTATTTCGAACATTGTAAAAATCGACAAGATATTAAAGTTATAACTTAACAAATGGCTCTTCCACAGCTTTCTAGAATAATAATGCAAGTAGTAGCTTTGTTATCTGTTCTAATTTATAAATATGTATATTTATCACGTTGTTTAATAAATGTATGTTTCCAAATTACATGTGAACTTTCAACAATGTGATATTTGTATACGTAAATACTTCGGTTTCCTAGTAAGACACGCCTGCTATAAAGACTTCAAATTATATTAATTACATGTTGAATCATCTGGCTTTGTATTTCGTTCATAAGATTTAAATATATTCAATTAACACAAAGTCTGCTCATATCGATTTTGTAGGTTCATGAATTTGTTCAGTTGGTCAACCATAAAATATTTACGGTGTCAGGTATTTCAGAGAGAATAAGGTTTTTTATTTTAGTTACGTAACAAAATATGTCTAATGGAAATATTTACTTTTGCCACATGGATATAGATTCCAATGCAATATGGTAAAGAGTGGTGCATTTAGGAACACGTGTTTTTCATTTACGCTTCATTGATCGAGAAAAAATACAGATTCACGTTATTGTGTATTATGTATGTGTTAGTCGAATCTGGAGATGAAGCCAAGTTTAAAGGATTCGAAACATTTAATCAATGTTGGTTATGTAAAACGTTAACAAAATCAGAATTCAAATGCAAGAAATGTCACTATCTGAATAGTAGTTAAATCTAATTGTTGAGATGCAAATAATTAGAATTGTGATTGTCTTTAAATTATTTGCATCTCGGTTTAAATGTATTGTTATAGAAGTCAGCGTAATAATTCTTGTTTAATTGAGGTTAAATGTATCAATTGAAAAGTACGAAAATGTAGCTATATATAGGTAAAAATTGGGGCACAAAGGAGGAAAGCACTATGGCTTTCCTACTTTGAGGAAGTAAAGAAGGCGGAGACGGAGGGCAGAGAACTACAGTTACCCCCTTTGAGGAAACAACGGTGCAGGCAGCGGAAGGGTTTGACGGAGTCTGGGGCTAGAACCGGAGTCTGGGGCTGTCGTTCCGGAAGCCAGTGGATCCGGTAGTCCCTTAGTACGACAAGAGATAGAGAAGAAAAGGAAGAAGAGAAGTACTTCAAATCCTACTCCAGAGTCGGAGGCCAAGAGGAATAGACAAGGGTCTAGGCCTGTTTGGTCGGGAGGGCCGTCTGTCTCGTCGATCTCTGCCAACCTACCGAGGGTTCTAGTGATCTTTGGGGATAATTTAAGCGTGAGGATGGAGATGGCGGCGTTCGACCGCTTTAAGGGCTCCGTCATGGACCGGATTCTGGACACTCCTAGTGGAGGTTTTGTTCCGCGGCTCAGAAACACTTACCTAAGGAATGGAGTTGCAGCATTTATTTGTGTTGAGGAGGAATCGGCAAAATGGCTGACAGAAGTGGTCCCGTCAGTTAAGCTCGAGGACGGGTCTCAGGCAAGGCTAGTCCTGCCTGATGAACTGATCAAAAGGGTGAAATTGACGGTGCTCTTACCACCACGAACAGGGAGGCCACTCAGTTGGTCAGGCTCATGGGGTTACAGAGCCCAGAAATTGACACTTCGAAGTGGAAGATCCTACAGTGCATTCAGCGGGGACCTGCAAGCCTCTTTCTGCCTCGGATTGGATGAGGCATCGGCCAGACAATTAAAAGCAAGAGATGGGAAAGCCTTCCTGGGGACTGCAGAGATCACTTTTAAGTGGAACTCTAAGGACCCAGAAGAGAAGGGCGAGAGATAGAATCAGGATAAGGCTTAGGGGTCAGTTGGATATGGCTGCAAATCCTTGCACCACAGTAAAAGCGCCTCGATGGTTCTAACAAAGTGCTTAAATCTGAGGCACACATTACCAGCTCTTGCGCTTTTGCAAGAACCGTGTCTGGTTAGGAACCGTATATGGGGTCTGACTGCAGCTTGGTGCACATAAGCAAGTGGAGAACATGAGCGGCACAGAGCATGTGTGATAGTCAGAGGGCTAGAAGCAACGCTGTTTCCTAGTACTCTCAACTAAAGAAATTGCGGTGGTTAGAATTCGAGGTAAGAGCGAGGTAAGTGGGTCAGGGAGTTAGTTCATCGTGGCCTCCACTTACTGCGCCCTCAATAGAGGATCATCCCCTGCAGAATTACGTAAGTTAGTTCAGTACTACAGGGAGAGGAATGTAGGAATCATATTGGGCTGTGATGCCAATGCTCATAATTAGGTGTGGGGCAGCACAGACACAAAGAGCTCCTCGCCTTCTTGATTGAAGAAAAACGTTGTGATTTTAAACACAGATGCCAAGCCAACATTTGTCACTTCTAACAGAATGGAGGTTCTAGATATCAACTTCTGTAATAGACAAATGGCAAGGTGGGTGCATGACTGGCAGGTTTCGGATGAACCCTCTATGTCTTATAACCGGATCATCACTGCTACGATGAGGTGAGCTGTCCCCCATGTGGTGTGGCTTAGGAACTCGAGAAGGACCAACTGGGAAGGTTTTAATTCCTTGGTGAGGAGGCGATGTCAGGCATCCGTAGTAAATATGATACATCAAACGAACTGGAAAGTACTGAGGCCTACATCAGGACTGCAATTTCCACGTCGTTTGAGGAAAATTGCCCTCTCTCGCGGATAAACATTGGGCGTGGAAAGCTTAAGGGGAACAGCGAGTTAGAGGCAAGACGGAAAGAGACTAGAAGGCTCTTTCATAGGCCAAAGAAAAAGAAAACGGCGGAGACCTGGCAGGCATATAAAGACAGCCATGGTCTCTATAAAAATTTTATTAAAGAGGTTAAACGTGCTCCTTGGGAAAAGTGGTGCACAGAGATAAGCACACTGAGTGCCACTGCTAGTTTATTTAAGGTGTTAGCAGGGGGACCGAGGGGAGAGATTAAGTTTGTCAAGAAGACTGATGGTGGCTTTACTGACACCCCGGAGGAAACTCTGCGTCTGCCTATGATGGACAGTCTCCCCGATATTAGACCAGTAGGGGACGGTGCTCAAAACCTCTGACATACTGGGATAAGGACGGACTGGAATATTGCTGGTCAGGTGATTTCAGCGAAAAAGGTGAGAGAGGTGATTCTGTATTTTGAGCCTTTTAAAGCGCCTGGATTAGCAAATATTACTTTAGCACTACTACAAAATTGCTTGGAGTAAATAATAGGGCCACTGACAGGATTACTCATAGGCTGTGTTGCCTTGGGTTACACGTCCGGGCAGTGGCTCAAAACCGTTTCCGATGGATTTATAAATTGGATTATGAGTTCCTTGGAAAACCGTATAAGTACTGCATCCTGGATGGGGTACACGAGAAAATTGGATGGTCCCGAAGGGCTGCCCGCAGGGTGGAGTGTTATTCCTCTGCGGTGGTGCCTTGCCATGGATGGCCTACTAAGGATAAGGGATGGCCTACTCAGTGGAATGGGTGTCAAGGTGTTAGGATAGGCGGATGATATAGCTATCCTTGTTAGGGGGCCATTTGAAGAGGTCCTAAAAGACCTGCTTCAAGAGGCACTCAAGGTAACAGAAGCATGGTGCAGGGAGAATGCCCTATGCATTCAAGGAGAGAAATATGTGGCACTCATTTTCACTAGACGGTGTAAAACTAAATCGCTGGAGATGATGGAGGTTGGCAATACCAAAATAAGCTACGTTGAGAGCGCTAAATATCAGGGAGTTATCCTGGATATGAAGCTACACTGGCGTGAGCACTTGGACGATAAGTGAAAAAAATCCATAGCTACGTTCTGGCAACGCAGATTAGCAATAGGCACGAGATGGGATTTGCGTCCTCGTCAGATGAACTGGAGTTATTTCGACGTTGTGTTGCCAAGGTTGGTCTTTGCGTCAATCGTCTGTTGTGACAGGGCACAGAAAGAAACAAGTAAAAGTATGCCGGACCGCGCGCAGGGGCTCTTCCTTAGAGGCATTACATCGACTAGGAGAAGCACACCATATGCGGACATGAGGGTTATGTTAGGCTTTCCATCCTTGAGTCTTCAGATAAGGATCGAGGCAATGAAAACTGCATACCGGCTGAGTTGTACCGGGTAGTGGAAGACAAGTAGCAAACGTCATAAACAGCTATTTGCGTATTCACTTAAGGAGCTGTGGATAGAACCTCAGGATAAGATACCGTCTCTTACAAGGGAAAAAGGAGACTACAAAATCCATATCCCTGCAAGGCATGGGCGGAGTGTAGACCCAAACATGGTGAAATCTGGTTCACGGATGGGTCCAAGATGAAGGAAGGAGTGGGAGCAGGATTTAGTGGACCGAGACACGAAGACAGATTTTGTCATCGCCTGGAGGACTACAACTCTGTCTTCCAGGGGGAGGTCCTCCTAATCAAACTATTTGCTGAGGAAATAATAAGGTCTGGCTGAAGGGGCAAGACCATCTGGGTTTGCTCAAACAGTATGGCAGCTCTGAAGGCTTTAGGTAAGGCTAGTACTAGTTCTAGGCTGGTGGCTGAAACTATAGCCTCTCTAGCAGAACTGAGTAAGTATAATTCGCTCAACCTAACTTGGATTCCAGGACATTCTGCCTGGATAGGGAATGAGAGATCTGACGCTTCAGTAAAACAAGGGTGTATAACTCAAGGCCCGTTGCCGAGGGCAGTGGGCATGCCGCCTCAGGAGGGGTGCAAGAGGATCACGTCACATATAGACAGTTTGTGCAGGGAAGAATGGAATGCAACCTTGGGGTGTAACAAATCCAAGGTACTGTGGTGCTACTCAGGAGATTTGTGGGGCAAAGAACTTATCTCCTTAAGTAGACATCAACTCAGAGTTACTGTAGAGCTGGTCACAGGCTATGGGAAGGACCAAGAGGAAAGCCCAATCCACGTACTCTGTGAGTGCCCTGCTTTGGGAGCTGCAAGGAGAAAGTGGTTTGGCTTTCAGGTATGTACACTAGAGGATATCAGAAGATATAGGATTAAGTGGGTACTTGATATCTGCAAAGAGGTAGTTATCCACTAAGTTAGTCCTGTGGATGGGAAAAGAGTACAAAGGCTGCAGCTAAGTGCTCTACACCGATAAGGTCCCTCAGAGTTTTAGTAATAATAAAATAATAATAAATAGGTAAAAATTGATTTAAACATAAGTAACATAAATAATATATTTGTAATTATTTGTGAGCAGTAAATATACACTTTTATTATTAATATTTGTTAAACGTTTTATATTATATTTATTTTTTAACAATTATCATTTTTTTATAGAAACATATACAGTGTTTGACAATTTACAGATAAATGACTTTTCATTGCCTCTGAGAAAATGAGTTTCTGAGTAGTTTTAATATAGCTTTTGCTATAAATGCAGGTAGATAATTGCGTAGTTTATTATTATTATAATATTATAAAAAGTGTTTTGCAACCAACTTATTCAATATTTGAATAAAATGAGAGGTGTTATAAATTTACTAATGAACATGTATATTGTATATGTGTACTTTACAGTAGAATAATACCCTAATAGGTTTTTCTTTGGAAATGAAGGCTTTATTTACGTTAGGCCATACATGTGATATACGTTTTTTTTTCTGTTCCGTTGTTCAAATACACTATATTCTTATAGCGTAATCAGTTGATATTTCAACTATATTAGGGTGGGTAAAGAGAATAATCTTTGTTTTTTAAAACAAAAGACTCAATGATCGGTAAAATGCGCATACTTCACATTAAAGAAATGTTGGTACTGGCACACTGTGTCGTGTGTGAGTATGATTCATTTCTTTTTTTTTTTTTTTTTTTTCTGCACACTCCAATCATTTGTAATATAGTTATCATAAATGAATTAAAGGATACTAATATAAACATGTATATCAACTTTTATTATTATTATCATGTTTAGTTGAAATTTGAAAAAATACAAAATTCCACAAAAGCATATTTAACAAATAAAATGTTTTTTGGATTTTACCAAAGTAATACCTCAGTATTTGTAAGTGGTTAAATTGAAGTTGCGCTTGCTTTCAAACTGTAGCATCGAAGCTATGGATACTACGTTGAATCTTATGAAACCATCTCTCCGATGACTTTTTTAAGAAGCTTGACCCACTAACAAAGTTTCAATCCTCAGGAGTTTCACTAGCTTT
The DNA here is from genome assembly GCA_036971475.1 of Prosapia bicincta. Taxonomy (NCBI): domain Eukaryota; kingdom Metazoa; phylum Arthropoda; class Insecta; order Hemiptera; family Cercopidae; genus Prosapia; species Prosapia bicincta. The sequence continues at coordinate 186,184,215 of JBAIZL010000001.1, forward strand.
GTTTTTACCCCAAACTTCATCATCAGATACTTTCCGTAAAAATGGTAGTGGCGTAATTTCAGTAGTGTTCCAGCAGTTGCCTGACTATCGCAATACTTATGCCTAGAAGGAACCGAACTGATCATCATAACTTTAAAGAGTGTAGTTAACTATGGAAATTCACAATCAACACGTACAATATTTACTATGGAAAGCTTTTCTACTAAGTTGGGTACCAATTATGCTACTAACTAGGCTAAATTGCCTAATTGTTTAACCCTCTAGGGTTTGAAATAAATGCAGAAATGGCCATTCGTTGAAAGGAAACATGCTTATGCCCCACTACTGAGGTCTTTTTACAAGTTTTTCTATACAGCTTAACACACATTTTCCTACCCGGGTGTTAGTAACGGCACCATCACATCCCACTACGTCAAGTTCGACTACACAAATACCACCTTCCATTACATAAGAGCATATATTATAGGCGATATCCATAATCCGATGCTTTTGGGCATATCCACTTGCGAGTGCAACGTCTCCAAAATAATTACATCTTGTTACTGCATTATGGAATATTGTTTTTTTTATTGTAGTGATGATGATCCCTATAAGCCTCAGCATACTTGAGCCTGCATCAACTTTTAAGATGGCAAAGATTTAATGTTGTTTGAGTCTATTACGCTGCCGCAAATTAGGACATTTTGTCTATTTCATATTTATTAGCTATGTTTTAAACCTCTAAGTAAAAAGGTTTCAATATAGCACTTTAAAATATTATTGGCTAACCTCAGTTAAATTAATTACAAAACTAATTAATTCTGAAAAATCCGAAAATTCAAGTACACAGGCGCCAGTTGCAGGTTCAATGGATATTTTTTTTACTTTGCATTTTACTTATCAACTCCTGAGGGAAGTTTTCGGTGGTGATACCTTTTAAAAAAATATTTTTGGACTTAACACATATATATATATATATATATATACATATATATGTATATATATATATATATATATATATATATATATATATATATATATATATGTTTAACCAGAAAACGTATTATATATATATATAAATATATAAATATATATATATATATGAGTGTGTGTGTGTGTTTGTGTCTGTCTGATATTCATAACAATATCAGGTTTGGGATCATCGTAAAATATCTTGAAACTATTTAGATACCAACTTGAAGCTCTTGATATCGTCTTCTATACTATTGTAGCAATATATTTGTAAGTTTAAAATAATAACATTTTCTTATTTTAAAAAGAATGAAATCAAACAATCCTGAGTATATTTCATTACTCTGCTATTTTCACTTACACAGAGACAAATGCGCGATACAATTAGTTTACGCATTAGGAAATGTTGATTTAAAGTAGACGCACATGAAGCAGATACTATTGACATGCATTTAATTCACTGTAATAATTGTAAATAGAAAATTAATCGCTTCATACCTTACTGTATTATCAAAGCTAAAAGTTGTGCTAGGGCATTTGGTTAGTTTGAACTAGTTTATAATTTGTACAGATATCAAAATCAATAGTTAATGATCAACCTATATGTAAATATACAAACCTATCACTAGCTTATAGGGAAGTTACGCGACACAAGTAATGTTATTCTGAAAGTTTATCTTTATACAGAATCATCAGGCGTGGTAATATGGCTGATTTAATTTAGTATATGTGGATTACAGCAGAACGTATTATAGTATTTATGAATACCATATGGCACAGATAATGGCTAGCAGACATTGCATAGATAACCTACTGCCCTCTGTTACAAAACAACTGTTGTAAGATCACATTTTAACAAGGAGAACATTTACTATACTTTCGGGACTGATAAAGCAGAAACAATGCTACTGCCCTCCCGGCGTTCGAATTCTGAACCTCAAATTAGGCCAGATATGTTCTCCTATTATTTTAATTCGATGCACATATAAATTTTTTTTAAATTCCTACTTTTATTAATAGAAAACTTAAATGTACATATAAGTGCGAAAACGTATATTGTGTATCAATCTTAAAAAAAAAAAATTAAAATTGTAACATGAAACCATCAACGGTTGTTTTCATAGGATAAACCAGTTTTATCGAATGATGTCGGGAATGAAGCGGAGACTACTTTTCATTGCCATATTCGCATTAATGATGATCATACAAGAATCTACCGTTAGATATCCATCAAATGTTACATTGTTATTTCACTGGTTAAGGATTTTTTATAATTAATAATGCTTCAACGTTATTGTAGATAAAAAAGCCAAAAGTGACATCTACATCTCTAAGTACAACGTATCAAAACACTGTTTACAAGTAAACACTTTTGAGAAATGTGACCGTTTCAGATTTTTTTTTATCCGAGCAGTTTTAATTATTATTTTACTAATTATATTATTGCATGTATTAGCAGCTGCAATTACCATACTATTAACCGATCGAACTTTTAATACTTTTTTTTAAGATCCTGCGGGAGGAGATGGTCCAAATCCATATCATCATTTATTTTGATTTTTAGGACTCCCAGAAGTTTATATTTCAATTTTAACTGGATTTGGGTTAACTTCTCATACTATTAGTCAAGAAAAAGGATAAAATGAATCATTTGGAATAATTTATACGATAATAGCAATTTGATTATTAGGATTTGTTGTGTGAGCTCAACAGATCTTTACAGTTGGTATAGACCTTTATATTCGAGTATATTTTACCTCCGCCAGAAAAATGTATGCTGTTTCTGCTGGTATTAAAATTTTTAGATGTTTAGCCACCTAACACGGTTCAATATTCAAATTATCATCCTCAATTTTGAGATCCCTTGGATTTGCATTCTTATCTACCATCGGAAGATTAACCGAAGTAATCCTAGCTAATTTATCAATTGATATTATTTAGCATGATACCTACTACGTAGTAGCTCACTTTCATATTGTTTTATTATTAGGAGCAGTATTTTCTATTCTAGGAAGATTTATCTATTCATAACGTTTATTTACAGGAATATCGAAAATCTAAAATGATTAATATTTCAATTCCCCAATATAATATAGTATATTTATTGGAGTAATTTTAACATATTTTACAAAAATGTTTTAGGATTAAGTGGTATACCTTGACGATACTCAGATTAACCTGATGCTTACTGATCATGAAATATTATATCTTCAAGACGAATAAATTCATTTACTTCAATTCTTCGTATTTATATTTATCATTTGAGAAAGAATTATTTTTACCAAAGATACAGAATTAGAAAAATATATATCATCAATTGAATGATTACAAAAAAGCACAATCTGAAATTCTCATAATGAATTACCCATATTAATCAAATTCTATAATGGTAAATTAGTGGAATAAATTTAGGTTTTATATATACAAATAAATCATTATTTCAAATAGCTCTATGATCTAACATTCATTTACAAAATGGAATATCACAATTGATAAAGCAATTAATTTTGTTCATGCTCATTAATAATAATCTTAAATTATTGAATTTTGTAGTCCATTACTTTCGGTGAATCTTAATAATCACTTAAACGATAGTTTATAACTGCCCGAACTTTATATTTTGTAAATTTGTAAAACTATACTGAGACAAAACGTTTTCGATCGCTATGTGTCTTTCTGCATCAGTGTCTCTGGGTATCATCTGAGTACGTTTGATGGACGATGCAATGCCTAAACAAGAAGTAGCAGAACCCTGGTGAAAGAAATAGTATGTAAGGGCAAAGGCATTGCCCTTAGAATATTATGAATGGACTGCAGAGTAAGTATGATGGTTGCTACAATGACGTTTTACAAAAAGTAGCAGAGTCTGTAAAGGAACAGTATATCAGGGCGTATACATTGTATTTTGCTATGTAAAAAGGCCCTGCTGAGTTAGTTTTGCATACACTGCAATGCATTTACAAAACGTAGAAGAATTCATGGCAAAGTAACAATTTGTAACGGCGCATGCAATTTGTAACAATGTAAGAACACCCTGTTGAGTGAGTTTCATGGACACTACAATGCCTTTACACATCATAGTAGAATCTTTAGCTTAACAGTATATAAAGGCGCATGCATTTTCTTTTACAAAATAAGGATGCTCTGATGAGTAAGTTTGATGGATACTGCATGTCTTTACAAGACGTAGCAGAACCCAGGGAGAAATAACAATATGTGAGGGCACATATAATAACTTTAGCAATGTAAGAATGTTCTGCTGAGTACGTTTTATGGGTGCTACAATGCCTTTACTAAAACGTAGGACAATTCTTGGCAAAGTAACAGTATGTAAGGGCACATAAAATTGTCCTTAGCAATGTAAGGATTTCCTGCTGAGTACGTTTGTCGGAAGCTACAATGTATTTACAAGACGTAGCAGAACCCTGGGGGAGGTAACAGTATGTAAGGGCTCTTACATTGCCTTTTGCAATGTAAAAATGTCCTGCAGAGTAGGTTTGATGGACGCTAGAGTATATTTACAAAATGTAGGACAATCCTTGTAAATGTAACAGTATGTAAGAGAGCATACGTTGCACTTAGCAATATCAGGATACCCTTCTGAGTAATTTTAATTGACGTTACAATACCTTTACAGGTAGCTGAACCCTAGGGAATGTAACAGAATGAAAGGGCACATACATTGCCTTTAGCAATGTAAGAATGATCTACTAAGTAAATTTGATTGAAAGCTACAATGCTTTTACCTAACGTAGGAGAATTCTTGGCATAGTAACAGTACGTAAGGTCGTATACATTGATTGTCGCTATGTAAGGATGCCCTGCTAAATAATGGACGCTACAATGTCTTTACAACCCTTATAAGTATCCTTGGCACAGTAGTGGTATGAAAGGCACCTCATACATTGCCTTTTGCAATGTAAGAATGTCCTTTATAGTAAGTTTACTGCTACTAAGCCTTTACAAAACGTAGTAGAATCCTTGGCAAAGTAACAGTACGAAAGGGTGCCCTGAAGAGTACGTTTCATGGATAATACAATGTCTTTACAAGGTGTAGCTAAACTCAGAAGGAAATAACAGTATGTAAAAGGACATACATTGCTTTTTGCAATTTACGAATCCCTTGTTTAGATAGTTTTGTGGACGCTGCGATGTCATTACAAAACGTAGGGAAGTCCTTGGCAATGTAGCAATATATGAGGGTTCATGCAATGCCTTTAGCAATGTAACGATGCCGTGCAGAGTAAGTTTCATGAATACTACAATGGGTTTACAAGACCTAACTGAATCCTAGGGAAAGTAACAATATGTAAAGGTACATAAATTGCATTTTGCAATTTAGGAATGCCCTGCTGTGTAAGTGTGATGGTCGCTAGAATACATTTACAAAATTTAGGAGTAAACCTGGCAATGTAACACTATGTAAAGAACAAGCATTGCCTTTTGCAAAGTAAAGATGTCATGAGGAGTTATTCTGATGGATGATACAATGCCTTTTTAAAATCGTACTAGAACCCGGGTGAAGTAACAGTATGTTGGGACACAAAGATAGTTTTGTGCAGTTTAAGAAGGCCAAGCTGAGTTAGTTTTATTGACGCTTCAATCCCTTCAAAAAACGTAAACGTATCATTGGCAAAGTAACGATATGTAAGGATCCATTCTTTACTTTTAGCAACGTAAGTATTCCCTGTTGAGTACATTTACTTCTACAATGCCATTACTAAACGTAGGAGAATCCTTGGCAAAGTGGCAGTACGTAAGGGCGACTACATTGCGTTTAGCATTATGATGTATTGCAGTATTTAACTTCGAGAATTCCAGTAAACCATAAGATAATAAATTATATCCCAGCAATCATGAAATACAAATTTCGAATTAGATTTTATATAAAAATAAATCACTCTTAGTAATCCACAATATTGTACGTCAGAACGTATTACTTCTTTGTTTTGTTATTGGTTAACTTAATAAGGAATACATCTTTAAACCGTATTACCGAATATATAATCCTGCTAAATTAACGAGAGATTATTATTTGTCAATTTTTCCCAATTTTTATTTTGTTGACTTGTTATTCATTTATGCAACATATAACCAAAAATACCATAAAGAACATACCCATCGGAATAAAGCTTAAATGCTTTGAACAAAACATTTCCTTTTAAAGACTAAAACCACTTAGATAACAGATGTACACTTTAAATAATGGAATAAAAGAAATTTTATTACTTAGTAATATTTATTTTACATAATACCCTCGATAAAGACAACTGATAACAATTGATTTGTACTAACGATCATTAGTACAAAACGTATTTACTGAAACCTATTTTCGTAGTTAAAGTGCCCATTTAAAAAAAATATATATTATACCCGTTTTCGTTATATTTCTAATGTTGATTATTTTCCAAAAATATTTTGTCGTAATAGAATTGTTATGAATCAAAATTCACTAGTCTGAACATATTTATACATACAACAGTAACCCAAACACACAAATCCTTTAGCAGAGTTAAACGTGAAATTTGATATTCATCGATACCCTCTTGTACTTCAAATAACCCTCTTTTAACGTCTAGGCAGAACTTACTGAGAAATACATCAATATTCCTTCCTCATTTATAATTAGCACAATGTAAAATAATTCACGTAACATTTTTTCTTAAACATATCATAATTTAATATTATAATTAAAAGAGAAAACATTATTTATATATCTGATAATAAAATATTTTCTGCAATACATCTGTTTAAAATTTAAAAACACAATTATCTCGTCAATACTGAATTTCACTCGCCCATAAATCCATTTAAACGAGATATTAAAATTATACACAGAGGACAAGATATTTAAACCTAGAGTAATTAAACCATATCTACACATTTTTTTAAAATATATTTTGTTTGTTATGTAGAAAATCCTTGAGAGTTACACAGTTTACATCAACACATATGTTTGAGAGATTATTGGTATGCATATTCTGTGACAGAATAATTCCGTGGGGCACGTCAGGAAATGAGATAATAAAATCCCATTACTCTTGCACAATATTTACATTTAAATTGCCTTTGTTTCTTAATAATACATTAAATAAATAATTGAATAATTTAAACTCAGGTATAAGGATCTGTTTTTTTTTATATAGGCTAGTAACAGATCACAGACAATTTTACTCTTTTAAACACTAAATGTTTGGAATGTCCTTCAAAAATTCCTTTGAAAGAGCTCAATTTAATTAAACACTTATGCAACATAACTTACGATATATATATATATATATATATATATATATATATATATATATATATATATAAAATATATATCATTATATAAAACATATAAATGGGTTTTCTTGTTATCGAGCAAATAGTGTTGTATGATTATATTTATGCCTCAAGAATTAGTTGGTTCTGTACTAAGGGTGCCGAAAGTCGAGAAGATGATTCAATTCAAGATGACAAAATGTCCGCTGGGTCTCCAAGACCAAATTCCCTAGTTGAAAAGATTATTGAAACATCAACAGATATATATATATATATATATATATATATATATATATATATATAATATATTTGTCGTTTATTTAACCTTTTAACTAGTGATTATAACAAACATATTATTGTTTATTACACTATATGTTGCATTTAAAATAAAAAGGTTGCACTGTGAGGTACATAAAGTGAATTATAAAACGTAATTATGCCTGAAGTATTTACTATACTTGCCAAAAATTACTCTTAGAAACCTGAACGCATCGATGGTAAAGGCCGAGTGTGTTGTATCGAGATAGGTAGGACATGCATTGGATAGTGACTGGAAAAGGATAGATAATGAGAAGAAGCGTAATAAATATAAGTCGTCTTTGTTTTAGAGGAGTGAAATAAACAAAATAATAATAGTATTTGTGTTGCTACACATTATGATTATGAAACGTGGATCAAAGAACAAAATTTGTTCACATTTAATAAGCAAAAAATAGAGAAATGAAATTAGTTAATGTATATGATCGTAGCTTAGACATAGAAGGAAAAATAAAATCGTAAATCTTTACCTGTTAATCTGTAAAGGAATCAAACAATTCACTGAATTTGCTACAAAAAGGCGATAACAGATACGCTTGAGAATTGATTCGGAAAATTTTGGAAAAAAGGAGGATGACAGAAAACCGTAGTTTAAGACAAATATTACTATTTCTGTTTTCCATTGATCAATAAATGCAAGATGGTTAGTAATGAGTTATGTCTGAGGTGGATTCTCTTGGACAAAGTAATGAGGAAATAATTGCATAATATTATGTGTTTATCAACCTTTAAGTGTTTTAGGAATTCCAAGGTTGGTAATTTTCATTCTGTTAGTTAAAGCGAGGTGACCGCAGTGCAGAGCTAGTATTTGTAAGTTGCTACCGCACACACTGTTAAACAAGTTTCTGACATCTCCTCTCATTCCGCCGCGGAGGAAACTTTCTCAGGGATACGCCTGTGAAAGAGTTTTGTGACGGCGTTTATTTTTACATTAAAGTAATTAGCTTTATAATTTTAAATAAGAACGGTAAAAAATGAAATAAAGCCAAAATAAGGCAATAACGTTTAGAGTACAATAGTAAAGGTGACAACATTTGCGAACCGGATGAATTTACCTTCTCGTTTCAAACTACTCGCTTTGTTGACTTTGATACCAGGGAATAACTAAGTGCTCATGACAAACTGGTAGCCTTACTGGAGGTATATGAAATGTTTGTTCTCAGATATGGGGAAACTTTCTCCTTTAACAGTTCTATAGCTGTTGATTGACAACTGGTTCCCTGTTGATGATACTGACAGTTTCGTCAATACGTGAAGATCAAGCCAGCAAATTATGGCATTAAGGCATATACACCAAATGATGCCAAAATCATTTATGTAAAAACCATGCAAGTATTTTTTGGAGTGCCAGAAGCCGGAAGGTAGTCTATTAATTGTTTCTTAACAAGCCTTATTTTGTTTTGCGTGTGATCAAATCTACAGAGGGCTATGGACGAAATGGTAATGCCGACAACTGGTTTTACTGTTATCTTCTGTGTACAAGATAGTTAAGTGTACTAGTGTACACGTTGTTGAGAAAGTTGTTGCCATCTTATATCAATACAGTGAAATAAGACCAAGGGAGGCTACCAAGAGACCACAGAAAAAGAGAGCGAACCCAAAACCAGTATTTAAGGATTTAAAGGATATGTGACCGTAGTCTCGAATGCAACTAACGAAAACCGGATAGTTGTCCTAACCTTCGGTATGAAACATCGTTCAAGTGGAAACTAACTAAAACCTGAGATGATACTACATTAGCAATCGGTTAGGTATTGAGGTCACTATCGAAAGGTGCGGAACCTACACTCAAGATGAAGTAGAAAGTAGTCTCTAGTGTTATTTTACAGATTTTTATAGGATATATCGCAAGAAACTATGCTCAAGTGCTTTTATCTGTGATTTACGTCATATAAGAATACTTTTTTTTTGAAGAATATTGGTCTAGCGATGATGAGACCACAAATTGTAATTAGGTCTTCTCTAACGAATATCCTAAAACGAATCCGACCGACGGCAAAGTGGATTATTCAACTGGTGGAGAAAAATTCTAAGAGATTGTAAGAGAAAAAAATACGAACTTCGCGGTTTGCCCAAGACGTAGAGCAGGAATACAACTATTTTTTGTCTTAAATGCAACATGTCGTTTTGGGTGATTCATATGAAAACTGTACTTCAGGAGTACTTGGATCGCCAAGATAATTTGGAAGTTCACTAGACTTGATGGACTTGAGACCCCAAAACGAATTGTTTTTACAAACATTATATTTTTGTGTGATATATGTGTTAATATATTTTATACTTTACACACACACACACAAACAAACACAAACACACAAACACACACACCCACACCCACACATACTTATATATATGTGTGTGTGTGTGTGTGTGTGTGTGTGTTGCAACAGTATTCCCACAACGCCTAACCAGAGAGCCAATCACACTCTGCTGTCCCGCGGACGGACGTCGCAGCCCCCTACCTCTTCCGTTGCAAGGTAAATATTTTGAAACAAGCCGTTCCTAGCCAGGCAGGTAGAACACTGTGCAATGCCCGCTAAAATCTACCAAAAGTTACTGAATTTTAATTTCAAAAAAGCTAACTTGCTGAGGATTAACCCGTTGGCTATCCATTTCCCGCTGAAGGAGTTCATTTGAATTCACTTTATGGTGAAATGACACTTTTTGTTTTAGGAGTGTGTAAGAGATTTATTTTAATATATAAACTACTGTTTTGTTGGGAAATTAGTAAACATTGTTTTAATTTTAAATAGTGATTATACAGCACAGTTTGTATGTTTCTTATTTTAACCAACACCTTAAAGTTTTTAACAATACTTTTTTTGACTTTACTTTATATCTTCTTTTCTACCTAAATTAACTTAACCACTTCAAAAAAAATAATATTGTAATGCTAGTGGTAATTCTGTATCTCCTTTAACCCTTTCTTTTAAACATTTACGATCAAAATTTAAGTATACTTTTTTTTCATTTAGATTCGAGGTAAAACTTTCTAAGAAAGATAATTTTTAATTATATTTAATTTAATTGTTATTTTATTCTTGTTCTATTTAACCCTTTAATATCAAAACAAAATTTACTTCATTTTCTAAATAAAGCTTTTTTTATTTTCTAAAATTCTCTTTTAATCCACTTGAAACAAACAATCCCTTTATTCGATTTTGAAAATGTTGAAGTTTTAATTTTAATCTCTTGAATAAGAAAAATAAACAACTTATCTTTTAAAACCAACATTCATCAACAAACAATATTAACCCTTCATCTTTTTATGGATATGCTACCAGATAGTATTTCAAACACAACATAATAATATTTTCTATTTCTATAATTAAGTAAACAAATATTTATTATCTCTAAATCTTAAATTCTTAGGCTAAATTTGAGTTACTAGCCTCACATTCAACAAAACTTACCTATCCTTTTACTAAAAGAAATTTTTTTAAATTAAAATTTTGTTACCTTTTTTCTTCTTCACTACCCTTTAATTTATTCTCAAATAATTTTGTAAGCCATTTAATCCCTTTTAATTTTAATTAATTCTCATGTAAGTAATTTTATCTTTTTATCTTTAGTTTAAGCTACCATGAAAAAAAAACATTTACATTTAAATAGGCCATATTACTTGGCGCCTTTGACACAAATATCATAACAAATTTTCTTAACTAATTTTTATATTTCATTTATCTTTTTTGATTTATTTATATTTAAAAAACATTTAATTTTTCACTTTGATTTATTTTCTTTCTTTCTAAACAATTTATTAATTTCTGTATTCAAATTTCCAAATTACCTTAAATTATTTTTATTTCAAAACTATAAAGCTTGTTAGGTGAAGTACTCCATGTTGTGATCGGACCTAACCCCACTGTGTACTACCACCTCTAACCATGTAATAAACAAAGCCATAGGGTTTTTCTGTCTTTAAAAAGAAAATCTAATTAAGTTTATTTTTTTGAAATCGCAATGTTCCCCAAATATCTTCAAACAATTTTTTAATTTAATAAAAAAGAGAGAAGCTAAAGTCTTACTTTCCCATTTTTAATCTCTCGTTTGGTTAGGTAGGTCGACTCCCTCTTCTCTCCCTCTTCTTTCTTGGCAGTCTATGATGAGAAGTGAACTCGTTCAACAAGACCGGTGTCACCAACGCCGTCTTCTTTTTGGATAGCGTCTTGGGCCGAAACAAAGTCTCGTCTCCGTCTGCGCGTCCTTTCTGCGTTGGTCTGACTAGATCCAAATCCTGGTTTTAACAACACTTTAAAATTTTACTCTCACTTTCCGTCTTTAAATTTCTATTGTCTTAATCATTATTTAGATTTCACTGTTTATTCTTAAAATGTTTTGTTTAAAATTATATTTATTGGAAATTTAATTCTATTCGGTTCACTTTCTTAAAATTTTGAAGCAATATTCAACATTTTGAAATTCACTGACTCTATTTTTCCAATAACCTATCTACCGCAAACACACAAATCTCTCGAGGACGCTGCGACTCTCATGTTAAATTTGGAAAAAAAACTTTTGGAAGAATTTAAAAAACACACGAGACTACATTACAGCGATGTCACACCGAGCTCTTAGCCCTGCATATTATCCTTTTACTTTTCGATTTACAAAACACAAACTTATTGTAAAACGGAGCGCCCCGGTGGCATGTTTTTACCAATTGAAGTCCAAAGTAATACCCTCTCCCGGTCGATTTTTAGTAACCGTCGCTGAGCGTCTTTCCACGCTCCCTGTTTTAAACCAATGGCGAGGATTCAAAAATGACGTAATTTCGGTTATGTGATGTAGTTGTCATATCCTGTTTAAATTTCTCGTCTGAAACTTTCGGTTCCAAACCGATCGATATTTTTGCCTGTTTTCGTAATGGTCGTTTAACTGTTTCATCTTGCTTTTTCTTGATTTCTGCTGCTGGGCATCTTCTTCTTCTTTGAAATTCTGCATCCCCTCGAATGTCGTTGGTGTTTCTAGGTTGATTTTGACCTATACTTCCTTTCACAATGTATGTAAAGTATCAAATCTCTCCCTGCTAACGGATTTGTTTCTTTTGTTTTATATCCATTACTTAAACTATCACAATCCTAAGGCACCTTTATATTTCTTTTCCCCTCGGAAACATGCTTAAATGACCCTTCCAAAATACCTGAAATGTCTTTATTATTGGAACGATAATGTGTGACATGAAATTGCCCGTTGCAGTTTGTGTGTGTGTGTGTGTGTGTGTGTGTGTGTGTGTGTGTGTGTGTGTTTGCGGGTGTGTATTTACCATTTGTAATAGGATTGTTTAAAATAAAAATGTGAAAAAAATATATATCGTGTGTTTGGGATTCGTACCCTATACTACCAGAATTTAGCGACATAACTATAGCTTCCAAAAGTAAGCAAAATATTGTCAAAACACTACATATATCTTATGTTTTGCATTGCTCATTTACTAGGATATAAGGTTTAAAAAAATTTAGATCTTAATTGAACTTCTCATTGGAAATTACAAAAACACTCACATTTTTAACTAAAATTTAGAAAAGTTATAACAAACGTACACATAATGTTTAAATTTCTGTACAACCGCGTAAACGTATTGGAAACCAAAGCAATTGTGACAAAGTGTACATCATAATTTTATTAAAATATTTTAAATATGTAAGTCAGACAAACAACCGGGCAAGAAGGAATGCAACAAGAAACCGCCCAAATATTTAAGGATTATATTTGTATGTTAAAATAATAATTGGCCATAGCTAGATACTTGTGCATTAGGTTTACTTCGTTTTTATGTATTATTGGCATAATAAATTATTTTCATAGTTCCGTCATTTGTACTAAACAAAGATATATTTTTTTTTTAAATTTAGAACAGAGGAATACAATTTAACTTACTGTAGAATCTCTATATCTACAAATGATATAATAGCGTTAATGTACCAGACAATATGCATTCTTCAAAATTATTTACTAATTAGGGTTAAAAATTAATGCCGCTTCATCGATTTGCGCTTGACATCTTTCACACGGACGGAACAAGGTCATCCAATCAGACGGTACTTATGAATATTTTGGTCCCTTGATATTTAATTGAACTTTTGTTTTGTTGGGCTGTGTACTTTTAAGCATTATTCTAATGGTTTATTGATTTGATTTATTGCCTGTAGGGTATATACGAATTACTATTAAAGTTCACCCGAAACATGTATTATAAGGTATATTAAGGTAAAGTAAGTATAGGGTTTAAACCCATGTTAGCTTTATTAATCATATTCGATTGATATCGAGACTCATGTTCGATTTTGCATTTACTGAATTGAAGTTCAATTTATTCCAACAATATTTTCTAGGAGAGATAGAATTACTTATGCCGAGCAGAAACATTTTGTGAAATTAATGCACCATAAGTGAGGCATATTTTTCATCCACAATCCAGGATCTGAATAAATAGGCTCTTTAAAATCATTAACTTTCTATGCCTATAATCACTCACGCCCTCTTTTACTCACTTTTTCTTTCTATATCTATATATATATATATATACATTGTTATTTACGCAAATATTAGGTTTTTAAATAATATTATCAATCATAAACCTGCAATGATTTTTAAGTGTGATAAAAATATGACCATATGTTTTACATAACAATTATATAAATATATTTTTGCCACTTATATTTATCAGACTCAGATAAAAATGTCAGTATCTGATTATGTAAAATATGTAGTGTGTGTGTGTGTGTGTGCGCGCGCGCGCGCGTTTTTGTAATATACAAAGTTAAATACCCATCTCCCTCTAAAAACACGAAACCTTGGAGCGTAAAGTAGGCGTATTTGTCAGTCATTCTCCCTTTAGGGGTGCAACCTGACGAACCCTATCGACACGATTCATCGGCTTTCGTTTTCACTTTAGCATTGTTTCTGTCGACGCACGTAATTTCGAGAGGAACACGATTTATTATCAGACGCAACCAAAGGAATGTCATTTGTAGAGAATTTATAGCGGAGGGAGACACATTTTATAAGTATAATAAATGGAATCAATTATTATCTACCGTTGGGTTGACCAATTAAAATATCATGCTACAATTTTGTGTATTGTTTGGAATTTTCATGTATAGCTCTACTGCCTCAGCGTCTTCCAAATAATCTTGATTGTTGAGTTAGGATACAGTATAATCCGGCACAGATACAATTTCAAGGTATATCTAATTTCATAAATTTTTTAAATATATATTATATACTACAAACAAGACAGGCTAATGTAACACACACACACACACACACACACACACACACACACACACACACACATATATATATATATATATATATATATATATATATATATATATATATATATATATATATATATATATATATATATATATATATATGGAAAATAACATTTTAACGAAGTATATCTCATGGTGACTAGTACAAAACCCTTTTCACTATCCAGTATATAATGGAGTAGAACTATTATAACAATATAAAATAAACTGTAACCGCCAAGTACATTTAATGTTTAATACAACAAACTTTCTCTTATTAGTTGGAAAATTTATTCCTGAGAGATGGCCCCTCAGGAGATGACGGACCACCGTC
>JBAIZL010000001.1:186204340-186284340 GCA_036971475.1 Prosapia bicincta
ATTGGTACACTAATTTGCTTTGCCAAAGGACAAAAAAGCTGTATTTCTTTTACGCAATAACGGTTTACGTAGTGAATAAGAATCTTGTCCGTAGCCTAAGCTTTAAAAACTTTAATATTATTTAAAAGAGTACTTTGTAGATGGCAAAGGCATTTTGGACCTACTTGTAAAAATAAGGGTTCATGCATGTTGCAATTTTTTATTGTTGGTCTAATAGGAACGCATTCAATTATTCTGAAGATTTTCTTATTCATCAAGTATAATTTATTCTGCTAAGCAGATACCTTTTAAAAAAACCTATAGTTGAACACAAATTTTAAATCAAATTGAATACAAATTATTTCGAATAATAGTTTCATTGAAACAAAATTATTAGTTAATTATCTATAGAGATATTACAGTTTATTTATTGTAAGAAATACTACATACTTAGTGGTAGAAACAGCTGCAGTTTTTACCATACAATTTTATTATTATAAAACACGTAATTGAATCAATTGTTGTTTATTTACGATATCCCAGTTGTAAATATATCTTGGACTCATGATATCGTATTTAAATATCCACAATATTTTCTTTAGCCCATAAATAGTTGATTATTTACTCATAGGAATGGAAAATGTATAAAATTATTGGAAATAAAACGGACAATATTAGAATTTCAGTGTTGTTTCCTTTCTACCAATGTGATATTTTAGATAGGCATCATAGTAAATTTTGTTATTATCTAGACAAAAATACAATAAACTGTAGTTGATAGGATTCAATATAATAATGTTCTATCTAACGTAAATGTTTGGTGTCAATAATACTTTTGAAATACTGTATGTGGTTTGTTTTAACGAAAAACATTAAAACCCTGCGGAGAACCAATGGCAGTCTATTTAAACTGATGATGTCATAACGGAATATCAATGACACTGGGATTTAATGCCCTGTATAACGAGAATTTCCCTTCAACTATGCATTATTTTACCGATTTATTCCTTAGTCAAATGTTTATCTTTGTATTTTATAAAATCACGTTTACAGAATATCCTTCTACTAAATTATGTGAGGATGAAGACTTCATGTATAATAAATAAAAATTGTTTAGGTGATAACATAAATTTGAATGTGCCATTGTACTTCAGAAAAATATGAAAATGCTACTCTCACTGGCAAAAGTAGATGTAATACATGTAATTAAAAAATCTGATAAGTGGAAATGACGGGTAGTGAACAATGGATCAGTTTATGTACACATTGGTGTTGATCTCTTTTATTAATCTTTTAACCTAATTGTTAAAACAAGATATTTAAGAAGGAAACTTCATTTTTATTAAATTTTTCCGAATACCTATTTACCATCTAGCCTAGACAGGCTCTCATTATATCACTGCTGAAGAATATACAAACATAAGGAAGAACACTTCTATTGTGCTTTGATACTTCACACCATCTATTAAAAGTTTATTGTAATATCTTTTGTATTCATATGATATTTCAATTATATTAAAATGTTGGATTGCACCAACAGGGTTTAAAATTCATATAGAAATAAATCAAGGTTAAATTATACATACAGAAATGCAAATAAATATGCATTGTTGACTTCAGCGTGGTCGTTGGAACGTTAAATAAGTGGTAGTTGGAACGTCTACTGGGAACAGAGCTTTTGTTTTCCAACAATTAAAACTTAATTATATACAGCTCTAATTTGTAATAACATTGTGATGATTAGCATTTTAATATTCATTAATAGTGTTTATGTGCAGGTTGTGTTTCTTTATTTTTTAGTCTTTATGAAATCTATCTAGTATTAAAATAATAATTGTGCAACAGCGTTAAGCAAAGCTTTTTACTTTTCATTATCAAGAAAAAACAATGCCAGTAAAGCAAAATCTGAGCATTCCCTTTTAATTTCCCTACAATATCCCTTCAGTTATAGATGCAGGATGAGGATATATATATATATATATATATATATATATATATATATATATATATATATATATATATATATATATATAGGCTACACGTAAAGAATTTATAGGCTCCTAAAACATGGTATCCTTCAAAAGTATATTATATTGTATAGAATAAATGATTTTATGTTCCATATTTACATATGAGTTTTATAAAGAGTGTACGTGAACGTCCAGAAAAAGACCTTTGTAACATAAATAACTTAATGATGTTATATTAAAGTATGTGTTTGAAAAATTAAATAAAAGATGACGTTTTTATTCCAGGCCTCTGGTGTTCATAAAAACAAAAGCCTAATATTTGAAGCTTGTCTTTAAAAGGTAAAAATAATTTCTTGTAAATAGCCTGGGATATTACTTCCCGGAAAAATTTTATAAGGTTTCATTCTGAAAGATAGTGGAAATAATCGTCCATTACAGAAACCTAATTTACTTTAGCTCTACCTAACTATTCCAATCATCCGAATAGTTCAATTGTTTGTGGTTTATTCATGTATTCGGTAATATTTGTACAGTCCTAAACGTGAACTCATACACAGACGTGACTGCTACCACTGTATTTTATCTGAGGCCACTTTTCTTCCCACGCCAGATTGCCCTCAAGTCTATTATGTCTTGATCTATCGTTCTCTGACATAATAAAGTGTCTGTTACCCACTCTATTTTTTAGCCACCGACTAACATCACCTGGCAATGGTAAAATTGACCATAGTATAAAACAATATATGTATAGACTAGGTACTTAGGCCAAAGCGAATAACATTACAACTATTTGAACTAATTATAAAACAAGTGGTGAAATTGGAAAAAAATAGATGAAGTTAGGGTAAACTGCGTTATATTTTGGAAATTGAAATTGATGAAGTGTTTAAATACAAACATAGTAAGTAGAAAGATCAATGTATGCTCTAAAAGTATAAAGCCCAATAGGGGGTATTTACAGACGCGAGGACAATGTTGTTTATGAAATTTTTCGACAGGCATACAACAGTGTGGTAATCGAGAAGGTATTAAATAATAGAACCATAAAACGTATATTTTTAATAAATATAAAGAAATAAATTAGTGGAAGAAACATTTAACTTCAAATAATTACATCTTGTAAAATTAAACGTTATTGTAACAGTCTAGACACAGAAATTAAAGAAAATATAAAGATAAAAGAGTCTGGATTTATACAAAATTTGATCTGCTTTCTACGAGATAGTGGCCCGGATAGGATGGAATGGATGACAGAAGTTCCACCGTGACTACATTTTTTTTAAAGAGAATGTGTCAGGGAAGGCGTTACTTGCATCCAAGTTATCGATTTACTACGAAGTGGTTTTTGTGCTATTGAAAATATGATTTCAGATATGAATCCAGTAAAAGAACTCAATCAAGTCAAAGATGTGATGGGGCAGTGTTCTAGTATTTGAGGTATATTCTACTATAACAAGAAAGTAATTGAATATAAATCCTCTTACTTATTGAATTTATAAAAAACAGCAAATAAATATACTTGAAAACATGACAAGAAAATGTGAATTCGTTGTTACTAATCAACAAGTTTGGAGTAATAATTCACCAATCAAATAAGATGATTATACTACATTGTTTGCCGTGTGGGGTCTGCGTTCAAAACAAGATCTGGGGACCAAGAGGAACTATCCTCAAAGTTATGTAAATAAATATGTTTTTTTGTATTACACTTGGTTTCCATCAATCATAATTATATTATATAAAGTTCAATAAAATAAATAAAGATAAATAAATCCCTCCAACGGAATAAAAATAGGTTTTCAAAATTGATTTTCTAATCGACCTTTTACTTCAATGAAAAAAAAATAAATAGGAAATTAAAAAGGGATTATTTATTAAAAAGATTTCAACATTCTTTTTTTGGTTTCATTGTAGAGTTAATAATAATATCGCATTTAGATAAATGCCTTTCAATGTGTCTTTCAATGTGTTTCTCCATATTTAAAATAGAGAGTGCACTCAGAGCTCTGATACTCCCTCCAATATCACTATCTGGTACCTACTATCTTTTTGGGCTTACTTTATTTAATTGCACCCCTCACTGTTTACCTACGTATAACTTTTAATCATCAATAAGAGTTCAAACATTGTTATTTTAACCAGAAATAATATTAAATTTAGTGGTATTTTTACACAATATTCATAATAAAGCAGTAACAGATACATACTTCTGAGGTTATGTAAAATAATTTATTTGGAAAGGTCCAGTTTAGTAAAAGTAAACATGAGAGACAATTAGTTAAAATATTTTCTTAGAAATACAGGAAGACAGCCTCTCCTCGTCACCTTAAGTTATTACATTCGTTCTTCTTTAATGGTCTCACATTGAGTCTAATTAGATTTAACATTATCAGTCTCAATAAGTAATAAATCGCTTCGATTTGATATTTAGACGAAAGGTTCTCTTCTTGGTTCTTTGGTTGTTTTAAAATAATGAGAATCCCAGATGTCTTCAAAGATAAAAATTTAATAAAATAGACGAAATCTTGAGACGTATTGGTTAGCATTTACTCGTTTTTTGACGTCTAATTTATTTATTAAATAAAAGGTAATAACAGAAATGAATGGCTGTATTATGGGGGAAAACCGTACTGGAAAACTGAAACTTTATTAACAGGAAGAAACATTCCCTTCTATTCTTTAAAAGGTTAATGGAATATATACGCTGACTAAATTTATTCATAACAAAGATTATAAAAAGTGTTATATAAAGTGTTATTGGTAAACGCAAATCAAAATATCAATTTATGTTTGGATCTAGAACAGTAACAAATCGACGCGAAAGTAAACCTGTTACAATTACAGATATTTATAAATTAGTAATGTGATGATTGTATATTATTTAAAATGCCTTATTTTGTATGTGATATAATCACTTTATTTATTACTCTGAATTCTTTATTGATTGAAGAGAGTTATCTCAGAATCACAGTTGTTTTGCTTTCTTTTAGTTATTACTATTTGTATATAAAACACAAAATAAAAGACATATTTGGTTTTTTGAAAGGATTTATAAAAACGTTCTACTTAGGATATTTCCCCATTTATCAATATTGACGATTTAAAATACTGTTCTGGTAAAACAGTTGTACCCCCTTTATCCAAAAACCTCTTGAACTTTTGAGTTAGTCTATGAAAGTTAATCACATGGTCTGTGTCGAATACCCTAGCCACTGTCAAGGACTTAAGCCAGATAGTCATGGCTATTTGACAAATCACTAATGTATGTTTTCCGACAACTAGACGTGAAGTGAGGACAAACCAAAGTCGCAAATTAGTTTACGTTTATAATTGTTATTGATTCCCCACAAATTAAATGGAAATATTGCACGCAGACATAGAGTTAAACCGCCACTGTGTGAGCTTTCCGCAAAAATAGAATACAAAAGCTGGTCTGTATACAGAAATTTAGATCCGTATATCCGTACCATTAGTGGTGTGACAGTTGTACACATATAAAGGTGATGGAATCACACAAGACCGGGGAGGTGGGTTTATCACAAAAGTACATTAAGCATAATGTTTAATATGAAAGGTATTCACAAAAAATGCTAATTTAAAGAAACTCTTCTCGACTAATACATTTGAAATTATTATTGCTTGAAGCAATAAAAAATATTTAGGCGTGTGCAGAAACATTTTTAATTTTGATAATAATACAAGAATTCAAGCATTGTTATTGTTTTTGAGTTTTCTAAATTGACCTGCCGAACAAAAATACAGTAACAAAATGACCTAACAATGGTAAGACATTTTATTTTTAAAACTAATTGGAACAAAAGACACGTATTTGTTGTATAATTATCTGGAATGAACTACAAAAATGGTATATTATTGGTTTACGTTCCTTTCACCTCTGAATTTAAAATAATATAGCTCTAATGTGATACGTGGATATCTCACAAAACATATTCCACAAAATTTAATATACTTTTTTTGCAATTGCAATTGGTAAAAACGAAAAAGCTTTCAACTAATACGATAAGAGAAGGGAATTATATATTCTATTAAATTGCAATTATTGTCTATTATCTGGTGAGGAGAGGTTAGGTTCCTTGAAGTATACCTGATTTACCTTAGGACATTGCATAAAATATAATTGCGTAAAACACACACACACACATACACACATACACACACACACACACACACACACAAGTACACACACTACAACACAAAGAAATAAATATATGAGTATCAATAAATATATATATATATATATATATATATATATATATATATATATATATATATATATATATATATATATATTAAATATGGTGATATGTTTTCTTGTAATATAGTTAATAAATTTAAAATATTTCAAAAACAAGAATACTTTTAATGAATATATTTATTCACAGCTTTTCGCCGATAATTTTGTAAAAATATTTTATTAGATAATTATTTTCCTGAAGATGCTGATACTATTTTATCGGCGAAAAGCTTTGAAAAAAATATATTCAATAAAAGTATTCTTGTTTTTGAAATATTTTTAATTTATTATATATATATATATATATATATATATATATATATATATATATATATATATATATATTAGGCTCAAAATATATTTTCCTCTTTTTAAATTTTGTCATTTATATAACTTCCTGAACTATATTCCTGTGTAATATTACATTTCAATCTGATTGTATTATAAAATATTTTTCATAACATTAGAAAATCATTGTTTTTTTAGTATTCGAAGTGTTAAGACAGACCTATTATAATAGCAGAAAAGTCCTTAAGTCTATTGTCCCGATAGGATCAAAAGCACCTACTACATAGTCTACCGTTTGAAAAAAAATATTATATACACATGGAATATATATACAGATTTATTTTAGATTTAATATAATATACGAGACGTATTTAATGTGTACCTTGTATACATGTCATGGTTGTAGTTATATACATTCTATGTATCAAGACAGGTCTCTAATAAGGCAGAGTCGTAGAAGGCTAGACGACTCTTTGTTATGAATACATTTAGTCAGCATATATATTCCATTAACCTTTTAATAAGTAGAAGGAAATGTTTTCTTCATGTTAATAAAATATCAGTATTCCAATACGGTTTTCCCCCATAATACAGCCATTCATTTCTGTTATTACCTTTTATTTATTAAATAAATTACACGTCAAGAGACGAGCAAATGCTACCAAATAGGTCACAAGATTTCGTCTATTTCATTTAATTTTTATCTTTGAAGACATCTGGGTTTCTCATTATTTTAAAACAACCAAAGTGCCAAGAAGAGAATATTTCGTCTAGATATCAAATTGATGCGATTGATTACTTATTGAGACTGTAAATGTCAAATCTAATTATACTCAATTTGAGACCATTCAACAAGAACGAATGTATTAACTTAAGGTGACGAAGAGAGGCTGTATTCCTGTATTTCTATGAAAATATTTTAACTAATTGTCTCTCATGTTTACTTTTACTAAACTAGACCTTTCAAAATAAAGTATTTTACATAACCTCAAAATTATTTATCTGTTACTGCTTTATTATGAATATTGTGTAAAAATACCCCTAAATTTAATATTATTTCTGGTTAAAAAAACAATGTTTGAGCTCTTATTGACGATTAAAAGTTATTTGTCGGTGAACAGTGAGGGGTGCAATTAAAGAAAGTGAGCAACACCTCAGTGAAATACTGGGTGTAAGTAATTTACTTTTCCACGATTTTGATGTACAAGTAAAATGGAAATTTATACAGTCAAGTACCGAAGTTTAAACAGAAACAATATCAAGTTAAGGTCCTCTTCATAAAATATCTTGAAAAGTTATAATCTAACATGAATTTATTAAACGTTATCCTCTACATCGGATTTAAATTTGTGCAGGCAATGTCGTATCTAAAATCCCCTAAATTAAGCGTCTTCTATGATGTCATATTCACCGAGTTATTCTTTGCCGCTTAGCGGTGAAACATTATCATTCACATTATACAACATACTTAAATCAATAATGTTACCGTTCTAAATGCTCGAATTGTAAAATGATATAATGATTTTTATATTATATATATATATATATATACATTTATATCACTACGAGCTTATTTTACCAAATTTAACCTTAATTAGACGGACAAATTAGTAGTGATTGGTCCGCAGAATTATGTGGCTTCTAAATGCAAAAGGTACCGTTTTAAAAGCAAGTACAAAAAAAGATTTAAATACTACGGAGAATGAAAATTTTCCTCGAAGAAAAGAAGTTACAAACATAACACTGTAAATAATAAACAGTAGACCTATACGATTTTAGTCTATAATACATTCAATACCTTCAATGCTATATTTACTAGAGTTTATTTTATGTTGGGAGTGAAAGTCTGGAGCTGATGTTTTGTTACAGGTGTTGACACTGCAAAGTGTATACACGTTGAGAGATATCAAAGTGCCCTATATAGGCAAATATTGTGTGAGTTGCGCAAGGAAGCAAAACAGTACTTTCGCTAAACATTTTACGGCACTTTAATGAGATACATGATATATGTAATTTGCTTCCTCATAAATTTAATGGTTTATGTAAATTTGAAATCTGTACAGTCAAGTAAAGAAGAATAAACAGAAATAAAACATCGGTTAATAAAGTGAATGCAAATTTACATTTCATCAGATTTTTATAAGTTTTCTTCATTTAAAACTGTACAATTTTCACTAAAATCACCGATATCATATTTCATTTATGCCGTTATAACGGCAAAGTTATTTCTTTTCAATAAATAAAACAATGTGACTCGGAAAATATACCAATCTAAATCCATAGTTGACGCGTCGAATCCCAAGTTCCAAATTGATGAAATGCGAAAGATTTACTATGAGGCCCATACAAAGTTCCTTGCTTTTTCTCATGATGATAAAATTAGTAACGTTTACGAACTCTATTGTAAATGACAATCGCAGAAACATTTAGGTTTGATATAAAAAGTTGTGGAATATTTAATTAATAAAAATAATTACTAAGATAAAACGTTTAAAATATCACCAAATAATAATTATTTTTGTCCTAAGACACTGATGAAAGTCGCATACTGTCAATATGTTCACTACTACGACTGGTAATTCTATTGCCTCAAATACAAGAGCAAAGCTAGCATAAATTTATTTTAGTAATAAAATTTTAAAATTCATGCGGTTATTATCGAGATTTATACATAAAACCTGCGTAGCTTAAGCCACTGCGACAGTAACTATTAATCTACTTCACAAGAGGAATACAAACATAATATCAAACCTAATTCCTACTTCAAGGTCTGAAAATAAAATCAGTACACCTCTCTAGTTGTTATTGGAAAGTCGTGAAGTAGGCAAACCTTTAATTATAGACAAAGTAAATGAATATCGTTTACTTTTAACTACCCTAATTGATAATATTTACAACAATATTTCATTTTAAATATGTAAAGCAATTATTTAATGCAATGAAAATATAAATTAAAAGTTACTCTGTACTATCAGGTGGGTTCCAAAGTTTACAAGTAATCAATACTTAGATCTGACAGGCAGTTGTGCATAGCTATCTTGAATATTACCTGTCGTGATTACAAAACCTTTCAAAGTATCTAGGATTTCATCAATCACGATTTTCGTTTGTTCGAGTGTTGTGCAAACGTACGTTCCAATAATGACCCAGTGGCAATCCATCACTTTGTGTCTTGAAATATAGAGTGATCATATTAAATGTTAAGCTTCAAAAGCTTAGGAAATCACTTTATCCTACATACAAAAATAGAGTTAGTCATAAAGAGAGAAAAATAGTGTGAACTGTAATATAAACCATACAACCATTTCACTGTAGCTATAATCGTTTGGAAGCTATATTGTAAGAAATAGAAACATACTAGGTAATATAGAGATGATTGAGTGTGGGTCACAAAGCTCTTGTATTAGTTGGAGAATCAGATTTTGCCTAGACAGGTGTACACCTTTACGTTTCTGTCTAGGCCTACTAAAAATGAAAATGTGACTGGTGTTTCTTGAAGTACTTGTGTATGATTAAGAAATATGAATCTTCAAGTAAAGTGTATCCTGGCAACAACAGTCTTTCCTCGCCTATTGTGGGATAAGCTGAAAATATTCTGAGTTGATTTTTTTTTTAAATAAAAATAAAATTAAAAATCACATTCAAGTTCACTTAAAACCCTTTTTTTATTTTATCATGTATATCCTTTAATTTAAAGGTTTTGGAACGTTACTGATCTTCCCATAAAAGGTTTTGTAATAAAGAACTATAGACCTATAAAAATGTCTTTTATGTAAAGAAAACTTAGGTATCATTATTTTTATTTTTGCAATTTTGTTACTGAAGATCTGGAATAAATGCATATTATTTATACCGTAAAAGAAAAAAATTTATCAAAAAAATAAAAAGTAATAATGGAAGCTGGTATATAGAATTTCGCATCCATAAGTTAAATTTTGAGATATTTCTTTCCACTTTTTAACGGACCAGTTTTTATATAAAATTAAATCGAAAAGGCAGGGCACTTTTTAAATGTTGTCGAACTCACATTGATTAGATGTGGTTTTCAACCTTTCATCATTAAAAAGACATAGCACGTTTACATCTAGGCTAAAACTCTACTATAATAAAACTAATGGTTTACCAAATGATCGTCTCAGACTACAATCTCCGATGATTGAAATGCATTTACCGAAACTATTTTGTGAATTTTATTTAAAAGGAAATCTTTTGTACATGTTTTACTTACAAATTTATAATGTTAGTACCATTATTCCAGCGAGTTTTGTAAAGACACACAAAACATATTAAGCCCCTAGTTGGTGCGGTAAAGGGTGAAGGGCGGTACATCGATGCCCTTTCGTATAACTGGCAGCGCATGAAATGAATTTACCGAAACTATTTTGTGTATTTTATTTAAAGGGAAATCTTTTGTACATGTCTTACTTACAAATTTTTAATGTTAGTACCATTATTCCAGCGAGTTTTGTAAAGACACACAAAACATATTAAGCCCCTTGTTGGTGCGGTAAAGGGTGAAGGGCCTTAAACCGATGCCCTTTGGTATAACTGGCAGCACATGAAATGCATTGCATTTTTCGGCCCACTGTTGCCCAATTGTGAAAACAATTATTTGAACAGTCCCATTGAGATGCTAAAGTAATGATCGTGTTGGGTTAGGAGTAATTGTTTATTATCAAGTATAATTACGTAAAGTTGTAGAGATAAATTTTGTTTCTACAAGGTTGTGAGAGACTTGGGCTATTTGTTTATTATGAACATAAAGCTGGTTTTAATAACAGTTTTATTAGAGTTTTTCTATTTTTAAAACTAATAACAAGATAGGTTATTTATCGTGTTGAAGAGTGTTTTATAGTGTTGAAGACTGTTCAGGTGAAGGGTGTTGAACTGTGACTTGACCGTACACGAACAGAAGCTCCTAATGTTTGAGCTGCTCCTATAGCCTAGAACCGAGAACAGATAATTTGATGGCACGACCTGTGACAGAATCGCTACCTGCAGTAGATCTATAAACAAACATAGGAGAAGAGAGTTATCTACCAAATACTTAGTGACAACAATGTTATAGGCTTTCTTTTCGTAATTACCAAAGGTCTAATAACCCGCGATTTGACATTTAAGCATTAGGAGAGGAGACACGAAACGAAATTATTTCAACGTAATATGTAAGTTTTATATTATATATAGTTAAGATAAAGGCATAAATCCGTTGCTAGGCGATTAAAAAATGTATCAGAATACAAGTGTACTATGTTGCTAGAGTAGAGGATATTAAATTAGCAAAGTCTATTTGACAAGGTAACTTGTTCAGTAACTTTGTAGTTTCTTTTAAAACACATTATCCGTTTTATTGGGTTAGCGTACAGGTTTGCTTGTTTTATTAATAAGTAGGTTTAGCCTCAATAATAGAGTTATAAACTCGTCAGGAAACTTGTAACTAACTTATGGGGTACAATAAATTTTGGTTGTCTATTGTTATTATGCCGTGTTTTGAAAACAAACTACTTAAATCTTTCTCTTCCCCTCCCTACCTATATTTCTCTTCCCCTCCCTAACTATCTTTCTTATTCTCTCACTACCAATGTTTCTTTAACCCTCCCTACTTATCTTTCTCTTCCTCCCCCTACCTATCTTTCTCTTCCCCTCCCTACTTATCTTTCTCGTCCCCTCCCTACCTATTTTTCTCATCCCATTCCTACATATCTTTCACCTCCCATCCGTACCTATCTTTCTCTTCACGCCCCCCCCTATCTTTCTCTTTTTCTCAGTCTTAATTATTTCTTCTTTTATAAACTTGTCTCCGTCTCTAACTCCTATCTCTCTATCAATTCCTCTGTCTATTAATTTTCTCTTTTTTAACATCTTTTTTTGGTTCTGTTTTTGTATCTCGTGTAGTTTTCAAACTAAACAAACAAAACTATGCACATGATTTAGAAGTCGATATTTTGTTGCATAGTTATAAAATAATTAGTAGTTTATAGCATTAAAAAATGTTTTAATAACAAAATCATTTTAATGAGTGTTTTAAATTTATTTAAAAATATTCAATTATTTTAAAATTCTGTTATTTATAATGTTAGGTAAACATGGTAGTATGTTTAGATGCTAATTATGTTCACTATCTATATGTGATATCTTTAATAATGATAACTTTTGTTTGTTTTATTTTGAACAGGCATTAATTTTTGGAGGAATAAATATAAAAATTCAAGACTTTGTGAAAAAGCATTCGTTTGGAGTTTAAACCAATATAATAAAATTAATGTTTCTTAGTTATTTCTTTAAAAAACACAGAAAACGTTTTTTTAAATTCATAGCAAACCTGAAGAACATATTCCACATCTAGTTTTAGGTGAAAATATTTGTGCTGTATTTTCTGGTGCCGTAATTTTGTGGTGGAAACTATAAGGGGATGTTGCAAGAGGTCCATCTGAATGTTCCTAAGCGAGATGTTTATTTTTTGTCATCCTAAAGAAACAAATCCTAACGATGGTTTGAAAAAGAAGCTTTTAAGAAGGGCATAAAATTTAGAATTAAAGTTTAAAACTGGTGTCCATCTGCAATATTCTAGTCTCCCGCTTATGGAAGCAAAAACTGTAGAGGCACTATGTAGAGACACCAGATGATTGACAAGCATTGACGTTACTCCCAGATATAGGTAACGCAATCAATGTTGTGGAATAAATTTCATGTGAAAATTTACCTCGTGAATAATTTAAAGTTTTAGAGAAGAAGCAAATGGTTTCAAATGTATTTAAGTGAAATGGATAAATTGTAAACAAAATCTTTAACAGTTTTGGTTCCAACGGCATTTCAGAATTTATATCATTATTTATATTTCACTTGCTGAATGAGACACCTAAATAGTAGGTCGACTAGCTTATTATATGTAGAATCCTAGGAATTATGCACTTTTGGTAATGGACTGGAGTAGCAAGGTGTATACGGCTTAGACTAATCTACATGACGTTCAAATTTCACACAATCTTTAATTATTTTACAAATTATTGGATCTGTAAATTAGTTAAAAATGACGAAATATAAAAAAACCATCAAATAACAAAAGTATGTGAAATAAATTGATAATAAAACAGAAAAATGGATGGTAATAATTATTACCACGACATTCCTGGGATCAATAAACGGTAAATATTTACAATACTGTCAAAATAACCACATATAATTCCTATCGAACGCCTGTCATTACAGACGGTAGAGAAGGCCGACGTGAAATCGAGCCCTTGGAAAATAAATCACAGCAGTGTTAAAAAATCCAGATTGCTTCCACGAAATAAAAGAATAGATAGCTTACTGGACAGAGAAAGCGATGTCACTTTTAATTTTCTATAATTTAAAAACTGTTACTTTTTAAAATGTTTTTTTAGAATTCAGCGAATATCCAATTTTCCTTTATGTGCCACGGAAGACGCAAAAAGTCATTATTCGTCTCTAGATCGCCAAGGAGTTTGGTTTACTGGTGAACGACTCGGTTTGCCTTGTTTGACTGTGTGTTTATACCAAGTTTTTCCAAGAACACATTCAGGTCTTTGTTCTATGGATCAGTACTTCCTTTAATCCTACTGTAAGTGTGAGATTTATACTTTTCGTAGACGAAAGTATACTTTTTTGAAATCTTTTTGTCAAGATATTTTTAATGAAAAAGTGTAGGTAGTTTTTAAAATATTTATAAATGGTTTAATATCCATGAAGTGTGCATTAAATAGGTTTAAAAATACATAATTTATAGTGATTAATTTGGAGACTAGACTTTCATAAAGCGTTTTTTTCTGGGTAACTAGTATAAAAATATTTATTTAACGGTGTCTGATTGTGTCTACAACAGAAAATGTTTATTCTTCAAAACTATAAATAACTCTGGGAAAGTATGAAACAATATTTCACTCACTGCATATGTATGTATGCTAGCCACAGCAGCTAAATAAATAAAAAAATAGGTTTTGGTCACATTGTAATTTTTTTTTTACCTTACAAATTCAACACACATGAATGTTTGGGTTGTGTCGTTTTCAAGTTTCAGAAGAACAAACTTGAACACCAAAACAATAAACAAAGACCGATACTAACGCAGTTAGCGATATAACGCCGATGCTTGCGAAGACAATCACTCGTCGATAGCAATGTAGATATATCATATTAGCAATATTAGTGGTTATAACATTTAGAAATATGTCAATGATTCTGATAGCGATAATTCTATAAATGGTATGAAATGATGAACTCGAAGTCCCAAAAACGATCTAAAAATACTGGGCTTCGATTGGACAGGATTATTCAATTCGTTATTCCAATATTATTCTTATATATTCTTCTTATCAATCTATTTCATTCATTACGTCGTAAAATATAAATAGCAATATTAATAAAAGTCATAAAGGAATTCGTTTCCATTCATTACGTGAATGTTATAAACATGTAGCTATCATAAATACCATAAAACAAAAAGAGATGCAAAAGTCGATTTAACCGGCTGCTTGGAAAGTCCGCAAGATACCCATTACCTAATGACAATAACAGGAGTCAATGTGTGTGAGTGACTGCTGCACCGATTATATTAGCGCATTGCAAAAGGTTTCAGGTGTAAGGAAACCGACCTAAAAGTCCCGTCGCATCCAAAGGATTAATACTATCCGGTTAAAATGAATAATGTAAAGCGTTTTTAATTCAGTGTCAGACATAGAGATAGTTTATTGCTGTAAAAAAATTATACGGTGAAAACACGAATGTATAGTTCATAAAACACAAGTCCAGTATAAAATTACTGACTATTTAAAAATGTAGTAAAGTGACCGTGAAATAAAACGTTCTTGAAACTTTTCTAAATAAAATTTAGCTTTGTCTAATAATACTTGTAATATTATAGAACAATAACTGCAGTACAAACAAAAACTAATAATGCAAAATGTTTTAAGAAATAGTTACTCACAACCGTGGTCTCGAGAGTAGATATCTTCTACTAGCTACAGAGACAGAGGAGTGGCTAAAAATAGATAAAGAAATATAGGTGCAAAGACGGGAACGTCTGGGAAAGTGTTAGGAGAATAAAAAAAAGTTAATTATACTGTTCAAGAAGTACAAAAAACTTTTAAAAATCAGTCTAGTTCTGAACTGGAAAATGAAAATTTATAGTTGATAAGAATAACAGTTGTCGCTAGTGTTGTACAATTTGGCCAAGGTTGGAGATTATCTACCAAGGTAACTGCTTGAATTCCAGGTAACTTTATATATCAAAACTCCTTACAGCGTTTAATATACCTGCAAATTATAATGGCGTAGTTCATTGTTATGCAGATGTAACACATTTTAGATGGTGTTACAAATTAAAACAGATTCGGAAAACAAACGTGAAATTAATTACAAAATGTAACATACAATTAAAAAAAACTGTGGTTTATAAATTAAATTATGGGTGAGCCCAGGTTGAAAGCACCATAATAAAAAAAAAAGACAACCAGTTTTGAAATCGTTATTCTATTATCATTATCTATTGGAAAGCTTTTTTAAAATTTTATTAGGGTAATATATATTATAATATATATAATAGCAAAATATACAACGTCTATCAAAAACGGAAATAGTTTCCTTTCGTTATATGAAAGTTATAAAAACGTTGCTATTATAACTAGCGTTTAAGAAAGAGAAATTGAAAAGTTTATTAACCGCGGATTGGAGAGTCCGCACGTTACCCATAAGCCATTGACCGGCGTCAAAGTGTGTGAGTGACTGCTATGCCGATTATAGTCGTATTAGCGTATTGAAAAATGAATAGGAGGTTAGGAAACCGACCTAAAACACCCCTAGCATATAAAAAGTTATTATTATCATTTTAAAATAAATAACATAAAGCTTTACATATGGATTGTTTAATTCTGTAGATGAATAATACAGTTATAGAAATAAATGGATAATTTATAAAATAACAAGTCTATAACAAAATTAGTGACCATTAAAAATGTAGTAAAAGTACCGCGAATAAAACTTTCTAGAAAGTGTTTAAAATAAAGTTTTATCTTTGTCTGATAATGTTTGTAATATTATAGAACAATAACGGTAGTAGACACAAAAAATTATTAATGCAAAATGTTTTTGGAAATTTTTCTTTCAAATCTCTGAAAAACGAGTATAATAACATCAACCATTTACACTTCTGCCTACCAAAGTAGAGCTACTCACGACTTTGGTCTTGAAAGTAGATATCTTCTACCAGCTACAGAGACAGGGTATTGCATAAATATAGATATAGAATTATAGGTGCAAAGACGGAAACGACTGGGAAAGTGTCAGGAGAATAAAAAAAGATATCTATACTGTTGTAAAAGTGCTAAGAAAACAGTTCTAAATTAGTCTAGGTCTGCACTTGGAAAAGAAAATTTATATTTGACAATATATTTTTTTTTCGCTAGTAATATACACTGAACCACAATTTATTCAGGGTTGGAGAATATCTTCGAAATTAACTGCTTACGTCCAACTTGATCTCATATATCATATAACTCTCCGTGTCTATTCTATCTTCACAGTATAATATCCTTCATTGTTATGCAGGTTTTGAGAGGTACTCGTAGTTGTACATAGATGGATCAATACTAAACCTTTATATCATACTCAAGCGAACCCATTATTCTTAAAAGAATGAAGATTACCTAACCATGCCTTGCTAAACGATTAGCATAATTATTGGTAAATTTGAAACCATTTGCTAAGCATAAGTGTACATAAATATAATGTTGAAGCCTTCTTGCACTCTATATGTATATTACCACAAACATGTACTCATGCTATATATTTTCTATAAATGTTAAACCACATATATGGTAACAACAAATACGGTTGTGTATGGATATAATTATGAGTGATATAGTAGAATATCCTTATTCTAATACGGCAACGAAGAAATATTGAAACAATCCTCTGTGTAGTAGAGACTAACAATATAGAGTTCCGTTATTATAAAGTGTGTTTACATAGGAAATTTGAAAAAAACTAACTTGAGAATAAATAAATAAAAGGCTTCGCATTGCCAATATAAGCAATTGCATTGTCGTTCGGTAAATCATCCTTCATTGTAAAATATAAAATATGCGAAACGTTTTTAATGTTTCACAAACATACTTATAGGTTTTAAACTTACTTTCCTGAGCAGATTTACTACTATACTGAAGTAGAAAGAATAATTTATTTTTGCTCATTTGATTATTTAATGGAATGATTTAATAATAAAACTAACGTTGTAACACTTTAAAATATTTTAGTTTTATTATGTTATATGTTAAATATAGCTGTGACATGTTACATAGTCAATAGTTGACCTGAATTGTTAGAAGCATTACAAATTTGAATTTTAAAAGAGAAACGTTCAATAAAAAAGTTTTTTTTTAGATTTGAAAACCATACAAATTAAATTTTAATTGAGAATAATATCCCGAAAATAGAATATATATTTATAGAGAATCATACAATGTTTAATCTCATTTTGAGTATATGCAACCTGTTAAAAATTTGAATAATCAATATCCTACATGAATTAGTGGTATAAAGAGACGAGTGCTTCTACGTCTACGTCTAAGTAGGCACTTACCAGTTTAAAAAAAAAATATTTAAAAATAACTATTTCGGTTTGGTTTCTGAATACTACTGTAAAATTAACATTACTTTACTCCCTAAAATAATCTTAAAATGTATAATAATAATTTGCCTTTAATATAATGAACTAGATAGGTTGATATTTTAAGATATTCGTATAAATAAAAGGAATATGTTTGTTAATCAACGTCCTTCTTATTTGGCTTCAGCAAAGAGTAATGCTTGCTGACTACTGGACTAACATTTTGACACGCTACAAATCAATAAATGGGTCACCGGGATTTGATTTTGGAGGGATTTGATTTTGCAATACATCAGACAGGTCATGTTCAATTAAAATGAAATAAAACGGTGTTGGTTGCATTCATTCTTTGAAATTGTTATTTTTTGTCATACTGGTACTATTTTCTTATTAGCAAAAGAAGTTCTGTAAAACATGTTTCAAAATTTTCTATACGATTCCTGCCATTTAAGCTTGTTTTTACCTTATAATGTAGTACTGTGACGTCCAATATTTCATTTATCCTAATTCCTCTAAAATGGTGTACCGTCGATGTTAAATGAAAATGGAAGGACGTAGATAAACGAATATAAACTGTAATAAATAGAAATACAAAGAACTTTCTCAGTACATAGCATACACAATGCTTTAAAGGATGGATGTGTTTAAACGTAGAATGTTTTTGAGAACATAGTTTATTTGAGCTTACGAGGCTCTTTATAAAAAATATATTCATCATCAACATTATCTCTTTATCAAAAATATATAAATCATTGTTGTAATTACTATAAGGTGCTAAATACGAAAATACATGCCTCCTCACAAATAGATACTTTCTAAGGTTATAAAATTCTCTGTTATAAAATTCAATCGAATAGTTTGCCACTCTTACTTTGACGCTGTAAGGAAAGTGAAATGTTAAGAAACAGTTTATTGAGAAATTGTAGATATAAGGGGTAGTTAGTAAAAACAAGTAACTTATATTCGTGTAAAGCGAGGGCTGGCAGAAGGCTATTCCAAGGTTATTTAACTTACTAAACATTTATATATCTGTTATATACTAAATTTTATTAGTTAGAAGCATTTATAGGGAAAGTACTCAATTTGATTTTATATTCCCATTTTTAGTTGTAAATACATTATACATGCTTATGACAATTTGATTCTAGTTCTGATATCCATTATTGGTCGAATTCATTTAGGTTCTTATTACGGAAACTAATTAATTCAACACATTTTTAAATATATGGTTTAAACTTTTATTTTGTTATCCGAATTTATATGTAATCTGCTTTGTGTTTACTTATCTCTTAGTGGAGCCATTTTAAGATAACATATAACAACAGCAATGATAGAGGAAAAGTTTATTTCCGATATGGAATTCGTTTATATTTTATTTTTACCAAACACGGGTATTATTATTTTTTAAGTACTAGTAAAAATAATTTATAACAATCTTTAAAAGCTATAAGTAAATACTTCATAATTGTGATAAATAAAGAAATATGAGAGTTTGGATAGATGAATACAAAAATGATTGGAGCTGAGAGAGAAAATATGAGGGGAAATGATACCTAATACATTTACAATCAAATAATTCTGGAAATATAGCAGTTTTTTCCAGCACGATCTTATAAAATAACGAAATTTACTGAATTGGGAATACACTGAATAGCTCAGCTACCTCGAATGGTATTGTATGGTAATCCAGATGTAAGAAAAAAAACTCTTGCAGAACACCACATTGCATGGAAATATTGGTCGATAGCAGTCATAAACTTGAAGGTAAACTACACTTCTAGTTTATTTAAAAAAATATAGACAAAAGATCTCCAATTCATTCATAGGGCTTCAAGACATCGAAATCACAATGGTACCATCATAAAGCAAACGAGTAAAATGTTTGTGAAGCTTTTCAGTTTTCTAAGAAAAAAAGCAATTTATTCCTTTGCTCTTTTGTTTCCAATATATCATATCAGTGAGAGAGGGGAAAGATGTGTGTCAGCGATATGTTTTAGAAATATGTTTGACTTTTAATGGTAACTGATAAACAATTTCCGTCTGTTAAGCTATTATTTGTTAAGACCACGTACATTAAGTAAAACGTAAAACGACGAGAATAAAATTAAATAGCAACTTAGGTTTATCCTATAACATATATCCTAGAACATAGTATATCCTATACATTAAAATCATTTACCGATAATTCGTTAAGATTCTTTATAACGGATTTCTGGTTTTTGGTACTAGTCATCGCTTTTGCATCGTCCAGAACTCTCCAGTCCAGCACAGTGCTTCGTTCCAGTATCTCTTCTTAAAATTTTCGTTTTAGTAAAATATCTAAAATTTTGCCCGCTAGGATACTCAAATCCTAATTTACCTATGCGTCTCCATTTTCTAAAATCAGAAACTATTTATAAA
Source organism: Prosapia bicincta (assembly GCA_036971475.1). NCBI lineage: Eukaryota > Metazoa > Arthropoda > Insecta > Hemiptera > Cercopidae > Prosapia > Prosapia bicincta. The sequence continues at coordinate 186,224,856 of JBAIZL010000001.1, forward strand.
TTTTCATGACCTTTTTACAACCATTAACTTGTAACAGCCATAACCATTTTTCCGGTTATCGTTTTAATACAAATACAAGCAGGTTTATTTTATCACAAGCTATGCCTTTATATACATATATTTTATGATGAAGTTTTGAGAAAGTTGGACATCCTTAAATACAAATAGTGTCCATACTTTTTCAATTCATAAATAATTAAAAATCATTAAAAACAGCGTTTGCATCTGTTTTAATACCTTATCTAGTTCTGTTTCAAACATGATTAAATTCTTTACCAAATCTCCTGTTTGGCCTTTATGTTGTATTTTTACACAAGAAATCTAACGTAATTAGCATTACAATGAAGGTGATCTTAAACCGAGGCAACTTTGCATCGAATAAAAGCATCCCCTATAACAAACCCCTCACCTTTAAATACTTAAAACTTACACAATATTTATTTCCCTCGATATAGAAGAGAAACTCACAGGAATGAAAAAGTTTAGATTGCATTTATTATAATGTGGATTTGTATAAATCTTTACTTATGGGTATATTGTTTTTTATTTTTTCACCCGTCACGTATTGCACCGATCTATTCTGTAGTATAATAGATGTAATAGACATAATTGTTTTCTTTTAAACATCCTAGTAAGTTCTAAAGGTTTGATCAAAATGGGGAAATATTTTGGTAGTATATTTCCGCTATTGTGCATTTATTTATTCAATTTTAGTTTAGGATTCAGATTTACTGTTTGATGTAAATAACCAAAGGTTGGTTAAGTTTTTGCCACCTTTAGTTTCTACATGTGAAAAAGTCACTGTAATTCAGTCGGTCTTAAAACAAAATATACGTTAAGATGTAGGGTCGTATAAACGGTATTCTCTTACACATTCCGAGTTTCGCTCTTCCCATAGTCAAACCTTAAACAAGCGTAAATGTCTTGATATATTATGTTACCAAACCACAGAAATAGTAAATTCTGCTGCTCTGTCTCGACAAGAGACAAATACATAAAGTTGCCATACAGTTGTGTCGTTATTTGTTAATAAAAGTTACTTTTGTCATTTTCCCATTTTAATTAATATTTACATGCTCGTATAATGAGAGTAACCTTTGTTGTGTTTAGAATTTATTTTTCCAACACTGTGAGTTATAAAAAATCGGAGTCTAGTGCTTCAAAATAAATAAACCTAAAAGTTGTTATTGCCAGCAGAACTCGTATAAAATGTCTAAACACAGTGTTTCATCACAACGTATTATTTCACACGGTAGCATTCGATTACTTCTATAGTTACATGTAAAAGAATATCTATCACTGTTAGAAAAATCTAGTGAATAAATAAGTGAAATTTACAACAGCATACGTTTTATGTATGTGAAGACACTGGAACGGAGAAACAAAATGTGTTTTTTAAAACTACTAGGGCAAATTTAGAGCATTGCGAATTTGTCAAAAGGCTGATATGACCTTTATTTACCCCATGTCCTAAGGAATTACTCGACCCGTAATCTGATTGATTGCGACTTTTTGATAGCATTAAATTTACGAATATCAATCTATATTGAAATAAAGTGATATAATCAATAATCAGTATTGGTTTTAATAATAAAAGACAAACAATATAATATCCGACAAAGTCAGGAGATACTATAGCGGTAGAGTAGCAGTGTTTGATTATAACAGAATATTTTCCCTTGAAACTGCGCATAGCGATGAGTTTAAATGCGTAGACAATCTTGGTTCTGTTACTATATCATATAGTTAGCCATGAAATAAAAGTATATAAAAAATAGTTTTATCGGGAAGAGGAATGCAACATTTTCTACAATGTGGAACAAAGAAAACAAGCCCATTAAAAGACTGTAATAACGACAACCATGGTAAATAAATCATTGGAATCAACTGTAATTAACGTTAGATCGTATTAGATAGATGCAATCATACATAGAATGGATATAATTGAGGATCATTGATGTTTTTCTGCGTCGTTGATTTAAAAATTGGTGCGGGTAAAGTAGTGGATGGGGGCAAGTTTTGGGTACAGTGCTCGGATAAAGATTAGATCGTACATATTTAGACAAAAATACATTTCATTGTTTAGGTTTTTGATTGCATTTAGGAAAATGTATGTAGAAGACACAATCAAATAATTTTAAACAATTCTTTAAAATCTTAGATCCTAAAATTTAAATTTGTTCAATAATCGCAAGAAGAACTCCCTTGCAATTTCTCTACTGAACATTACTACAAAACAAACTGATCCTAATAACTTTAGTGTAAGGTAATAAGGAGCTATAAATACGAAAATTTAAGAAATGATTTTGTGGCCTTTTTAAGAAAGCTATTCACGACATGCAACGATATTTTAATTGTGCGAGCTATATCTACGCACAATGTTTTCCAGCAATAAATCGTGCATAGAGTGAAAGGTTAGTTAAAGATATTGTTTATGCTGTTGTTTTGAGCTGTGCTATTTACATGACAGAACTCCATTAATTTGAAAAAAAATCCCGTATCTATTTTACTGCATTCCACAATCGTTTTGTTAAAATGATGTGTATAAGATGATTCTATGTATAAGATATATATATATATATATTCTAAATAATTGTGAAATTATTTATGGTTAGAAACCATCCTGTCAGTCGTAAAGTGAAGCATGACCAAATGACAACAATATGAAAAATGAGTATATATAATTCTACCTTTCAGTCCCAATATGTCAAATTGAATTTTCAAATAACATTTGATTTGCTCGCAAACGAAGTCTTCCTTTTGAATATTGTAAAGGATTTCAGACTTTAAGAAGAATTAATTGCCTTCAGCATTTATAACTTGGAGATTTAAATGCTCACACAGGGTATATTGTTTTTGTTTTACGCAACTAGGAAAACAATTATATACAGAGCGTACTCCTGGGAAATAAAAGAAAGTCCCTTGAGAGCCTATACACGTCTATCTCGAATTCCTCTCAGGGTTATTTCTATATGTTTGGCTTAATTTATTTGTATTTATGATTTGCGTTGTACTTTTGCTCGTGTGTATTTATGTGGGTATTTTAAATGCAAATAGTAAAATATTTTGAAGATGTAACTATACTTTACTTTAAATGATGTAATAAATATCAAATATAGAAAATAGTTACCCTACTCAATCTTATAAATAGCACAGTGAATAAATTTTTCGTTTTAAATTCAAGTAATAAAGAGTTTCTTCGAGTTTACAGTTATGTATAAAAATTGTTTTAGTAATTGTCAAACAGGAGATTCCATCTCTAATATGGCATCTAATTGCTAAATTGAAAATGATTTATATCGCAATTTTATTTTTGTAATTTATTTTATTTTGACTTTATTCATTGTATTGAAATTTAAGTAAAACACAAACTATTGGCAGTACCATTGTTGTAGTTTGATTATGATCTGTTTATATCAATACAATAATGTAAACAGTACCGTAATTATATATGCTCTCCCATCGCTTTTTTGATTACTATAGTAGTTATGGAAGAGCTTAGAAGCCCATTTATTTTCAGTTTAAAGTGGGCATATTCCAATATGTTATTATCTTTAATACGAGTGTCTACGACATTAAAATATATGCTAGTAATAGGAAAATGTTCATAATTATTTATACCCTATTGGTTGGTTAGGAAATATATTTAAAAAATAATTCAATACTCTTCATTTAAATAAGCAGATTGTATAGAGCAATCTTAAAACACTAAGAGGAGTGTTTATGATTCCCAGATTTAGTTTGTTTATATATGTACTCGTTTTTTGTGTTACAACAAAAAAATATAATAGACCTTTACAATTCAGCCAAGAATTTTTAAAGGCTAACTGTACCAACATCCTGAGGAAAAATGAAGAATATTATAAATATATGAGTTATATAGGTTCAACAATAATTTTTTGCCAAATGACTTACAACCCTGAAAAATTTATTAATTTGCTCCCTAACCTTATATACTCGTACTTTGAACAAGGTACTGAATTTTGATTTCATCCAAATCAGTTTATTTATTAAATTGTTATAGGTATTATATTTATATATTTCTAAAGCTTTCTAAATATTCATTGTAAGAGCTTTGTTAATTTTTTTGTATGTATCATATTATCCGTATTTGTAAATTGATACAATGACTATTAAAATTCGATGGCTGAAATACTTTGTCAGCAATAATGCTGTATGTATGAATATTAGATTTTTTTTAGTTTTTCTTATATCACCTTTATTACAGTTATCTCGCTCCAATCTTTACTGGCGTTTGTTAAATCATATTATTAATGTTATTATTTACATTCAATATAATTAATAATTTATTTTTATCTTTACATACAAATTTGAGTTTGATACCTTTAAATATGTGTCTCTTTATTTCGTTACCACTAATTGTAAATGACTTCCATAATGTTCTAATATCATTATTGTTGTTTATTTTATTATTATATAATTTTTTAAAATGTTTATTGGGTTTATACACAGTTTTCGTTTTGTAACTATTTCCGAACGATATTTCATATATGTATATATATATATATATATATATATATATATATATATATATATATATATATATATATATATATATATATATATATGAGTGGAAAAATATAAACACCTCGTTATAGTTCTCTGAATTATTAAGATTTGAATGTAATATATAGTATATGGATGACGAAATGACGAAACAAAGACAGGAGAGACAATATGTATATATATATATATATATATATATATATATATATATATATATATATATATATATATATATATCGCAATATGTATTCTTGTGTATTAATAAAGAACATAAGTCAAAATACAAACACAAGAATTATAAGTGAATTTACAATTCAAAGCTTTTCGTTTTCTAACAGTACCAACATTATCAGGAATATTCTGATGATGTTGGTACTGTTAGCCAACGAAAACCTTTGAATTGTAAATTTAATTATTATTATTGTATTTGTATTTTGACTTATGTTCTTTATATATATATATATATATATATATATATATATATATATATATATATATATATAGTCTCTCCCGTCTTTTTTACGTCATCTATATACTATATATTTCAATCAAAACCTATTTATTGTGATAACTATAACAATGTGTTTATATTCCAAGAGGTATACCATTCCAAGAGTGAAACAACTATTTTTTTTATTTACGTATTTTTCTTTCATCCAAAGTTACCCATTTAAGACCATTCTTACATTTATAAAACCATCATCCATATATTAAAACCCACTACTGTTTTTATTACATGACCTAATAATTTCACTCATGTTATTATATGAATATAGTTACCATATTTCAGATATTATACTTAGTAAAAGAAACCCGTAGGCAGACCATCATCCCGTTTGTAAATTGTATTATTTTACAAAATATAGTTTCATTTGTTAGTATTTTTAGTTAGTGTATGACTTATAATATTAATATTCTAACTCTCTCATTTCGCTTCAATTTAGGTTTTGCATTTAAAACAGACCTAATATTTACAAAATTTTAGACTTCTTTGAAAATTAGATTGAAATTAAAGTTATTTCTTGCTTTAATAATTTGAAGAGAAATGAAAAACTTTATTCAGTAATACTTCATCGTGTTTGTTTAGTCTAAATACATTATCAAAAACATTTAAATAAACTTGGTGAGTTTTTATTTTACCCAATAGTATTTCGTGGTTATATTAAAGCCAAGGGCTTGGATGGTTCATACATCGCCTTGAGTAATGACAGATGACAATTTTAGACATGATTTGACAAGTCACAAATCAACGTTTGGAAACACCGATATTTTACTATCGGCCAAATTAATTAACTAAAACGTCAAATTCGAGCGTATAATCAAATTGACAAATTACATTCTCTAGAAGGATCAGAATTTCAATGCTTAATATTCACAGGGGATGTTGCTTGAATGGAAATCAACCAAAGGTTTAGTTGTTTGAAAAATAATAGTAATATCTTCATTATTATTCTTAGTATCAATCTGAGTTAAATCTATGCAGCATGCCGTAAGTTAGTTACTTTGTCATCTAATTAGCCTTGCAATGTTAGAATACAAAGTTTTGCTGTTGTCAAACGTCATTGCAATCATATGCTTTAACGAGTAGGACAATAAATGAGTGCTAAGTAATATTATGTAAAAACCAGAAATGGACAATTGTTGCATATTAAGTTTTAACATTTGGTTTCATTTCTGTCGAGGTTAGTGTATTAGGAAAAAACCTATTTCCTAAACTGCGGGACCGAATGGCTTTATTTTTTCAGTATTGTCTTGACGAGAATCATATATAATTAGACACAAAAATCAAAGATTCTCTGAACAAGTGAATATTTGTACATTTCAAGATAATAAGATTGTATAATACTTTCTATATAAATGTATTTTACATGTAATAGATGTTTAATTGTTAAGATATCGTTTCGTTATTAATATGTTGAAGATTTTTATTTTTTATTATTATTTGAAAGTAACGAGTGCTTACTAAATATCCTTAATTCTTAACAAAAAGTCCAGCGACTTTCCCAAACAGTCGACATACCTAAAAGGGAACCAATAAAAAATGGAGATACTTTTATTTATCCATCCAATTAAATAAATATTTGCACAAATACAATACAAATATGTAATATACTCTACTATTATTTAGTAATGACGTCATTTTATAACAGAATAACTATCAGGCTGTGAATGAGGAAAATTTAACATACCAATCGTCTTCATGCACAGAGTTGTTTAAAATTGCACTGTTTACTATAAACATAATAACCTATTGTAAATCTTGTGTGAATTAACTTTGAAACATTGTGTTAAATCACACAGAAAATTCAAATAAATTGACAAAAACCATACGCATTTTCGTTTAAATAAATCTATCCATTTCTACTGCAAATCATTTTCTATCATCAACATCTATCAATTTCCGGAATGAACTGCAATTCTCACCATCTGAAACCCTTACTTGTTGATGAATTTTGTCACGGAAACACATGACCCTTCTTTTATAAAGCACAGATTGTATCTCAAATGTACACATTCGTTCAATCCTAATAATTAAGCGCTACATAAATATTGGAAAGTATTTAAAAACTGTAAAACCATTTTACGTTTCTGTGTACTTATATGAGCACATACGTAAAATTCCATGATTTTTACGTTTGTAATGATAAGTAAAAATGTAATCAGTTGTACTGTCACTAAATTGTATACCTTGCACCCAGCGAACATTCATGGATTTTCATTGTTCTGCGTTTCCTTATATCCATGTGGAACTCTTTCTGTTTTTCTACATTAGTTTTCTTCTACTACTAGTTTTTGAAGACCGACTTTCTCGTTGATTTCCTGTTTCCCTTAGTTATTTATACCTTCATATTTTTGAGAGCTTTTCATATTTTTGATGAAAAAATAGATTTTCTTATTTCCATATTCATTGGATTTCATATACCATATTTTCCCTTAGTTACAGCTTCATTTAATGTTGTATTTGACTATAGACCAATTTATCTGTGGTTTGTAAACAATAGATAAATAATGGCTATATAAGAACAAACAATAGCCCAACACACGAAGTACACTTGTAGTTGAGCAATACTGTAGTGCCTTTTGAATCCGGTAAAGTCTAGAAAGAATATAAAAGACCCTTTAAAACACTATATTTTTTTAATTCTATAGGTATTCTCAAACATTTGTAAATGGTTTTACATATCAAAATCCTGAAACGTATTATACTGAAAAGCAATTTTTGCAGTTAGAAGTTACAGATCGCCCTTTTTTTACAATTATCAAGCTGGCAAGACGCAAATTTATTAAATTAGCAAAATTAAATGAAGGAAATTTTAATTAGAAATATATAAGTTGCAGCAGTGGACTAAGGTAAAGTATCACACCAAGTCAGACATAAATTAGGTTTAATTTCTTTCATTTAGAATAATATGATTCCTTCCTTTACAGATTAATATTTTCTTCCCGTCTCTTGTTTCAAATAACTTCCTTCTTTCAAAGGCTATACATATTTCGTGTTATTAGTTGTTTATCAGTAAACCAAACTGATTTTCCTAGGACTTGGTTTTATACATACAAAAAAAAAGAGGCAGAACTGTTTTACAAATCTAAGAAATAGATTTCACTTCGTTTTAAATATTTTGCTGTCATTGATGACCATCTTTGCCCAGTTAATTATAGTTTGTTTCATTTTTGTTTTCATAACTCACTGTCCTACCTTTAATAATAATATTTTTTGTCGGATAACGCTGCCCTGACTAAATATATAAGAGCCTCAGTAGATATTTATTTTAGTCATACCAATATATTTTAATTTTGTTGTATTAAACAAGAAACAAAAAAATTAATTTATTACGTACAGGCCTATATAATAATAATTCATTTAAGGGGTTATCACGTGCGCCCTTTGGTAGAAGTTACCTATTATAGATAGATTAAAACAAAATGTGGGAGAAACATTTTCAGATGAAAGCAAATTCGCTTAAAAGGCTTTCTAACATTGCATTGGTAACTAATATCCGACAGTCACTGTTCTACCATCATAACAAACCCTGCGAATCATTAAACACAATGGAAACAGAAAAAAATCCAGTTGTTTTGTAACAACAACCCTGGCTTCGAATCCAATAAAAACCAATCTTGAAATTCCTGGTTCACTCACAAAAGTAGATTCCACTCACCTACTAAATTCTGTCACTATGGAATTGATAAACACCACATATGAACACTTTGTAAAATTCTACACAGATGGTTCAGTTAATAAAAAGAGTCATAGGGGAGGTGCAGCTTTTCATTGTCCAGAATTAAACGAGGATTTTTATCTTCGCTGTGATCCTTCTTCAAGCATGAATGCTGAATTGATGCCTTTAAATGCTCTTTTAGTTTTTTGCAATACTATGGATGCACAGAACATCTGTATTCTCACCGATTCCAGGTCGGCCCATCAAGCCCTTCAAATACAGCACACTACAGACTACCATTTTCGAACATCTGAAATAATTAAACTGTTAAAAAGCTTAGAACTGAAAAATATTGTATTTCAATGGATCCCTAGTCATTGTGGTGTTCCTGGAAATGAGGAAGCTGACAGATCTGCCAAGGAGTCTTGCAACTTGTTTCCATCTCCTGAAAGTTGTTACTCCTTAACTAATTGCAAGGAGGCAGTTGAAAAAGAATCTCATATATGTTGGAGTAAGAAATGGAGAGAATGCAATACTGGGCTCAAATACTATTCATTAAAAAAAAAACCTAATGATCCAAAGATCTTCAAGTCATTATCACGTTCAGTGGCATCTTTTGCGGCACGAGCTCGTATGGGACACATTGTCACCAATAAATATTTGAAAAGGTTCCATATTACTAATGACTCTACCTGTGGAGTGTGCCAGCAAGAAGAATAAATATTAGAGTACATACTTTTGAAATGTCCTGTAACAGCAGCAACAAGGAGTCCCTTGATAAAGCATCTAGAACGGGACATTGCCCTGGACAGAATCTTGAAAAAAAGTTGTTTCTGGCTATTGGCAGATTGTGTGTAAAGGAGACATCGAGCCATCGGGGCCAACCATGGAAGCTCGTAATAAGGTGCTCATCGAATGTCTCAGATAGACACAACAGATCATCGACATACACTAAAAGATTTTCCTCTAACTCCTTACCCAAAGTGATATCTACCGTTCTCACTAGAGCCACTAGGGAGTTTTGGAGTCCGAAAAGCACCACTTTGAAATTATATACTTTATTATTAAATAAAAATCCTGTATATTTTTTGGACTCATTAGTCAACGGTATTTGCCAGAAACTTGACGTTAAATCTAATTTTGAAAAATATCGCCTGTTGCGACCTTTCCTTAGTATATCGTCAATAGTGGGTGCACTTTCATAATCCGGCACAGTTATCTCATTCAACTTCCTAGCGTCTAGGCACAGACGGATGGTCTTGTCTGGTTTTATTACTGTCACCATTGGGTTGATGTAAGGAGTTCTTGAGCGTTCGATGATGTCATATCTGAGGATTCTTTCAATCTCTTCTTGGACCTGTTTACGGTAATTAATTGGAATTGGATAATTCCTTCGTACAAAAGTTTTATTCTCTATTAGTTTCAATTGATGCTTATATTTATTTGATCTTCCCGGTATCTCGCTAAATATATCGTCATATTCCAATATTAGCTGGTTTAATTGATTTTGCTGTTCTTTGTCTAATATACATTTATTTTCTGTTTCTTCTTCTTCGATTCCTAAATGGTTTATTCTCAAATATTTTCTTATTATCCGTCCAGCTTTATCTTTCTTTTTCTTCTTTCTCCTTTTCCAATTTCTTAACTTTCCCTTATTCTCCTTAAACCTACCTTTTATTTTTCTGTTTTTGAATTGTAATGAAATGAAGGTTCTTCTCGTATTTGGATTGGTTCTCATTTTAATTGACTTTCGAACTCTTGATCTAGTAAATGGGGTTTTCTTTTTTCTTTCTTTAATTTCAATTTCTTTCCTTTGGGTTATCTTTCCAGAATCTAAAGTCTTAGGCATGGGCTTCCGAGCTACTTGTTGGTTATTCATTTTAACCTCGTTGTTCCCCCCTTTTAATTGTTTCGACACGACGTTTATATTTTTATTTATATTTATTTTCTTATTTATTATTTTTTCACTCACATTATTTACCCTTTTTGGCACTATTTCGGCCTTACCTTGTTTATTTTTTGTTTTGCTCTTAATCTCAGCTGCAGCTCTTCTTTCCATGTCCTTTGTTTCTTTATCTCCTGTATTGACTCCCTCAGGTCTTAAATTAATTTCCTTATTTATTATATTTTCATTTTTGTTATTTAATTTTTTGTTTTTGTTTAATTTTTCCTCTGTTTCATTTTTTATTTTTCTTTGATATTCGTTTTTTATATTTAAGATTTCCCCTTTACTTGTTTCTTGTCCATTTCCTCCTTCATTCATTCGGCAGTGCCCCTGCTTCTCGCACTGTCGCATTAACCCCTCCTTTTTGCTTTGATGCCCTATTGTTGATGCATCTTCTTTTCCCAGGGTTATCTGACATATTTTTCGGACTTCTTTATTTTCCTCTATCTTTTGTATTTTATTTTTAAAGTCCTGGTACACCATCTTCCCTTCTATCTCGAAGGTCACAAAGCGTCTATCCATGTTTATCCGTGCCTTTAGGTCATACAGTGTGTTGCACCCCATAATCATCTCCGACCGAAGTTTGGAGACCACTATGAAGATGCAGTCCACTTTTATGCCTTTAATTGTTAAGGGAATTAAGCATTGCCGGGTAACCTTTATCTGTGCAGTCTTAATGGCTGTTACAACTCCCACATTGTTGATGGGTAGTTCCAGGAACTTAAACCCATGCAACTTGAGGTTGTTGTAAGCCATTTCTTGAATGACTGACACGTCTGCACCCGTGTCAATCTCTAACTCTATAGAGTGCCCTTCTACCTCACAGTGAATTACAGGGCATGGCTCTTTCTTCTGGTTACCTTCGCCAATCTCCTTGTCCTCTTCTAACAATTCAGCACGAATATCAAGAGATAGTCCACCAACTCTAAGCTCTTGATTTTGGTGTACTTCATTGTTATTTTCCTGTTGTATTGTTTTTTTATTTTGGTTATTTAGGTCTTCCGCCTTTCCTTTAATTAATGTTCCCTGTTTCTCCGGGTAATATTTCCTATATTTTGTTTGTTGTTGGATCTCTAATGGTTTTCTCCTCTTTTCCTTCCTACCATTAGGGATCCTCTCATTTAGTTTTTTGATTGACCATTTGGCCCTGGATTTTGTGGTCTCTTTTCTTTTGTCTGTGGGCCTTCTTCCGTTTGGTTTTGTGGCCTGTACTCTGGCCTTTGTTGTTGCCACTGATTTTGCGGCCTATTTCTTGGTCCCTCTCTTTGGTAGGGCCCCTGTCTCCAGTTTCCTCTCCCTTCTACCGGGTAAGGCTCTTGCCTCCAATTTCCCTTGTATCCGGGGTTTCTCGTTTGGTGTGTCCACCCTCTCCTCTCAGGTTCCCGTTCCTCAGTCCTAGGCTGAGTCCGGTTCCTGGTAGCCTCCTGCTCCATGTTCCTTCGGATGTATTTTACCGCCTCCTCTATGTCGGTAGCCGCCATCCCGGAACATCCTATATACATTCTGTTCCCATAATGCTTCATAATCTTCATAATTAACTCCGCCTGATTGTATGGAGGGGTTAGGTGTCTCGCCGTGTTCACCATTTTTAAGAAATAATTTACCATGTTGTTTGTGCCTCGATGGTATTCATATTTTCCATTTTCGATTCTTCCTCGAATTCTCTCTTGTGCATGAGATCCCCAAAAGTGGCTAAAGAATCTCTCCTTAACTTCATCATAATTTTCCTCCTCCATATTCATGGCCAACCACCATTCTTGTGCTGGTCCTTTAAGATATCTCTCCATTATTTTCCGTTTTTGTCCTTCCTCCATGTCAGGATCAATTTCGGACATCATACCTTCTAGGTGTTTAATGAAATCAATAGGGTCTTCATCTTCTCTACCGTAGAATTCCTTCTTGCTTTTGTCTCCATTATCACCCATCTCAAACATCCTTGATTTAAACAAGGTAGCTATATTTATTCCTTCTCCCATATTCTTTATCTTATTCTCAACTACTTGTACCCTTCTTTCTACTTTTTTGACTTCTCCCTTAACTGTTTCTACAGCCTGTTTATTTTCACTGACTGTTACCTCTAAGTTATACATCTTTTCTACTGTCTCTTGGATTTTATTTCCCATTTCCTCATTCTTTCTTGTAATTCCTTCATTTATTTCATCTATCCTCTTATTCATGATTTCCCAAAGATTCTTAATTTCTTGTTTATCCTCCTCTCTTTCTTTCTTTCTTTCTACTTTTTCCTCTTCTCTTTCTTTCTTTCTTTGTTCCTCTATCTTTTTTACTAATTCTTCTTGTTCCTTTATTCTCCCTTGTTTCTGTTCCTCCTTCTCTTTTAATCTTTCCTGTTTTTGTTCCTCCTTCTTTTTTAATCTTTCCTGTTTTTGTTCCTCCATCATTTTTTTAAAAAACTCCATCATTTCAGATGGTTCTGTGTCTTTTCTCTGTCTTGTCGCCATCTTAAAGTCTCGTATTTAACTATCCTTCTATTCCCTTACTAACTTCTCCTACTTCTATATTTTTACTATATACTGAGTATTTAATTAAATATTCATTTATAATTGTGCTCGATGTGATCCGGTTCAGTGTTCCCTTGACCTTGTCTATCTAACGCCTATGTATTCTATTTACTTTTATTAATAACTAACATTATTTTTTTTTTACTTAATATGCCCTACCGACGCCTACTGAATTTTATTTTACTTAATTATTTACTTTTAATTATTATTATTTATTCTAAGTTCTTTTTAATTTCATTTTTATTATAATTAACTCTTATTTAATTTAAAGAACTTCTTTTGTTTTCATTTTATGATTCCTATTATTATTTACAATTTTAATTGAATTCTATTTAATTAATTTTGTTTCACTAGGCTCCTTAGTCGATTTAAATCTGTCTCTATTTGATGTTGACCCGATGTTACAATGTAAGCATCGAGCCTCAAATGTTGGGCGCCATACTTTTCTTACCGACCTTTTTCCCTGCCTTACCTTGGCTCTTTCTCTTCATCAATTGCTATGTCAGTAAGAAAGTAATGGTTTATCCATTGACTACGAACCTAATTTCATAGACCTGTGCCTCAAGGAATTAACCTCTCAGAGGAACCAACCCCTGAATTTTTGATAAAACCAATTAGCCTCCGATAAGCCCTGTTCAAGCTTCTTTTCGGGTAGTGGGATCTTTGAGAGACACTTGTGATTTAAAGACTATACCTGGATACCTAGTGAACTTATCTTATTTAGAATGAAAACACAGCTAATTGGAAAATATACCTTTTTATTTATTTGTTCCAAGGTTCAAATTAATTATTATTGTTTTTATTAAATTTAACAGGATTTTCTTGACTAACTACTTTTTCAAAATTTCATACAACTTGCCATTGAATTATACATTATTATCTCATTCTATGTTTTTAAATTGTCTTATTATCATTAATTTTATATATAATTTAAATTATCAAAGTTACCATAATTAATTTTGTATATAGTTGTGATTGTTACAGTTAAATTTAACATACTTTAAAATCTGATTCTTTTTCAAACACTTAATATTACTATTTAATGCCTTTAGGCTAGGCCTTGAACAATTAACTTCTTTAGAAATTATTCATTAGAAATTCACTTAGAAAAAGCCATATAAGATATACATCTTTATACTTAATCCATACAATCCCACAGCGATGGGAATGGAAAGTCAATTTTGAATCTTTGTTACTTAAATTTGGGTAACCTAAGAGAGTTGACTAATCAGTCCCTTAGGTTATTCCCATCTTATTTAATTTTGAATTTAAGTTAATATAATTTGAAGTAAAATGTTATTTAAAAAGAATAATTAAATTGATTATATAACCTTGTACTGTAGAAATCTTTTTATCTTCATTAATGTTGTCATCTGTCGGTCCCATTACAGCTTCAAAGGTCTTGGTAGGTAGGCGTCTCTCCATAATTTCGGTTAATCTTCTTATTTTCTTTAATTTTGCATTTTGGTTGTCGAAATTTTGTTCTGGGTATATATGAGCCCTTGCTCATATATATCTTCCTTCCCCTGATCACATCGTAGCACTTTTTACTCTGTTTCTAGCACATTTTTTCTTGTCCTAGTAGCATGGTACAAAAACACGTCTGCTCGCCTTGAGAGCCTAATGCATTCTCATTCTGGATAGCGTCCCTTTTTTGTGAGCCCCACTTCATAGTATCCATTTTTCAACTTTTGACCAATCAGAAAGCCGTTGCCATGGCAATTGACTTTGTTCGGAAATTCTGAACTAAAATTAGTTTCACTTTTTGTAAAAGGCGTTTCTGTATTCTGATGTGTCCTTTCCAATTTTACCTTTTATTTAATAACGTATTTTACTTTATTTCTTCTTATTTTTTATTTTAATTTACTTTTTTAAAATTCCTAATCCAAAGTTCGACTGTAGCGCTTTCGTTTCGTAGTGACAAGATTTATAATCAATACCCTAAGCGGATTTTTCCGAAATCAAATATGACTGCTTCTAGTATAACCTAATTTCTAAGCTATTACATTTTAACATTTAAACTTTATTTTTACATAAATACTATTTTCCCTAGCTAGGCCTAATTTACTTTCCTCACATCTTATAAATTTACATTCTTTATTCCTGATTATATTTAATTACAATTATTTTAATAGCCGGCATCTAGGCCGAGTTTGTTATACTACACAATTACCGTCTTTTTTGTATACATAATTTAGGCTATCCACTTTGAAGTGATAACTTTTCTTATTGATTATAATTTATGTTTTTTAAGTCTAAAGTTATTTCTAATTTTCTTCATTTTACTATTATTTACTCTAGTTTTAATATTATTATTATTATGCTTTAAAATTTTATACATATAAATTTAGCCAATTATTTAACCAGGTTAGGTTTGATTCTGGTATTCTGTACAATTACCCTGATTCTTTGCATCGAACATTCTGGCCGCTGCAATATGTACTCAAAAAATGTGTAAGTAATAATGATATGCAACATGTAAAAAAAAACGATTCATGTGTTTTTAAAATTTGTATAGAAATATTGTAATTTATTTCCTTAAAATATTTTTTTTTTTACTTAATAAAACTAACTATTTAAATGTTTCATTCATGTTTCATGTTTCAATTTAAAATCGCACGTTTGTTTCAGAGACGTTTGGAATTTCTACAGACCAATTTCAATTGAATTCCATAAACTAAATTATTAGAACCTACTCAAACTAACTATTTAACCCTATCATGTTTCATGCTTCAATATGCAAGTCCAACGTTTTCTCAGGGGCGTATGACTTTTCTAAAGAACCATTGCAATGTGATTCCCAAAAAATTAATTTGACCAAATAAATTTGGTTTAATAAAACCAACTATTTAATCTTTGCATTTATGTTTCATGTTTTTACATGCAAGATTAATAATTGCGATACTTTTAAAGTCTTTTCTCATTTCAAATGCTTAGCTTTGCACTTCGAACACATTGGAAAACTAATGATTTGTCTTTGTTGGTTTCCCTTTATGTAGTTGTTATCGTCTCCTACATTCGGACATTGTCATCATTTGGGTTACCCCAGTAGATAGATCTTCATCTACACTATATAGTTGCGCACTCGCACATACACATTCTCAAGTTGTAATGTTACCAAAATCCGGAAAATCGCCTAATGATATTAGGTCCAATAGACCAATATATCTACTTTCTGAAATTTCTAAGTTATTTTAAAAGCTCTTACTGAAAAGGTTTAAGCCAGTCACAGATTGGATTCAGAAAAGAAAGATTCCAATTTAGATCAAGTACATAGAATAACGAGTATAATAGAAAGAGTCTTAGAAGGTAAACAGATCTGCAATGCACTATTTCAAAATGTGGCCCAAGCTCTTGATAAGGTGTGGCATAAAAGCTTGATCCATAAATTAAAAAAGATGATTCCAAAAGAATATGATTCATTGTTGATATCATGTATAAAATGCAAAACATTCAAAAACAAAGAAGAAGTAGAATATTCCAAAATTAAGGTTAATCAAAGCAAGATTGCTCCAAGTTAGTGTACTGGGTCCAATAATATACTTATTTTACACCTGTGATATTCCAACCACGACAGAAGTAATCGTAGTAATATTTGCAGATGAAAAAGCACTATTAGAAAATGACAAAGACATATAAATCTACGGAAAAGGTGAAGAGGCAAGAAACAAACTCAAGTGAATAGCAATAATGGACAGGTAAATGGAAAATAAAACTGAATAAAGTGATGCCAGTCCACACCAACTTCACGAATAAGGTATTACAGATCTAGCTTAAATGGGTGCTAACGGAATTATCTTCTCTTAATCAAATAAAGCTGAATATCTAGGTATGAACCTAGATGCTAACCTAAGATGGAAATACCACATCAAGAAAAAGAAGAACGATGTAAATATCAAATACCTTAAGTAATTGTAACTATTGGATAAAAATACAAACCTCTCGCTAGAAAATAAATTACACCATTACAATCAGATTTTTTTACCAGTTTGACTTTATCTGTCAATTTACCTGTTCTACATCTTTCGGAATCTGCAATGGAATCTAATGTAAATAAGGTACTGGTAAATAGAGATAATTTCCCTTAGTATGTAAAAATAAAAAGATTTTACCGAGACCTAAATATTCCGAGGATATCAGAAGAGATAAAGAAGATGGCCAACTAACATGAAAAGAGACCTCACATACATCCTCATACAGAGACACTTTATAATTTTGATACTTCACAACTTATTCGTAGGGATCACATTTAAAATGTAATTATATGGTTTTTATTAGAATAATTCTATTTATTTAAAAATGATCTGTGACTCCGCCAAACTACCATTTCAGCTATATTTGGTTGGACAGTAGCTTTACTAACGCAAAGTGGATTAGGAATAGTTGTGCAATAGAAAAGTCGCACGTAGGGTGAGGGTACCGGAATTAAAATGCAAGAAGTGACCTTAACAGTGTCTGGGCTTAATGGAGCGCGTGTCCTAACTGCCGAATGGGTTGATAATGTTCCTAATCCGACCTTGTACGTCTATACAACCGGCTCCGTTTACTTAGCGGGGAGTCTTATTGTTTTAGATTGTTTGGGTGGTGCTGCTTTAGAATTACGATCAACAGACGATTTTTCAATAAAATTATAAATGTTAAAAGACAATTTTAAAAATATAAAACAAAAGTAAATATCACGATTTGAGAGTCTAGTGCAGTGGCTACCAACAAAATGTTTTCAATGACTCCCTCATCGGTCGCTATGTTGGTAAGGGTCCTTCTCATTGTTTAGCTTAAATTAAAGAACACATGCAATAATTTGTTATATTAGTTATGAGTATATAGATTATGGTTTGCTTACCTAGTTACTTGAAAGTGGATGTTCTTACATATAACAATTAAATTTTGTGCCACCACAAGTTTTAGAAGTATTTAATTTTTATTAAAGGTAGAAAAAGGAAGAATATCAACATTGTAAAGTCTGTAGGTTCAAGCGGAATTATTTATACCTATTTCTATAATTATTTTGTTCAAGACAAGGAGGTAAAGACGTAAAATAGATGTTTTAATTGCGGTAACCCGGAAACAGTTATTGAATCAAATTAAATATCAATATTTCCTAATCTTGCGCAAACAATAGAACTATTTTAAATCTGTATATTGAGGATGACTGGGTAGGTTTTTATTTATTGAAACAAAACAATCAAAATCGTTGATAATTTAAATTGGATACTGTGAGGAATCAAGCAGGTTATCAGATGAAGGTAAACCCTCAATCGCGTGAAGTACTACTGAATACTATTCTTCAGAAAAACCATTTAATCACTGTTCACACTCTTTATTCTTTTAAATAAATTCCTATATACGTGTATATTGCAAACGGCAAAAATAAATATTTCAAAACTTTTTCACATAGTCTTCATTATTTATGGCCCACTTTGGCATATCCCATTCGCAATTCTATACCCTGATCCCAATCTGTATGCTGTATTATTAATTTAATATGTTAATATTGTAAATATCTCGACGAAATATGACAAGGATATAAGTCAAAATCTGTGAGGTTGGAATATAACTGAATATTCTCATCGGGTTTACATCCGTTTCATTTCGAATACTATTTTTAACATGTTAAATATAGTTTTAATGTAATAAAATATAATGCTATCAATATCACTTGCGCCTACTGATTTATTATTTATTATTTAAAGTAAATTTATATAAGTATTGTAATTGAGTTCGGACTAAAAACTCAAGTACCGGCTAAATTGAAATCGTTATACACTTTTTTCAATCTTTACAATACGTCGTAATGTCCATGGTCAAACAAAGAGTTTGCTTCTTGCATTTATTGAATTTTTTTCCTTTTATCTCGTGACTTGAGATTTTGTCTCTGTTTTGAAATTTCAGTTCTGCTTTGACCTACTCATCCAAGATGATAGTAGTAGCATCATTTATGATGTATTTCTCAAATTTATGACGTATAGTCTCGAATTCTAAGAGGGAGCAATTATGAAAAAGAAATAATAATGTAATGATTGGGCTTTAATGTTGCTACTGAGTAATTATATGTGATTTTACTACAATATCTGCTCTTAATATTAAAAACCAACCATCCAAACATCTATGCACATTTTGTAATAACAAGTGATATCACATTAATAATGTTTTCATATAGGATGATTTGTATCGGATATTTTTAAATTCAAAAAACAAAACTGTTCTTTTTGCAATTAAAAACAAAGTTTAAAGAATAAGCAATAAAAAGCATTTAAAATATATTAAAGACGTTTCTTAATGTAACACCCTAATTCTTTCAATTGTAACTAGCGCTACGGAATTTTTTACACGTCCATTAAAAGAATATTATGAAACACAGTTGCTCCAATTATTCCTCCATGCAGACATTTTTTATTTAAAAATTGTTTTATTCTTATTAAATACTGCATACAACTGCATCTTTTCATTATCATGCGGAATGAGGTAAATATATTGTTAACATTAAATTGTATGTAAGCAATACATTTTAGTTGAATCTAATAACTTGTAGCATACCTAACCTACATATTTCCACATTTAAAAGGGTTATCTGGAACATTAGTGTGGATGTGCCTTATCAAGGAAACAATGGCTCCCAGTATACAAGACAGAGATTGCAAACCTATATTTAACCGCAATATATTTAATTATTCCATTATTTTACAACTTTTTTAACAATTTGCTTTTTCTAGAAGAAAATATATGTAATATCTCTTCTCCGCAAGTCTTAAACACTATAGGTTTAGGGTCTATCTAAATTAAAATATTGTTATATTAAATAACAGATACAACTTTTCATAGCCAGTAAGCTAAGAAACCTAGTTCATTTTATCTAAATAAAATATACAAATGTATATTTCTGCAAATAATTATTAAAAAATGATTTTATAATGGTAAAACCTATGTACAGGTATATAGTGCAACTTGACCGATGTTTAATTAGATATTTACTTGCAAGTTAAAAAATGATAGCTGAATAAAAACATTAAATGTTAACTGTTAATTGAAAATAACAAAAATAGGCGCCATCATCTTAGAGGAGCACATTCGAAGGTAGTAGAAAACGGAGTGTATACTATTTCCGAGTAACAATCAGGGTACTAATCAAGTCCAACGTAGCTGTTTTCTACATTTTCTACGAAAATGTCCCCTTACAATGACTTTGAGTTCTAGTTGTCAGTTGTTAAATTCTAGACCACCGTTAATGAAGTGTTTACAATTTATCTGAGTTGGCTTCACACTTTGTTTCTGACAACATAGAAATATTTCACGGTAAACTAGTCCCTCTTTGCTTCTTGATTCCTGGAACGTGCAATAAAACAGCAGGGTCGGTAAATTCACCATTACTTTCCTATTGTATTGCATTTTTCATTCGTCTGAGGAAACCAAAATTATTTTCTTCAAATACAGAGTTATCTTATTTTAAAAAACGGTTTTCGTTTAAAGAGAAAAAAAGCAATGGCGTTCCAATAACAATTCACTGCATAAATATTATCGGGGGAGGATGAACTAATCAATCACCTTATCTATTCTACCAAGGATGGAGGTAGATGAAAAATATCATAATAATAGCTAGCTTTTCATATTATAATATAAATAATTTCATGAATATTTGAAGGTAATACTATTCAACTATGAGCATATTTCTCTGTTTTACAATTTCTCCTCTTCGCCCTACTTTCCTTCCTATTCCTCTTAATCACTACTTTCTTTACGAAAAGTCTCTTCAGTAATACAAACAAATAGTGTAGTTCTAAAATATTTTATTGTAATACTACACTGTTATATATACAATGGTTATACTTTTAACGTTATTGAAACATAATTAATCAAGTTATTTCCTTTACGAGTGTCCTTTGAATCTAAATGTACGTAATGGTTTATATAAAAAGGTTTATGTTGGCTTATGATGATGATGGGATTCCGTTATCAATATTTTATTGTTCATACATATCCTGATAAACAATATAAATAAGGGAAAAGTGGTTTTTAAAACGGTAAACCCTGACTACATGTTGGAAACGTAAATAAAGCCAATTCTAATTACTTCCTCATTGACCACTTTTTCACAATAATGATGTTGACGCTAAGGTTCGAAGTGTATTCAAATACGCAGTAGTACTGTTCCTATGATTTCATTGCTGGCAATAATTTATAGTAGGGAATTACTAAATCACTTTCTATGAAAAATGAATGTTTACAGTGCGTGTGAGAGAAAATATATTGCTAGGTTATTTGCTAAAACAGATCGATTTGATAATTTATTGTTTAATATTGCTTACGTTTTCGTATTTTGTGAATATTATTAATTGAATAAATCATCATTAATGCCGAACAAATACCCAAGAAAAAAAAACGTTTTGTTTGTGACCGTAAGTTTAAATTTACAATGCACATTTCTCATTCCTGCTTAGAGGTCAAATGCTTTACATAGATTCACATTTAATCATTTTAGATCTTATTTGAAAGTATTAAAAAGGATAACTTAAATCATTCAACAAAAATGGAATATGGTTTTGAAAAACAATTTATGATTTAAGACAATTCATTTATTTTAAATATAACCTATATTTCTAATATACTTATTACGCCTGCTTTCACAGTATTTCTATAAATATAGAAAAAGAAAAAGAATATGTTTTACATTTTTGCAAATCGATCAACTCATGTAGTTTATTTATGAAAAATATTATTTACTGTATGAGTGTTTTTTAGATGAATTCTTTCAATTCACTATTCTTTAATACACTAATTTCGATGTAGAAAATTCTTTCTCGTTGCTATTTTTAAATAATTATTTACGTGTTTAATGTTGTATATTATTTAAAACCAGTATATGCTTGTTTTTAAAATCGTTTTTAAATATTAGGTAAATTATATTCACAACTACAATCATATCTCCAAAACTGAAATCAATTATTACCGATAGTTACCTACTGTATATAGTCTAATGATCGGAAGAATCATCGGTATGAAGATATATTCATATGACTTATACATGGAAAACCTGTTCTCATAAATGGTGTAAGTCTAGCTAGAAAGAATAAAGGAAACATATTTTTCAAAATGAATGCTGTGAAGTAAAATAGAAGTGCCATATAATATTGTCTTAATGCACGACAAACCTTTCCAATGAGAATGTTGACTTTTTTCAAAAGACCCACTTTCTCTTATGTACAGGATTTATTGCTATAAGACCCTCTGCATAAATGATACTCTTATTTTATATGTTTGAGCTTATCAGAAGGTATATAGAAAATAAATGACCATAAACATTCTAGTGATGAACAAGATATTCATTATCTTTAAATATTTCCCCCTTTTCTCAATCAACAGTTTCTCGAAATACTCTAATCATTATGTTTCCATTATCCTATCTATAGTAAAGTTGCTTGTCGTTTGTGCTCAACACATTTAAGATTTATGAATTATGTAATATATTAGATAATATATTATGTACATTGTTTAATATAATGTTAATTTGATATATTATTTTACTTCAAACAAGTTATATAACAAAATATATAACCAAGATATTATTTCTTGTTTTAATCCAAGATATTATTTTATTGACCTACAATCACAAATAATACAAGCAAGGGGAAGTTGAAAGATTTACATAATATTGAATGTAAATAGGATAACACAAACGAATAGATATGTGGAAGTTTGGCCCGGATATCTGCTCACGTTGAACTCATAGCACTTGTGTAGATACAGTTATAGTCAACGAAATTTAACTATATGATTACAGTCTCTGGGGTGTTTTCTAACGGAGGAAAAATTGTCAGGATTTGAAAGATTTTATTTGACATAGAACTTGAAATTATATACGTTTCGATTTTTTAAGAAAAGGGCTATGCAGTGTAAGGAAATAAGAAACGACACAAGAGGAAAGAATTGTTTTGACATCAAACTCCGAGTAAAGAAAATGTGTAACCGGAATCTGCTTAAGTCCAAAATTCTCGTGTAAATGAGGCTTAAATTAGAAATCAGAACTCAGTATAAAACATTGTAATATAGTGAATGAATAACTAAGCATAGACATTTTTATTCCAGACCTAAATTCGTGTTAGAACAATTTCTAGGTACAACAACTTTTACCGTTGTAAAACTTACAAAAATTGCTGTTTCACTTGTATGATGTTTCGGATTGAGAAAAAAAATTATATTAGTAAACAAATTAAGTAATTAGAAGAATATAGTATTAAAATAATAGTTATTAGCGCTCAAAATTATTTACTGATTAGGTATATATGGGTCTCCTTATAGTCTATATTAGCATCTCAATCGTATGTGGTATAAGAGTTAAATTAATCTAACATCTAAGGAAATTGTATTAGTTTTGTATATATATTGTCGTTGAAACGAATAGCGGCTAAAGATATTTTAATATTGTAATCGATGTGTCCCCCTCCTATCTTCGCATTCGCCCTGAAGTTTTTATGTGTTATTCGTATCCCCTCATTATCCTCATATAATTTTCTCTATCATCTGTCAATACCAATCGTTTGCTCACAAACTGTAAGGTCAGTAAGAAACGTTAATTTTTTTCATATTTAGTTTGATATAACATCTTCAAAACAGTGCAGAAAACATTGTATCAGCCAGTCCCCCAGTTTATGAAAAATCTAATCCAACCATATGAAACTCTGAATCCAACAAATTTAATAAAATTCGTTCTAAAGCAGGACAAACGTTGTGAATGACAGAACTTTTTTTATAATCAGTTTTAATCATATACTCTTCCAGCAAACCGTTTGAAATAAATTCAAAATTCTCTGTCTGGCTGAACATGACTAGTGTTAGCCCAACCCACTTGTTATTGTTAGTTTAAAATTAATTGTCCATTCTTGTCTCACATTATGTTACTTATTACTCATAAGCTATACTGATTACCTCTATATATCTAATGTTAGCAATAAATTCGCCGACGTAACTGTACTGACATCAGTATTCTTTGTAAATTACGTCGAATGTACAAACACTCGTATTGGTAAGAACAGAATCGTACATATACTCTTTCATTGATTCATTGTACTTTTAATATTGGAAGAATATACGGATTTATGTTTGAAATATATAATACGGATTTATATTTGTACGTGAGACCCACAATGGAATATGCTTGTGAAGTGGTCTCTTTAGCAATCAGCAGCAACCTCTAAAAGCTTGACAGAATACCGAATAATGCTCTAAGAATAGTCACTGGAGGAGCTATTTCTACACCAATTTGTACCATGGAGATCCAAACAGACACAGAACCCTTAAGTACCAGGTGAGGGAAACTTACACTGAAGTTCTGGGAGGGATTCAAAAGAGTTGACTACATGTACTGGAGCGGATACAAGGCAGCCACACGCCGCTTAATAAAAACACAAACGACTCCTCTTGAACACATGCAAAACATCAGAACTAAATATAACATCCACCTAGGCATCCCTGCGCCTATGAAAACTTTCAATACAGTTTTTGGCGCATCACCTTAAATGAATCATTCACTGCTGAGCCAATCCCAGCGTTATAACTTTGTATTAGTATAATAATTTATTGAGGTAAATTAATTATTTTGGAATAATTTACTATTTTGATATAAAATTGGAAAGGGTATAAAAAAGGATCTGTGTTGTTGGACTGAATACATAAATGTGTTTGATCCATAACACTCGGATTGTTCACATCCATGTAATTCCGAATACTTGTTTTTCACCTCTAATACAACACAAAATATTAAGCTATACCAAAGGGATTTCCATGATGTTGATAATACAAAAAGCTCTCAAAACCAATGAAGCCAAGTAACAGAATAATCATTCTTTTTTAAAGAACATGATTAGTCTCGAATTAAAAAAAAAATAATAAAACAATACAAATTTTTGGAGATAATGCAGAACCACACCAAGGAATAAATAACCAAAGAAAACTATGGAAGTCACGCAAAAGGCGGTCTACAAAGTCTAGTAATAGAAAGAGAACCAAGTGGGAATTTCAGAAAAAGGTTAACAAGAGTATATGGAAACGCAGAGCATTGGAATCCATGAATACTAACTATGTTTGGATTACACACTGCACAGTCCTACTGGGTACATCTATACTCATCTTAAAAACGTAAATGAAATATTACGAATACATTTACATAAGAACAAAGAAACGTAAATTGATTTTCAAGCTCTTAAATACATTTACAATATTTATGTTACGACTAAATATTAGGATTGAGCGAATAAATGTACATTTGATACAAAATGTGCTGTATATAATAAGGGTCATTGTTTCCGTGATAATCTTTATCCAAAATTAATGGTTCCAGGAGGTGCTAATTGCAGCTCAACCCAGAAATTGACAGCCTATGATATAAAACGATTCCCAGTAGAAATCTACAAATTTATTCAAACGATAAAGCCTATAAAGCCGCTAATTAGCCGTGTCCTTTTATTTATATTAATTTACTTTAATTGTCTATGTGATTCAACACAATGTTTAAAAAAAATTAGCACGAGTTACAATAGGTTATTATGTTTATAAAAAATAATGTAATCATAAGTAACTTTGATGCATGTAGAGAACAGGTATGTTAAATTGTCCTCCTTTACGGTCTGATACTTATGCATTGTGAAGATCGAATATTTTATATGTTATTTATGTAGATATTTATTTTATTAGATGAATAAATACCTGAATATCTATTGTATAATTGTTTTTTTTACTCTATGTCGATTCTTTGTGATATTCGTTCGCCCTGTTGAATAATATTTAAAATACAAATCCTCACCATTTGAATAATGCAAGGACATCATAACTCTTAGCCAAACAAGATAGATCAATTTCTATTACTTTTTTAATACATGTACTTAGGATCTATTACGATGTCTAGTTGTATTATTGTTCACGTCAAAACAGTACCGAAAATATGAAGACATTTAGCCACCAAGATTAGAAAATAGGTTCTTCCTTGTAATGAAACACACAAAACTCCCCACAAAATTCTCAAAATGTTATTACCAGTCTGACAACAATTGTCCTTTTTTGTTCTTACATAACTAAAAATCTGAGTTGTCCACTCTAACCAAACGAAGCGATTCAATGATTGAATGATTCTTTAATCAAACTTTGTAGACTTGCTTTTTTTGATTTTAAAGGTCTTGCATACCACATGTGACTTGTATCAAATATCGTGTGTTAATCGTTGATTGCTGGCATAGCTACACAAACTATCTAAAACAATAACTAGACCCGCTGCTAAAACAACGGCGTGGGTTTTATTGACATACATGTTCGGATTAGGGAACATTAATAACCCAATCGGCAGTTAGGAGACGCGCTCCAATAAGCACAGCCAGTGTGAAGGGGACAGTATTTTGGCTGAGAGAGTCAAGCAACAGATTGAAGAAAATGACGAACACGTTTTTCTTCACAGTATTTACTCTTGAATAGATATTTCGCCAGATATCCGGCGAAATGTTTTGAACGTACACCGTATTTCGGAATTGTTGACCGGATGTCGAGCCAGCGCCTTCAATTGTATTTGTAGATCGGATCCTCAAAATTGGAACTATCATTAACTGTATAGTGATCGAATTTGTAGTCACGTGGCGTATTATATGCTTTCCAGCAATCTGTGACAATGATCGGTTTTTTCACAAACCAGGGTTTTATAAATTTTTTTAAAGTTTTTGCCGAACGATTCTTCACGGGCACAAGGCACGTGTTCTTCGTTTTTCTGTTAATGCCACCTAAAACCCACTGACCCATTACAATCCTACCTCTCCCGTACTTTCTTTTGCAAAGCTTCGTTTCATCAATTTCCACTATTTCTCCAGGACCACCAAACTGTTGTCAGGTGGTCAATGTATACCTCCCTCTGAAAACTGAACCAATCGACTACTGTTTTGGAACCCACTAGTTAGTGAACTTGACAAAAACGTTGACGCGGGCGCTTTAAAAATGAAAAAAAACTAAAATTAACCTCCAAATTTTATTTATATCTAGCCTGGATTTTTCCAAATAGGTTTCTGTTTTGGTCGACACTCGTTACTCGCACTTCTTCGCAGACTTTCTGTTTTGTACAAACTTCCGCCCACAGTGAAACTTATAGTTTGACGTTATTCTAATTTCGTTCCTGCACTTATTAAACAAGATTTGTTTCGGTAATACGTTGTGGGTTTGGAAAACTTCAACCACGTTCGACTTCAAATAACAATATACTGCATCCTTCAGAAGGCATAAAAACGATGTACTTTACTCAAATTTGTACACTCATACTGCAATAATATGAATGATAATATTATTGACTTAAATGAATACCGTGCTACCCTTTAATGCATCATTGTTGAATTATCGAATAACATTCTACTTACTGTTGGTATGAAGTGATTTCTTTGTTCAAGACTTCTTCTTTGTTTTCTTCACACAGATGCATCACTTACCAATGACTAAAAATTTTGTATTTGATTATTAAACTTCTAGATTTGGTTATAACTTTATTAAACATTACAATATGGGCTATATATAGTAAAATTTAGCTACAAAGTATCCAGTCAGGATAAATTTGGATATAACTTTATTAAACATTAAAATATGGGCTATATATAGTAAAATATAGCTAGGAGTCTCCAGTCAGGATAGATTTGGTTATAACTTTATTCAACATTACAATATCAGCTATATATAGTAAAATTTAGCTACAAAGTATCCAGTCAGGATAGATGTGGTTATAATTTTATACAACAGTAGGACTGGCCTTAGACTGGCACAACTACCCCTAACTCGGCCGCTACGTAACCTAGGACTATAGGAGTAGTTTTGGATGATGCTCAAGGTCATCGCCTACCTGATCGTAGCCTTAGGGGAGGTTTTGAACACGTCCAGAGGGGTGGGGGGTAGTTTTTCGAAAAAAATTATT
Source organism: Prosapia bicincta (assembly GCA_036971475.1). NCBI lineage: Eukaryota > Metazoa > Arthropoda > Insecta > Hemiptera > Cercopidae > Prosapia > Prosapia bicincta. The sequence goes on from JBAIZL010000001.1 coordinate 186,252,930, forward strand.
TTCAACCCACTAACCTAAGCTAGCCAAATTTGATCAAACCTAACCTAACCTATGTGTTGGGGGTGACCTCAGCCACGTTCAAAACCATCTCCGGGGGTAGCTCCGGGGGTGGATTGGGGGTGGGGGGTAGTTTTCGAAAAAATTTTGGAAAAACGTGTCTTGACCAATGGGGTGAGTTTAGAGTCTATTACGGGCTGCTGAGGGGTAGTTTCACTTAGGGGTAGTTTTTACAAAAAATATGAAATTGCCAAAAATCGGTCGGCTGGATCAACAGACAGTACAGGATATGTCTAGAGTCCTTTTTGGACCGTTGCGGGGGTTGTTTCACCTAGGGGTAGTTTTTAAATAAAATATGAAATTGTCAAAAATCGATCGGTTTGATCGAAAGACCGTACGGGATATGTGTCCATTATGGTAGGCTGTGTGGGTGGGATCACCGGTTTTCAGATTGCCAAAAATGATCGAGGTCCTTTTTCGAAAAAATAAAATCCGACCCACTTACCTAAATGATTAAAGACGACTCTGAATGACCTTGAGCATGGACCAGGGGCCTAATTGACTACGTCTAGTGGTGGTTATTGGATCCAACCCAACCAACCCATAGGGTAATATCAAAAGCATGCAGGTCCATCATGAATGAAGGCGGGTCTGAATGAATGAAGGCGGCCCTGAATGACCTTGAGCACAGACCAGGGGCCTAATTGACTACGTCTAGAGGTGGTTATTGGATCCAACCCAACCAACCCATAGGGTAATATCAACAGCGTGCAGGTCCATCATGATTGAAGGCGGGTCTGAATGAATGAAGGCGGGTCTGAATGAATGAAGGCGGCTCTGAATGACCACGATCATAGACTATGAGGTGTATTTGACTACTTCTAGAGGTAATTAATGGAAAAAAACCAAATCAGGCATATGACGCAACAACCCCCGGGACAGCCTCCCCGGAGGTAGCTACCGGCGTGGGGTTATCTTAAGATATAACTGTTTAATATATGAAATATCAACGCTCGAACGATCCCGGGCGGTAGGCCCACCCTAAAATGAACGGTATAACCCAGGGTAATGAGCGGTACAAGTTGAATGTTAAATGCCGCGTAGGCTGCTCACTCGAACCCTGACGGGCCAGCGCCTTAAAAACAAAATATCTAAAAACATACCAGGTATAGCAACAGAGGTATCTAGTAGGGCCCACCTCCAAAGGTAAAAAAATAAACAGCGTAACAAAGCCTTATCGCTTGAGTGAATACGTATGACCTACATGTGCAGGCATGCACAGATAACGCAAATCCCTAGAACCGCAAAGACAAATAGCTACCGGTGGTCTATTTTCATATTATAAAAATAATAAGCAGTTACCTGTACAAAAAAAATAAATACCTTTGCAGATAAGAGAGCAAGAACCTGGACACATAGAAGAATCAAATACGTGTGCAGACAGAAGAAGCAAGGATCTGGACATATAGAAGAAGCAAAGACCTGGACGGATAGGAAAATAAAGGACCCGGACAGGTATACGAGGCAATGCTTGGGCAGATAGAAAAAACAAGGATTTGGACAGGTAGACGAGGTAGGGCTTGGGCAGATAGAAGAAACAACGATCTGGACAGATAGACGAAGCTAGGACATGGATAGGTAGACGAGGCAAGGCCTGGACAGATTGAAGAAGCAATGACCCAGAGAGGTTGATGAGGTAAGGCTTGGACAGATAGAAGAAGCAAGAACCTGGACAAATAGAAGAAGCAAATACCTGGACTAGTATACGGAGTAACGTCCCGAACAGATAGAAGAAACAAATATCTGGACAGATAAAAGAACCAAGGACTTCGGCACGTAGAGGAACTAAGACTTGGACAGACGGAAGAAGCAAGTACATGAACAGATAAGAGAAGTAAGGACCTGGACGGATTGAAGAAGCAAGTACCTGGACAGATAGAAGAAGCAGGGATATGGACAGATAGAAGAAGCCTTGCCAGATAGGGGGAGGTCCTTGTCCTGGACAGATAGAAGAAGCAAATACATGGACACATAGAAGAAGCAAAGACCTGGACAGATAGAATATGCAGGTACCAGGACAAATAGAAGAAGCGAGTAGTTGGACAGATAGAAGAAGTAAGGACTTGGACAGATATGAGAAGCACGGACTTGGGCAGATAGAAGAAGCAAGTACATGGATACATAGAAGATGTAAGGATATGGACAGATATAAGAAGCAAGGACCTGGACCGATAAAAAGAGCAAATACCTGGACAGATAGAAGAAGCAAGGACCTGTACCGATGGAAGAAGCAAGTACATGGACTGATAGAAGAAGCAAGGACCTGGACCGATAAAAGAAACAAGCACCTGGGCAGATAGAAGAAGCAGGTACTTGGACAGATAGTAGAAGTAAGCACCTGGACAGACAGAAGAACCCAAGGCCTACATATATATATATATAATCAGAAATCAATGTAAATAATCAAATAGCCTCAATGGATATATCCTATAGCTGCAAATGTATCTAGATATAAAGGTATATATGGAGAAACACTAATAAAGAGGCCTATCACAAAACGAGAATATATTCGTATATACCGTGTTAAGCCAACATACGTGATAGTCCACATAATGTATTAAACAAATATGCATGTAAGCCTGCATACATACTATGCTAAGCCGACTTACACGAATCCCTAAATGTGCCTACTATGTCGGTAAACCAACGGCCAAAGCCTATATGATCTAAGCCTGACACACATTTACATATCGTCTATCGGGTAGAACCTGACAACTGTATAATACGGGAAGTACTATATGGTATAGCTAACAACGCATAACCTATCACGACCAAGACGGTCAACAAATATTACAATATAATTAAAAAAGTTACGCAACCTATATACATACAGTGCTAAGCCAACATTCAGGCATATATACTTTGTTAAAACAGCATGCAATATACTCTAAATAGCCATATATACGTTGTTAAACCAATATGCAGGTTAACCTATACACCCTGTATTAGGCCGATACCCCACACAGGCGTATATACTATGTTAGGCCCACATAATGCGTTAAACAAACATGTGTGTAAGCCAGCATAAATATCATGCTAAGTCGACAAGGGCCTACAAATTATAACACTTTATATCCAACGCATAGTTTAGCTAAAGGGCTATCACACACTATCCTACAAGTTGCCCACAAATTACCACATAATACATGATCAATAACACATAGTATCCGATGCATAGCCTGACGAAGGGTTAACATATGGTATCCAGAGGCCTCGCTAATGATTAACACATTGTATCCATAAGGCCTACTATGTCGGTAAACCACAGGCCTAAGCTTATGTGATCAGAGCCTGACACACATTTTCACCCCGTCTATCGGGTAGAACCTGACAACTGTATAATACGGGAAGTACTATATGGTATAGCTAACAATGCATAACCTATCACGCCCATGACGGTCAGCAAATACTACAATATAACTAAAAAGTCACGCAGCCTATATACATACAATACTAACCAATATAGGCATAAATACTATGTTAAACCAGCATGCAATATACTCTAAATAGCCATATATACGCTGTTAAACAAATATGCGTGTAAACCTACATAAATACTATGGTAAGCCAACATGCATGCTATCATACTGTGTTAAGCCTAAATACATAATAGAATACATAATGTGTTAAACATATTTGTGTGTAAGTTTGCATAGATATTATGCTAAGAAGACATGGGCCTACAAAGTATAACACATTATATCCAGTGTATAGTTTAACTAATTGATATCACACACTATCCCACAAGTTGCCCACAAATTACAACATAATACCTGATACATAGCCCTGTTAATCATTATCACATAGTATACGATGCAAATCACGACTAGGGCTAACACAATATATCCAAACCATAGCCTGACGATGGGTTAACATATAGTATCCGATGAGAAGTATGAATACATAATATCCGCTGCATAGCTCGGCTAAAGTTCGTCATATAGCACCCGAAGTATAGCTTGACAAACACATAGCATCTCATGAGTGGCGTGATATAAGGTAACACATAGTATCCGATACACAACCTAGGATCGAATATGACGTCATCCAGGTGGAGAACAGGATGGCTGTAATGTTGATACCGACTTCAAAAAGGGCTATGGCCTGTGTAGGCTAGATCAAATAACCAACGTTTCAACTAAACTACAGTCTTACGCGTCGTTTAACCAACCAACATACGCGAAGTTCAAACGAACAGCATTGACACCAAGTCCAAATAGGCTATGGCGGCTATGCCCAGATCAGCGTTTCAGCTAATCAAAATGAAAAACTTACGCTAATCAACCAACATCTACACCGAAGTCAAATGGGTTATGGTTAGTGAAGGCACCGGCAAAAGCTTTAAGCCCTAGACATAATTATAGCTATCAACGCGTACCAAAATAGCTATGCAGAAACCGTCAAGGCCATTACACATATTGTCCAGGTATGTTCTCCATCAAACCGAGACTTTAGACACCATCTCTGTAAAACAGCTACCAATTTATACTCTACCACAATAGGTATGTCAAAACCGTTACCGACTCCTAATCTAAGACAATGGTTACGTAAAGCCCTTTATCAATTTAAGACCTTAAGCGATATCTTCGTAAAGACAGCCACAATAGTTACGTTAAAAAGAGCTACCGATGCTCACCCTACCATAAAAGCTACGTACAGACGGCTAATATTGTATAACCTATCACAAGACTTATGTAAAAACAGCTATGCATAACCTGTCACACAATAACTGCGTAAAGGCAGCTAACAATGCCTACCCCTTTAAAATAGCTACGAAAAGATAACAACCAATACATACCCTATCATAATAGCTATGTAAAGACAATAACTGTGTAAAGGCGTCTAACAATGCCTACCCCATTAAAATAGCTACGAAAATATAACAGCCAATACATACCCTATCATAATAGCTGTGTAAAGACAATTAAAGATGCATACACTAACTCGTTATTGACTGCTACTAAATAATGAACCATCACACTAGCCTCGTAAAGACAGCTACCAACATCACAATAGCTACGTAAAAACAGTTATCGATCAATGACGAAGATAATACTTACGTAAGATCTATATCAGTGCTAAGACAATAGCTCCGTAAGGAAAACCTACCACTGCATGAACTACGACAACAGCAAGGTATGGACGGCTACCAATGCATTACTTATCACAGCTACCAACACATAACTCGTCACATTAGCTAAGTAAACAGCTCTACCAATGCCTAGCCTATCACACAGGCTAACTGAGGGGGTCACTAACTAACCCACCACAATATCTCTGTACACGGCAGAAGGCGTGATGATCCTCATCTTTATCCCACACCCAACAGTAGGTTAGGTTAGAAGCACTCTGGCCAGCTTAGGTTAGTGGGTTGAAAATAATTTTTTCTAAAAACTACCCCTCTAGACGTGGCTGAACCCTCCCCCAAGGCTACGATCAAGGTCACATCGACCGCCTGCATCATCCAAAACCACCCTAACTCTGTTACACGGGCTGATATATATATCATACATGGTATTTATGCGAGTTAACTATCAAAGGTTGGTCGTATCTCCATCAACGGGTATCGCTGACGGGGTTTGTAGAAGTTAGGGGTGGTTTTGGATGATGCAGGCGGTCGATGTGACCTTGATCGTAGCCTTGGGGGAGGGTTCAACCACGTCTAGAGGGGTAGTTTTTAGAAAAAATTATTTTCAACCCACTAACCTAAGCTGGCCAGAGTGCTTCTAACCTAACCTACTGTTGGGTGTGGGATAAAAATGAGGATCATCACGCCTTCTGCCGTGTACAGAGATATTGTGGTGGGTTAGTTAGTGACCCCCTCAGTTAGCCTGTGTGATAGGCTAGGCATTGGTAGAGCTGTTTACTTAGCTAATGTGACGAGTTATGTGTTGGTAGCTGTGATAAGTAATGCATTGGTAGCCGTCCATACCTTGCTGTTGTCGTAGTTCATGCAGTGGTAGGTTTTCCTTACGGAGCTATTGTCTTAGCACTGATATAGATCTTACGTAAGTATTATCTTCGTCATTGATCGATAACTGTTTTTACGTAGCTATTGTGATGTTGGTAGCTGTCTTTACGAGGCTAGTGTGATGGTTCATTATTTAGTAGCAGTCAATAATGAGTTAGCCTATGCATCTATAATTGTCTTTACACGGCTATTATGATAGGGTATGTATTGGCTGTTATCTTTTCGTAGCTATTTTAATGGGGTAGGCATTGTTAGACGCCTTTACACAGTTATTGTCTTTACATAGCTATTATGATAGGGTATGTATTGGTTGTTATCTTTTCGTAGCTATTTTAAAGGGGTAGGCATTGTTAGCTGCCTTTACGCAGTTATTGTGTGACAGGTTATGCATAGCTGTTTTTACATAAGTCTTGTGATAGGTTATACAATATTAGCCGTCTGTACGTAGCTTTTATGGGAGGGTGAGCATCGGTAGCTCTTTTTAACGTAACTATTGTGGCTGTCTTTACGAAGATATCGCTTAAGGTCTTAAATTGATAAAGGGCTTTACGTAACCATTGTCTTAGATTAGGAGTCGGTAACGGTTTTGACATACCTATTGTGGTAGAGTATAAATTGGTAGCTGTTTTACAGAGATGGTGTCTAAAGTCTCGGTTTGATGGAGAACATACCTGGACAATATGTGTAATGGCCTTGACGGTTTCTGCATAGCTATTTTGGTACGCGTTGATAGCTATAATTATGTCTAGGGCTTAAAGCTTTTGCCGGTGCCTTCACTAACCATAACAAAATTTGACTTCGGTGTAGATGTTGGTTGATTAGCGTAAGTTTTTCATTTTGATTAGCTGAAACGCTGATCTGGGCATAGCCGCCATAGCCTATTTGGACTTGGTGTCAATGCTGTTCGTTTGAACTTCGCGTATGTTGGTTGGTTAAACGACGCGTAAGACTGTAGTTTAGTTGAAACGTTGGTTATTTGATCTAGCCTACACAGGCCATAGCCCTTTTTGAAGTCGGTATCAACATTACAGCCATCCTGTTCTCCACCTGGATGACGTCATATTCGATCCTAGGTTGTGTATCGGATACTATGTGTTACCTTATATCACGCCACTCATGAGATGCTATGTGTTTGTCAAGCTATACTTCGGGTGCTATATGACGAACTTTAGCCGAGCTATGCAGCGGATATTATGTATTCATACTTCTCATCGGATACTATATGTTAACCCATCGTCAGGCTATGGTTTGGATATATTGTGTTAGCCCTAGTCGTGATTTGCATCGTATACTATGTGATAATGATTAACAGGGCTATGTATCAGGTATTATGTGGTAATTTGTGGGCAACTTGTGGGATAGTGTGTGATATCAATTAGTTAAACTATACACTGGATATAATGTGTTATACTTTGTAGGCCCATGTCTTCTTAGCATAATATCTATGCAAACTTACACACATATATGTTTAACACATTATGTATTCTATTATGTATTTAGGCTTAACACAGTATGATAGCATGCATGTTGGCTTACCATAGTATTTATGTAGGTTTACACGCATATTTGTTTAACAGCGTATATATGGCTATTTAGAGTATATTGCATGCTGGTTTAACATAGTATTTATGCCTATATTGGTTAGTATTGTATGTATATAGGCTGCGTGACTTTTTAATTATATTGTAGTATTTGCTGACCGTCATGGGCGTGATAGGTTATGCATTGTTAGCTATACCATATAGTACTTCCCGTATTATACAGTTGTCAGGTTCTACCCGATAGACGGGGTGAAAATGTGTGTCAGGCTCTGATCACATAAGCATAGGCCTGTGGTTTACCGACATAGTAGGCCTTATGGATACAATGTGTTAATCATTAGCGAGGCCTCTGGATACCGTATGTTAACCCTTCGTCAGGCTATGCATCGGATACTATGTGTTATTGATCATGTATTATGTGGTAATTTGTGGGCAACTTGTAGGATAGTGTGTGATAGCCCTTTAGCTAAACTATGCGTTGGATATAATGTGTTATAATTTGTAGGCCCTTGTCGACTTACCATTATATGTATGCTGGCTTACACACATGTTTGTTTAACGCATTATGTGGGCCTATCATAGTATATACGCCTGTGTGGGGTATCGGCCTAATACAGGGTGTATAGGTTAACCTGCATATTGGTTTAACAACGTATATATGGCTATTTAGAGTATATTGCATGCTGGTTTAACAAAGTATATATGCCTGAATGTTGGCTTAGCACTGTATGTATATAGGTTGCGTAACTTTTTTAATTATATTGTAATATTTGTTGAACGTCTTAGGCGTGATAGGTTATGCGTTGTTAGCTATACCATATAGTACTTCCCGTATTATACAGTTGTCAGGTTCTACCCGATAGGCGAGGTGTAAATGTGTGTCAGGCTTAGATCATATAGGCTTTGGCCGTTGGTTTACCGACATAGTAGGCACATTTAGGGATTCGTGTAAGTCGGCTTAGCATAGTATGTATGCACGTTCACATGCATATTTGTTTAATACATTATGTGGACTATCACGTATGTTGGCTTAACACGGTATATACGAATATATTCTCGTTTTGTGATAGGCCTCTTTATTAGTGTTTCTCCATATATACCTTTATATCTAGATACATTTGCAGCTATAGGATATATCCATTAAGGCTATTTGATTATTTACATTGATTTCTGATTATATATATATGTAGGCCTTGGGTTCTTCTGTCTGTCCAGGTGCTTACTTCTACTATCTGTCCAAGTACCTGCTTCTTCTATCTGCCCAGGTGCTTGTTTCTTTTATCGGTCCAGGTCCTTGCTTCTTCTATCAGTCCATGTACTTGCTTCTTCCATCGGTACAGGTCCTTGCTTCTTCTATCTGTCCAGGTATTTGCTCTTTTTATCGGTCCAGGCCCTTGCTTCTCCTATCTGTCCATATCCTTACATCTTCTATGTATCCATGTACTTGCTTCTTCTATCTGCCCAAGTCCGTGCTTCTCATATCTGTCCAAGTCCTTACTTCTTCTATCTGTCCAACTACTCGCTTCTTCTATTTGTCCTGGTACCTGCATATTCTATCTGTCCAGGTCTTTGCTTCTTCTATGTGTCCATGTATTTGCTTCTTCTATCTGTCCAGGTTAAGGACCTCCCCCTATCTGGCAAGGCTCCGTATAGGGCTCCGTATCTATCGGGACGTTACTCCGTATACTAGTCCAGGTATTTGCTTCTTCTATTTGTCCAGGTTCTTGCTTCTTCTATCTGTCCAAGCCTTACCTCATCAACCTCTCTGGGTCATTGCTTCTTCAATCTGTCCAGGCCTTGCCTCGTCTACCTATCCATGTCCTAGCTTCGTCTATCTGTCCAGATCGTTGTTTCTTCTATCTGCCCAAGCCCTACCTCGTCTACCTGTCCAAATCCTTGTTTTTTCTATCTGCCCAAGCATTGCCTCGTATACCTGTCCGGGTCCTTTATTTTCCTATCCGTCCAGGTCTTTGCTTCTTCTATATGTCCAGATCCTTGCTTCTTCTGTCTGCACACGTATTTGATTCTTCTATGTGTTCAGGTTCTTGCTCTCTTATCTGCAAAGGTATTTATTTTTATTGTACAGGTAACTGCTTTTTATTTTTATAATATGGAAATAGACCACCGGTAGCTATTTGTCTTTGCGGTTCTAGGGATTTGCGTTATCTGTGCATGCCTGCACATGTAGGTCAAACGTATTCACTCAAGCGATAAGGCTTTGTTACGCTGTTTATTTTTTTACCTTTGGAGGTGGGCCCTACTAGATACCTCTGTTGCTATACCTGGTATGTTTTTAGATATTTTGTTTTTAAGGCGCTGGCCCGTCAGGGTTCGAGTGAGCGGCCTACGCGGCATTTAACATTCAACTTGTACCCCTCATTACCCTGGGTTATACCGTTCATTTTAGGGTGGGCCTACCGCCCGGGATCGTTCGAGCGTTGATATTTCATATATTAAACAGTTTTATCTTAAGATAACCCCACGCCGGTAGCTACCTCCGGGGAGGCTGTCCCGGGGGTTGTTGCGTCATATGCCTGATTTGGTTTTTTTCCATTATTTACCTCTAGAAGTAGTCAAATACACCTCATAGTCTATGATCGTGGTCATTCAGAGCCGTCTTCATTCATTCAGACCCGCCTTCATTCATGATGGACCTGCACGCTGTTGATATTACCCTATGGGTTGGTTGGGTTGGATCCAATAACCACCTCTAGACGTAGTCAATTAGGCCCCTGGTCTGTGCTCAAGGTCATTCAGGGCCGCCTTCATTCATTCAGACCCGCCTTCATTCATGATGGACCTGCATGCTTTTGATATTACCCTATGGGTTGGTTGGGTTGGATCCAATAACCACCACTAGACGTAGTCAATTAGGCCCCTGGTCCATGCTCAAGGTCATTCAGAGTCGTCTTTAATCATTTAGGTAAGTGGGTCGGATTTTATTTTTTCGAAAAAGGACCTCGATCATTTTTGGCAATCTGAAAACCGGTGATCCCACCCACACAGCCTACCATAATGGACACATATCCCGTACGGTCTTTCGATCAAACCGATCGATTTTTGGCAATTTCATATTTTATTTAAAAACTACCCCTAGGTGAAACAACCCCCGCAACGGTCCAAAAAGGACTCTAGACATATCCTGTACTGTCTGTTGATCCAGCCGACCGATTTTTGGCAATTTCATTTTTTTGTAAAAACTACCCCTAAGTGAAACTACCCCTCAGCAGCCCGTAATAGACTCTAAACTCACCCCATCGGTCAAGACACGTTTTTCCAAAAATTTTTCGAAAACTACCCCCACCCCCAATCCACCCCGGAGCTACCCCCGAAGATGGTCCTGAACGTGGTTGAGGTCACCCCCAACACCTAGGTTAGGTTAGGTTTGATCAAATTTGGCTAGCTTAGGTTAGTGGGTTGAAAATAATTTTTTTCGAAAAACTACCCCCCACCCCTCTGGACTTGTTCAAAACCACCCCTAAGGCTACGATCAGGTAGACGATGACATTGAGCATCATCCAAAACTACCCCTATAGTCCTAGGTTACGTAGCGGCCGAGTTAGGGGTAGTTGTGCCAGTCTAAGGCCAGTCCTACTTACAACATTACTATATTCCTACATTAAAATATACCTACGTCACATGTATATGTTAATGTTGAATAAAATTAAAACCAAATCTATCCTGACTTGATACTTTATAGGTATATTTTAATGTAGGTATATAGTAATGTTGTATAAAACTATAACCAAATCTATCCTGACTGGATACTTCGTAGGTATATTTTAATGTACGTAAATATATAGTAATATTGTATAAAATTATAACCAAATCTAGACGTTTAATAATAAAATTATGATTGTTTTTAGTCACTAGTAAATATAGGACTATTCTAACAGTGAATAGTGAATTAGTAATGAATTGTAAATTGTTGTAGTTCTTTATCACAAAATTGGCCAAAATTTATTAATTTCTCTAATAATTAGTTCATAATTTATAAGATCAACTTATACTCTCACGGTTTAAAATATGCATCCTTTCATCCATTTAGACACCTTCCTTAAGGTTATAAGTTACAAATATAAAGGCGCCTCAGAAGCAATAGGCTCTACATTTAAAGGAATGCTTTTAGTTTAATGTTTTTTTTATAATACAAATAAAACCTCCATTTCTTTTGTTTGTTCGTTTACTTGCACGACGAGACGACAAAGTCATTGTGTGACGCTGTTACAAGTGTTGCAATAGCTTACACATTAACAAAATATAAACACATATAATTGCATGCTTTGCTTACAATGTTTGATATATAGTTAGAATTGATTTGCCTAAACGTAAACGTTGGTGACAATTAAATTTTTTAAAAGTGTATATAAAAATGATTTAATAGTATGAATAATTATTAACTTAAATGTGAAAGGATTATTAGTTGCAAAAATCTATCTTCGAAATATTTCTACATTTAATATCTACCAAATTACATTTAAAAAAAAACGATATTTTGAAGAAAACAATTTTTTCGAGACATAAATAAACCAAACATTAACTTTAATATAATATCAGTTTAGATTCATCATATCGTTCGTAGTTATGTTGAGTTTTTACACTGTCCATAGGATAGTTTCATTTATCCCTATAGAAGCGCATCTTCCGCAAACATCTATATAGTGTTATAGAAGATATGTTAAAACTACATAGCGATGCAAACGGAAATTGAAAATATACTACAGAACGGAATGTTAAAAACGTTATTGATCGAAAGTGCTAAAACATTATGAGAGGAGTTTAATATTGTAAGAAATAAAAAATGATTATAAAGTACCTATAAATATTGGTACTAATATAATACTATTTAGAAATATTATTTTGAATCAAAAATAATGTATTTCTTTAATACCTCTAATACCTTGAAATTACCATAATTCATGAATTTATTCAAGAAAAGTTTGGCATTATTAGGGCTATACAAAATAAGTGCAACATTTTATAAAATAGTAAATTGTGTAAAGTAAAGCTGTGATAACGATAAATATCAAAACATAGGTATTGTAGAGAAATATAATTTAAAACTAGGGTAAATTAAAATCTTACATAGATTACAGTACCCTACAAATACAATATTTTATTCCAGTAAACAAAATTTGAAACATGAACTAAGCATCTGTGTTAAGAGAGAAAGTAATATATTTAACCCGTAATTTACTGAACGTGCAGAAAGTAATGAATTAAACAGGCAGTTAATCTTGCACCCCTATATTCTCAAAAGAACCGCTGAAGAAATAGAAACTGGGAAGAATAAAAATCTAAGAAAATGTATCCTTTTCACGTAAATAAATTGAAAACCATTTTTTTCCGCAATTAACATTCGGTATCGGAGTAAAATGATCCTAGTAGCCTTTAATTCCTACATTAAAAAAAAAGAAAATTAGAACCACTTCTTAAAATAATTACAGGGAAATTACAACTGAGATAAATTAATAATGAATAATGAAAAACAGCTTCTTCTATTATCCCGGACATATGATTTTGGTTGTAGCTGGGAAATAGGCACTATTTTAATAAATATGATGGTGCTTTGAGGTGACATATACAAGTGGCTGTTACTTGAGCAAATTGCTGTAAAGTGTATACCTTACGTGTTATGTTTTTAACGCAGAATATATTGTCATAACAAAATAATATTTTTTTTTACTGAATACTGAAGACTTACTGTATCTAAAAAGACATAATCAGAAAGCTACAAGAGTGTTTTTCTCGCTTTAGTACTAGTTTTTGTTTATATTGTGTTTATAATGTTTTAAATGAAACGTTATCTTTCGTTTATTAAAAAATATTGCAGTTGTAAATCAAAACTGCAATGAAGGACAATTATAGTTACACCGAAACACCTTTACTCCAAACAACTAGGTTCCATGTTTAATAAGTGGGCAGCTAATCGTGTGAGGAAAAGAACGAACAGGGAAATTTGTGACCCTGATTGATGCAACATCATTGCAACATTATATAAGCATCAATGTGTTATGTAAAATACAAGATAAGTTACGAAAATTTATAATAGAAGAAAATGAAATACTAAAACCGAAAGTAAGTAGGAACAATATTTTATACATAAATGTAACATTTACTAATATAACACTGATATTTGTCGTTTTTCTCCATCATCTTTAGTGCTTTTAACCGTTATGTGACAACCAAAAGAATTCCGCTCTAGTACCAGCAAGTTATCTTCTAGAAGGTTTTATCAACTTTAGAAATTTTTCTCTATCCATAATCAAATATCTTCCATGTCGGTCGCTAAATTTTCTCTACAGTTCTGTTTAAGTAAATTTTCAACCACTCAAACCATTAAAAGGTGTTTATCTTTACCACAGTTTTGAAATTATGAGAGCTAAATTATTGATAGTCATAATTTTTCTAGACGCATACGGTAACCTTGAGAAGAGCACACACTGTTCTCGAGCGAGTAACTCCCTATGATACCTTTAGAGAGAAGACCAACACATCGCTATGTTTGCGAAGCAAGGTCGAAATTTATATCGAGTAAAACGATAATTATGGACTGATTATATAGAAATAGGGAAAATATTAATTAACTGTCCTCTGGTTAAAGTTTAAGTTTCATATAATTAAAATAATTCAAAGCTTTGTTTTGTAATGTGTTATTAAACAGACTAAATTTAAAAAAAACAACGATAATACAATTTTAGTTTGAATAAGGTAAAAACCAAATGTTTTTTTTTTAAACAAAGAAAATCAAATACATTTGCTTAAGTTCTTTGCATTAATTAAAGCCTATACAAGTTTGTTGCTGGTAAAGTTTCAATTTAAACTTTAAATGTTTACTACTTTCCGTCCATTTATCTCAACGTAACACAACAACCTTCACCTTAACAGTACAACTTCCCCAGTAATTACTTTAGTGAATTTTATTCCTATGGTGGAAGCTTCAACCAAAAGAAAAGCGATTTGAAGGTCCAACAGTTGTTTTTTCAAGCTTTTAATTATCTACACGAATCTGAATTAAATGTTTAGTTAAATTATTCAACATTGAATTTAATTAATATATGGCAGAACTTTTATTTTAGTAATTGTCTGAGTTCAAAGTTTGTGGCTTTTGTTGAATCAATTACTTATTTTTAGGCGTTGAATTTGATTTTCGCAACATGTAGTTATTATTATTATTTTTTAATCTACAATGAATTGAAATTTCAATTAACAATAAAACAAACCTTATAGAAATCTGTGTAGGCCTACATCCCCGACACTTCATTACCTACTAAATCTTGCTAATTTTGCAATGACAATAAAGTACATAAATGCCTAAATAGTGTACTACTTTTTATGCACGTTTCGTACGTTTTTATTATTCCGTGAATGGAAATGGTAATAAAACTTCAGAAAAAGAAGCATATATATTTTAGATAATTTCACACATGGATTAATGTTCTACTTTTCTGGCATTTGTAATCAACAATTTTGGCAATTCCACTGAAGGCAACCTATATCTTTAAAATAAACAAACCTTTTCTTAATAACACAAGATTGTTTTGTGATCTATGATATTTTATGCTAGCTAATGTCTGCCTCGCTCTAACATATGGTGTGGGACATGACTAAGGTTTTCTGTTATCGCTTATTTTGGCAACTCTTATAATCTAAAAATACATATGACATCAGATAATTGGTAATTGTTAAACTCCAAGATATGAAAACATCCATGATAAACGACAAAATGTACATTTATTTCTCGGTGTTCGTATTGTACAATAAAATATATTATCCATAACTTAATATTGCCTATTTCAGAACATTAGAGAGAAATATTTTTCAATACTTTTTTATATATAAGTAACTTGAACAGTAGAGAAGACTAAATCTTTTCCAGAAATAAATCTCTAAAATCTGAACCTGTTTCAAATGCGAAGCGAAGATTTGTATAACAGTATACACTTTTTAAAGTGTTTCAGAGCTGAGTCTCGTTTATCAAAGTACTCTCGCAAAGTACTGTTTATCAATTAGTTTCGTTGGCGTCCAACTCAAGATAGGCAATGAAAATATAGCAAACATTGCAAATCGTTTCCAATGTTGGTCGTGTGGTTATCAGGGATACCACGCGTCACGTCTTGGTGAGCCTCAGAATTGTACGTTCAATTAAAAGTATGTACATATTAAGCTGAAAGTAAGATATTTGCATATTGCAATGACTATTTTTAATTTGTTTAAATAAATATATAATATGTATACACATACCTATACTGTATTGGGTATAGGAGTAAGAAAAAATTGTTGTATAAATAATTATTAAAAACCTTATTACCTACAACATAATTTACCACTCTCTGTATTAGCCCAGACAGATAATTCTACAGGTCTTCGGCTCGGTATGGTGTTTTCACTGGAACAAGCCGGACCACTTGACCTAACTCATAACTGAAACTGGTACATAAAACTCGTCTTAGTTGAAGTAAGAGACATTGTAAAAAGATAACACAAAAAATTATTTTAGCACATGGAAGACGAATATTTTATTAGATCTAAATTATTATTTCGTGTTTTAATTGGATTTTAGTCTAGTTTCCACAAAACGTCTAATTGGAAACGAGTATTTGGATTAATCTTGCCAGCTATTTATTAGCAAACGGTATTTTAATTACTTTATATAGTAAAGGGGGCTGCCTCTCATTCCTTCCGATCTATATTGTTGTATAATTGAAATAACTGAACGTTATTTTTAATTAACTTACAGAGTAAAAACCCATAATTACTAAAAAGTATAATCTATCTCAACAAAAATATATAGGAAAACATTGTTAACATAGATAAAACACATTTGTAACAACTTGCGTTTACAATAGACAACTAAAATATCATGTTCAATAATATTTTTACGATTTGTGAGGGTAAAATACAGTTTTTAAATGGATATGGTGTAGACTGTTTGGGCTATATACACAAGGACTCTCCAACCTATAAGGTGATTATAAGCTCTTTTGTTAATAAACACCTAAATACAAATTTTAATGTCAATGGTAAAGCAATGTAAACTAGAAAAAGTCTAGTCAACAGTTAATCTTACTTTTAAACCTTCCTCACTCCTAATATTATTATGTGTTGCATCTTATATTTTACTGCGTTTTACATTTTACTGTAATAATCCTTTAAAATATTATAATAAATGGCTTTAGGTTTTATTTTTATAAAGACTCTAGGAACGTGCTTGATATTTTTACATTAGATCATAACAACAACTCGAAGTATATTCTTCAATGGACAAACATTTTTATTTTAGGCCATCTCTCCCCTAGCAATACGATTTAAGCAACCTTATATTAAACGTAAGCAATTTACCTAGTAATACAATATGAACAGACTTACATTTACTGCTTCAAAACATCAAATGATATAAGCTACCTTATTCTGTCGTAAACGATTTTTTATTTTACTTGAGTAAATCTTACAAATATATAAGTTGAACTGACTTAATTCTTACTTTGTCATGAGTAAACACCATAACTAAGTAGCTATAGATTCTGAATTTGATGCACTATAATGCCAGAGATATTCGGCTTCGGTTTAATTACTTGCTCGTTGCAGCCTGTGAAGTTTTACTAAAGCCCACGCTTAATGTGGTGACCATAGAAGGGCTGTGCACCGTCCCCATTACATTCCTGTAAAACCGTATATCCCAAGTAAAGCGTTTCACACCTTCTATGCAACATTATTTTATATGGTATGGAAAAAGTTGAGATGATGGTTTTTAAATATTTCGTTTAAAATTCTCCTCTTGCTCCAGAAGACATTTCAGGCAGTAAATTGTAGTGTATATGTAATTGTGGATCACATTTGAGGCATTTTAGTTTTACATATCATTCGTATGTAAAAAGATATAAATAGTAAAACTTTAAAGCTGAATTTATAATTGTTTTTAAAATATATAAATTTTAATTCATACTGGAAGAACATTCACTCACTCTTTTATTTTTTTTTAATCCGTGAGGTATAGTAAGGAGCTATTGAATCTCATTCCGTTTGCAAAAATAAGCTTATCTTTAAGTTTTTCGTCAAATTGATTTCCCTTGAGAATCGGGTTAAATAAACTGAACTGTTATGCTGTAGGGAAAATCCATCGCAGGTCATAAAATAATATTTGCTTCTGCTATATAAAGCTGTAGTTTTGCTTTAAAACTCAAACACACAGAACGAACTTCAATTTCCACGTTGTATTTATTCCTGATAGTTAAAGAGTATTCATGGAAAACAATATTTTTGATATTCGTTGTGTGTTTTTTTTTAGTTTTCCAAATATTTAAATAGTTCGAATTACTAGTGAAGGTAAAGTTTGTGTGTGAAGTTTATAATTATGCGACTGAATAATTTAATACAAGAGATCGTCTACCCATTAAACTAAAGTTAAACGTACAGAAAGGGCTAAAGAAGCATAGACTTTAAGATAAATTAGAAATATCCTATAGTATTAGGATATTCAGGAAAGTAGTGGTTCTAGGGAATGTGTTCTAGGGAATATATGAACTACTTCTATTCTCTGGATTAAACCTATGTACCGAGACTCCTTTGTAGGAATATAGGTAATGGAAATCATTTCTAATTTTGCTGATATAAATGTTACACTTTATTTTTGTCTAAAGAAATAAAAACCCAAAAACCCTCTGAAAATGGGTACCATGACAGCAAAATGTACGTTAGATAATTGTAGTAGAATATACGATTTGTAGATTATGTCGATTGTGGTTTTTATTAACCTAGTGAAACATATTTAAAGACACTTTATTACTTTATTATTTTGCTGTTTGACTGGGTGATATAGTGGCTCGCTAAACTAGGCTTATTAGGTACAGTTGGCCTGCATACCCTGGACGTGCTTTCAAGTAAAAAAACTTGACTGTAAACCACTTGTACGAATAATTAGCTAATTTGAATACACAATTTTTTTTTTACCTCGAAAATTAAAACTTGTAAATTGAAAAAAGTTTTAATACTGTGGACACATTTTTTTTTTATTCTTGAAATAAAAACCAAATTTTTTTAACATTGATTTTATTATAGTCTTTAAAAAGTTTAGGCCTATATAGCCCTGCTTGAGAATACTTTTTGTGGACAAAATGTATATATATATATATATATATATATATATATAACCCTGTTCAAATAATGTAGACCTATATAATTATGTAAAACAATCAGACAGTTTTCTATTAAAACGTCCCAAATCACTTTTTATAATATAGGACCAATTTGTTATATTAATGGTAATATATAATAGAACTTTACAAGGAATACAAAGAAAAACACTTTATAGTTACAGGGCCTATCTTTACCTGTCAGCAGAGAGGGTAGAAAAATAATATAAATACACATTCTTAACAATTAATGCAGAGAACTTGTTGTAGGTAATATTAAATATTTCCATAGTTATTATTAGAGTAAAAAAAGAACAAGGGAAGGTAACAAAGATTATCAGAAAGTATATTAGATAGCTTCATTGCGGGAACTTTGTGTTTAAAGTACTACAACTCTATCTAAAACCAGTAATATGATTAAAGGACATATTCTTCGGACGAAGACTTTAAAAATGCAATAATATGCGACTTTCTCTTCATCTCTGACAATTATCGTCTATTATACGAACACAGATAAATAGACTGCAACTTTTATATATATATATATATATATATATATATATATATATATATATATATATATATATTTATATATATATATATATATATATATATATATATATATATATATAGCCTAAATACCACTGACTGAAAGATAAAGTAATCCCTGTAATCACGGAAAAAAATATTAGAAATTCAAAAAATACTTACTTTTTTTATATAATCAATTATCAACACATCCATTCCTAACATACATATCTCAATTGAATATAATGTCCTAATTGATTCAATGACTAATTATTCAAACTTTAGTCTTACACTAAGTGATTAAAAACTGCATACGTTGAGAATCCATCTCTTTCTTAACAAATTAGTGACAAATATAAACGTGTTTTCAAAATATACATTTTATCCAGTTAAACAGCAGAGATTGAAAATAGAAAACCTTTGGAATAAATTCTCATACAGACGTGATAAAATTACTACATTTTTAGACGATAATAAACCGAGAGAGCCAAAATGCCACATTAAGAGGCTGCTCTCATAGTATATGATTCTAAACAAATCTAATTTTACTAAATATGTCTGATGGTTTACTAAGAATGCCTATCTAGAAGTTTTACCTTAATATCTTGATTCTATATCTTATCATTTTTAGGAAGATTTCTAGCTTATTTCTGGTGGAATTCGTAGTTTCCAAATAACAAATCTTTATAATATTTATTTTTCTTGATCCCCTGATATCTAAATTCTTCCTCATTACACAGAACTAGTGTTAGGTGTTGCATAATATAAACTAAAAATTCAATTGGGAAATCCTTATCTATATTTCACTAAAATTGTTAGGCTACTGTATAATCAATTCTCACTCGTTTACAAGGGAAAGCAATATTTGTTTCGAATAAAATGATTCGGCATATATTAAGCAAGAGCTTCCAAAAACCCACTCGAAATTCCCTGGAAAAGAGACTATTAGGAAATAATTTCCCTTGAGGTTTTCATTAAAAACAACGCCAGACTTGTTTCTGTCGCAGGAACGGTTTTATTAGACTTCCTTTTATTTCAACGGGAAAATTAGTTTCTTTATATAAACGCCATACTGACCCATCTATATAATAATGTGTAGAGAAATACATGACAATGATTTTTTCCTTAATTACCTAGTCCAAGATTAGATGGAACTTAATGTAGTTTTTTCAGTTAGTTAATAGTTTTAAGAAATTGAAATCACCTCATGAAACCTTAACTTTTATTTTAATTGCTCTTCAATGTTTTTATAATTTTGAATCACGTCGACTAGGCAAATCATAAATTACATTATGGCCAACGAGAAAAAATGATTTGATGAAAAGGTTTTTGTTTATATAGTTTTGAAATTTCTGGCCATAGAAAGAGAAGTATTACAATTTTAAACCCTGAGGAATAAGAAAACAGAAATTTTTTATTTCTGTTTTGTGATTTAATTTCACGAACTCTAGTTGCTTATATAAATATGATTCATAAGTGCCTCTAAACATCGGAATTGGTTACAAATAAGCCTATGTTTAATATTTAGTTACACACATTTTTTTTCAGTTAGGTAGCCTAATAATTTTAAGAAATGTAATTACCTCATGAAGCCATATTTTCTATTTTAAATGCTCCTTAAGGTTTTAAAAACTTTGAATCATATTTGAATAGGCGATTTATAAATTACGTCATAGCCAACGAGAAATAAAATATTATGGAAGCCTGTTTGTTTTTGTAGTTTTGAAATTGTTGGCCGCAGAAAGAAATGATGAATTAACAGTTTTACATCCTTAGGAATAAGAAACTGAAATGGTTGATTTATTGTATAGATTTAATTTCACGAATTCTAGTTGATTTTATAAATATGATTCATAAATGCTTCTAAACAAAATAATGGGTATACATAGAGATTTTGTTATCTATTGTATTATACACTTAAAACTCCATAAAACAATAAAACTCACTCGAAATAATACAAGGACTTGGTAATGCCGTCATACATATTTAGGTAAATAGATTGTTCTTGTCAGTGATAATTACACAAAAGTTATATTTTAACGAATTTTACCCTTTGACGAATAAAAGGTATTTTAATTGGTTAATGATATACTGTATTTTCTTTTGTTCATTTCAATATATAAAGGTAAAATTAGGGAAAAATTATGTGGTCTAATAAGATAAGTAAATTGAGATATGTGGAAGATATTGGGGCAATATTAGGTTCTGTGATGTTTGCTTTACTGAAGTACACAACGTACTATACATTCCGAGTAGATGCGGATTGACGGCAAGACTTTTTATTAACCAATATCTACAAAAGCAAGCTACGGGTAGAAACATATTAGAAGACAATTTAGGGTTTTTGTTTAGTAATGGCTCCATTAGTCTCTATGAACTCTTCTAATTACGAATTAAACACGAAAACCTTAAATGACACTAAGGCTAACACAAAAACAAGCATAATGTCATTGTTAGACACTATCGGCAGATTTCTAACACTATAGTGAGAGGCGACAACTTTTTCAGATTTGGGTGAAATAAAATGTTTGTAGAGAATAGAAAGAACTTTATCGCAAAGGTAAACAGATTCTATATTTATTGTATTATAAAAATTCATATTTATTTAAAGGTTTATTAAAATTTTAAAGCTCGTGAAGTTGAACTATTTAATATATGATTGTCAGACTGCATTATATAGTCATTACATGATATGTCTTGCTAACCATTATTATAAGATTGGGCACAGGATCAAGAATAATAACAACCTAGGTATGCACATGAAACAAGATTTTTTACCTTTATTGGTTTTAAAGAATGCTAATTTATTTTCGATTTTTTTTTCAAAATTAATAACATTAATAAAATAAAATACATTTTTTTTTTAAATTGGCTTTTTTCCACGCGGCACGAACCGAATGAACGTAGACGTAGTGTGTATGCAAAGTGATGCATGCCATAAAACTACGTGTTCATAATTAGAATAGCTGACAATATAATAAAGCGAAACTCAGACAAATCAACGTAAACTATTGTATTAGTAATACTATGTAAATGACTATTTAGTTTTTTTTAAAGTTATATGTAAAAAACGTGTTATTATAACACCCAAGACATATATATTGGAGTTGTAAGTGACAGAGAGTCAATGCACGTTTAGATATGAGTCAAATAAGCATTATCATAGTCATTGAAGTAACAATTTCCACGTAAATGATTACTAGAAAGGTAATATCCATGTGTAAAGTAAACGAAACTGCTAGAATAGGTATAAACAATTGTAAGATTTTAAAACACTGATAAAACGTTTTATATTTCTTCTGAATATAAATTTATTATAGCTATAGATATAGTTTGTTTTTTTTAGGAAAGTCAAATCAACTGTTCTTGCATAGTTGCGGCCATACTTATGTGTGGTAAATTGTGGACATGCAATATGCATAATTAACAGACAAGTCGAATTCCCTAAAGTCAGTGCTTTGCAATATAGTGGATATTTATCACACTGACTATATTTATACTTTCAATTACGAAACATAAGTCAGATATTTAGGTAATCAATTTATTGGACAAAAAAGTTCATTTACTTCTTTTCGTTTACGTAAGTTGTCACTTAGAGTTCAACATTTTGTACACTAGGCGTAATTTGTTAATTTTTATAATCAATATATTTAGTAGCTAATAAACACCCACTGTTTGTAGTTTAAGTCATTTCACTTCTCCTCTTTATAGTTATCTTTCGCCTCTTTCAATTACGTATACTCTTTTTTTCCAATGGGTATCATATTGTTTTTGTCTCTATTTCTTATAATAATTTAGTTATTTTCATATACCTTTTCATTTTTCAACAATTTTTAGATTATAAATTCATGGCAAAGTTATAAATAAACATTGTATAGTGATGGAAATGAAGAGAAGATAATGATAGAATTTTGGGAAACAACCTTTAACAGAAGAATTTTAATATAGAGGAGTCCTCCAAACGTACCATTTATAAAAAACGGGTAAAGATCATATTTCATCATAATGGTGACCTATTAACGATCCTCAAGTAACTAATAAAACCACTTTATTCCTCCACAGCTTGCCACTTAGTAATGTAGTTGATCGTCAGTACTTTGCTTTGAGCATTGTGTAGAAACTCCGTTAAGGACAAGTAGTCAACACTACTTAGCCTTAGTTACACTAAAATTCAGAAAAGAGCAAATTGATACTCAAAAAATGATTATAACACTGTAATAAGTTTGAAATGTGCCGGATCAACAAGAGATAAAACGTACATGAAACTTATAAATATGTCGTATAATGTGTAATGAAACCTTAAATAAAAAAAATTTAAAATTACAATTTTAAAGAACAAACTTACACTTTAAAAAAATATATAAGCAAACTTTCTTAGAATCAAAGAAAAGGAATTGTTTTTTTCTTGTGAAAAATAGCAATAACATAAACCAATTTGGCTGTCACTCTACTAGTAACACGAAATCAGTTAATATAGCAAAAGTTATTTTGTTTTCTTTTTGAAACCTAAATCCAGTTCACAAGGTACATTGTAGCTACATTTTGGTATTGTAATATATATTATTATAATGTACCGGTATTATAAATATCTTTCGTGTTTACTTTGAGGTACTGTGAAGTGAATTGTATTTTCAAAGTTCCTGATTATTGTATTTTTTACCAGGTACATTTTTTTACAGCAGGTAATGAAGATAGAAAGCCTGGATTTTAGAAATTGAAATTTTTAGAACTATACACATTTCACACAGTGAGCGATCAATTAAAGTTACCTTAAGAAAGCTTCCTAACTGATTGATAAAAAGATATTTATTATGTTTGTCAGGATGTCAGGATTCTATCAAATGTACTTTTTTCATAATACTATCTGGTAGCATGCGTTGTCCGATCACTTATTTCTACTATCTATTAATTTATGTGTACAATTTCTTCCGATCAATCTCCTGGTCCACTTCATCCTTGTTTATGTTAATACCTACGTATCGAAATTAACGTCTGTAGATAATTTTTACGATAGGAAAACTATATCTCATTTATTGTTATAAAATAATTAAGTTCTTATTTTTATTTTTATCATTTATATTGAATTAATAGTTCTTTGAGTGCTAAAATAAGTCATATGAAGATAAACGTTTATTGAAGAAATAAATGCACATAAATTACATGAAATTACTTCTATTATAAATATTTATTTTTTTCACTTGACCGAAACATTATAGCATATTTAAAATGCGATGTTACAGAGTGTTAAATCGAGTTCTTTTATATTTCACAATAATATATGGTGCTTTAAAAAATCAATCTTTCCACAAAAAAATATAGAATTAAGTATAAGGTGTTTCTGGGTTTTAATGTGAAACCATTCATTCATAGCCTAAAATCTCCTAACCTTGTTTATAGTTGTTTATATTTGTTAAGAGCTATATAAATAAGACGTTATTTGAAAACGTTTTATGAACTTTTGAGTTTAGAGTTTTTTTTTATATCAACTATACAACTAAAAGATATGTTTAGTTACATCTCAATTACATTGAGGATTGTATTGTAAATACCGATAGTCAGAACATTCATGGGGGAACTTTACAAATAACGACTTGAACTTATCGTTTCGGCTTAACAACAAAGAAGAGACATATTTTTAGAACCTTATAACAATTTTAGAAATTGCAAAATAAGGATACTCGCAAAAAAATGAAAATATATGTATTTTCGGAAGTGAGTTAGAAATTATTAACAAGGAATAAAATAAGGAGAGCACATTTAAACTCATACATGTTTCAGTGGAATCTAGGAAATTTCCTAATAAAAAATAACATTGAAAAGCTTAGAAAAATGTGACAATTAATAAAAGACTACAAATTATTAGAATAACAAAGCCTTATTACCTTTAATTATTTTTGAAACAAATGCATATCAATTAATTGTTTCAACAAGAGTGTAATACGGCTGTAAGGACATTTTTACAAAAAACTTTGGAAATTAATATATAGATGGTTCATTATTATTTTTCAATTTAATGCAGTATAATTCTAGAAATATATATATATATATATATATATATATATATATATATATATATATATATTCTTTTTATCACTTGATGGTTACTACTATATTCTCCTAATATGTACCTTCACCTGTATAACTCCTAAACCCTATATTCATCATTATTAATACTCAAGTAACCTGAAAATGATTTATGATTTCATATACTAAAAACCTTACGAGCTAAAGTCGAACATTCAAAAATGTAATTAACACATAATAAATAGAAAACATCAATTGCAGATATGTATGACATAGAGATTCAACGTACGGAGACTACTGAACTTCAAGCATTAGGGTCAAGGCTCGTTCTCATTGTGACTATAAGACTGTGTCGCGTCAGATGTGCCCAGCGACATTTGTGACCACATTGGTTCAAGGGGTGGGGGGGAGATACACTGGAAATCCCAACCCTCACCCTGACACGCTGCTAAGCCGTATGCCCCAGTCACTTGACACTTTCTCCTGGCTGTCTTGGTGTTAATTAGTATTCCTGATTGTCTTGGTGTTAGTATTCGGACTGTTCGTGTAGTGTATTCAGTAACGATTATACTACCATGGAGCTCTCTACGACAACGAAGGGTAAAGAGTGCGCTCTATCGAAGGCTACTGCTATTACTTCAAGCGGTAAATGAGGATGGTGTGATTTCTTGGCGATGTTCAAAGGTAAACTCAAAAAAATGTTTTGGCGCTATCAAGAGCCGAGACGGTGAGGTATTGAGTAAAACCGATCATCAATGTGGAGCTCCAGATGTTGCAAGGCTGGAGGTGAAGAAAACTGTTCAAAAAGCGAAGAAGAGGGCTCGAGATAAAGATACATCTTTTCGAAAATATATAATGCAGAATTAGGATACCTTCACAACAAAGGATATGAATTTGTCACGGAGATGCCATCTCAACGTGCGGCGAAGAGAGATCTCCATCGTCAACGGTACAAATCTCAAGGAAACCAAACAGAGCCCGAAACACGCGAAGACATCATCCTTGATAAAGAGATATTGAAAATGAAAGATGGCAGCAGTTTTCTTATCGCTGACAACAAAGTTTGTGAAAGAATTTCAGTGTTCTGTGGAAACTGAAGAAGGGAGGGAATGAAATTCCAAAAAGAGTTTTTTTATGGATGGAACGCTCAAGAGCTCAAGCAAGTAGTTTTTGCAGATGTATTCAGTCCACGCTGATTTTTTAAGTACGCCAGAAGAAACAAATGTATACCCTGTGGCGTTTGCACTGTGGCCGAATAAAAAGAAAGAGACATACATTAGGCTGTTTCAAATTATACGTAAAGTTATACCTAGCTGATCGCTAAGAACTGTCAACGTTGACTTCGAAATAGCAGCGATATCAGCGTTAAAAGAGGTGTTCCATTTGGTTGTGGTAAAGGGGTGCTATTTCCACATGAAGAGGTGTCTATGGAGAAGAGTGCAGGAGGTAGGTCTCACGCGCGACTACAAAGACAATGACCAAGTACGCCTTCACATTCAAATGTGTGCAGCTCTTGCATTCCTTAAACCTGAGGATATTAGTGACGGTTGGTTGGAGATATACTCTCAGGATCCAGAAAATGCAAAACTAACTGAGTGTTTTTATTATTTCATAGAAACATGGCTGGAAAATGATGACAACCTTATTGAACTATGGAACTGCCACAACAGACGTCATAGAACAACTAATGCTGTTGAAGGATGGAACAACAGACTAAACAACACCCTTCGGAAAACAAATCCTAAAATCAAAGAATTGATTAGCCGTTTGAAATCTGAAGCGGAAAATGCAGCCCGCGCATACATGACGTTACAGTTGTATCTTGGAGGGTAGAGGAGAAATTCCACTTATATAAGACTGGACGACGGCATTAACAAAACATTCAAGACTTATGAACAAAATGGTGACATAAGAAAATTTCTTTTAACTATGTCCTACTTATAAAAATTAGACTGAGTTCAAACTGGATAATGATACAAGTAATGACTTCATAGATGTAATACCATTGAGAAATGTAATCCAACAAGATACTGATTTTATTTTTAAAATTTGAAAAACCTACTCTTTAAATTAATATGAATTAAATTTTGCGGTTATTGTAAAATAATATTATAGCCTAGAATACGGCAAATTCTTCATGTTATATTGTTTGGTGTTATGATACAGTTGTTCTCGCATACCTTAATTAAAAGCGGTATCGATCATTTACTGCTAATATTATCCAGTCATTCCGTGATACATAGGTCTTTTTGGCAACTGCTCCTTGGAATACTCATACAAATAGGTTTAATAAAAATTTTCGAAATGCATTTTTTTAATGTTGTATTTTAATATATCGAATTATTACAACTAGCAAAGCAACCTAGTATATTCATCCTCAAAGATTTACAGGAACGTCTATGCATATACGTTCCTTTAAATACAATTTATCAATAGCAGGAAAACGTTTTCGAATGACAAGTAACATAAATATTGAGAAAAAACCCATTGTGAAATTCCTAAAATTAGGTATATCGCTATAAAGTGCGACTTAGGTGATTAGTTTCTATGTTTATTTTGTAAAAGAAAATAGGTTTTATACATTAAAATAAATATCAATTGATAAATAAGATCTTTCCCCACATACCTCTAATTTAAATATACTCTGATTTAAAAATAACCATTTAGGAGACTCCTACTTACATTTCAATTCAGTTTTATTTGTGTGCGTACTACTCCACTTCACTCTACAAACTTCAATTAGCCTTGAGTTATTTGGATAAATCAATTTATATTAGTAATTCAATATATTACATTTGTGTAAATGATTTAGTAACCAAAAAATGTATTTTACTCACGTTCATATATATTTCAGCTATGTTAATCTACTAAAAACCATGCACGATGGAGACAATTATTCGTTTAATGTTTTATTAGTAAATAGCCTAACAATTGGAAATCGAAACCAACATTTATTTAATATAATGCCTCTAAAAGTACTCGTTGTTCTAAATATAATGCAGAGTACTCATTTATATTTCTAGTAACCATTGAATCAGGAATACATGACAGCAACAGCCTACACTCTATAACCATTCATTTATCCTTACATATAAAAATTATGTCCGTTTACTGGTTCAGAATATTTGAATTTAAAGTATCAACGTTTCTATTGATTATTATTGATAGTTGCTCAAAGGATTTATTGAAAATCCACTTTGTAACTTTTACACAAATTTCCAAAATTGTAAGAACGTTATTTTAGAGCATACTTTTTATCGTATATAAATTTTCAATAGAATATATTTCTGAAGTTATCTGCCGACCACATAGGCAACGTATGTAAACACGTATCAAAATAAATGTTTATTGTCGAGGCTGCATGAGACTGGAAACGATAAAAGCAACCAAAGGGAGCAACCCTATGATCCATAAAACTTGCTGTCAAGGATCTGTATATGTCAACCAGTGTTTAGGTTTCTGTGATTCTGAAGTTTTGCTACAAATAATTACAGACAGTTTTGTTACGGTACAAAATAATTTACACTCTAGCAGAATCCTAGAACAGGAAAATTATACCATGTATTTTTAGTTTATAATTAGATCTTGTTCGGTGAAATTGTACTATGCGACAATAAATACAATAAAAGGTTTTTGTATACACAAAAATGCCAAACTAAATGATGACATGTATTTTTAATTTATAATTAGATCTTGTTCGGTGAAATTGTATCATGCGACAATAAATACAATAAAAGGTTTGTGTATACACAAAAATGCCAAACTAGATGATAACGTGTATTTTTAATTTATAATTAGATCTTGTTCGGTGAAATTGTACCATGCGACAATAAATACAATAAAAAGTTTTTGTATACACAAAAATGCCAAACTAGATGATGACATGTATTTTTAATTTATAATTAGATCTTGTTCGGTGACATTGTACCATGCGACACTAAATACAATAAAAGTTTTTGTATACACAAAATTGCCAAACTAGATGATGACATGTATTTACCTAATATATCGTTGGAAGCATTAACTCTACAGGAGTAATATATATACAATTTTCTAAAGAGGATAAAAGAAAGCTTCTCAGCCATATGTTGTCGTTATACTTTGTCAGGTACAACGGAACCCTTTCAGTTTAGGCGATGCAATATAATAAGAGGCCACTGGGGATTTCTACACAGTTTTCTGTTATATTTTAAAACTTATGAAACATAAATACTTAAATAAACAGAGTTAAATTCTCTTTTTTATTGCCGTTGATAAATGTAAGTTAATACAGAAACATATGCTTAATTATACTTATAATTTCCCAATTTTGACATCCCTTTCATTAGCCAATAACTGAAACAATTGATAGTATAAAATAAACTTTGTTACAGTGTGAAGTAATCATTGATGACGAGAGAATTTTCAAATGTTTTGATGATGTTAATTTGTATTTAAATATATATTTTTGTTACTCCTAGAGTATATTTAGTATATCTGAGAAGTTCTAACTTATAATATATGCCCTGATTTTAGATATTTATTGGCAGGAGGTCAAAGTAACAAATATAAAGAATAATGGGCAAATGATTCATTAACAAAATAAAATCCTTTAAAATAACTCTGTATGCTATATTCATACTCGTTCCATTACTTACTATTAAAAGAACATATTACTTACAAAATAATCAATTATTCTCCTAAGTAAGCTTTATACCTACTTGTGTTTTTACATATTCAAATTCTATTCGACTATAATAATTTGTACAAGTCCTCAAGTTTTTTTTTGGTATATTTCTAATTCTGCGACACATCTTCCTTTGTAAAGCTAGACAGATAGACACCTAAGAAAAGTACATTTTCCCGAATATTTTTTTAAAAATAGGAATGTAACACAACTGCAATTAGGAAAAACTAAAAAGACAAGAATGATAAGAAAACTTTTTTTCTCCTTATTATTACGGAATCGTAAAAAAGTTCATGTAGCAAAGGCTAAGCAAGGGGATGTTTGTAATAATTGTAGTTGTTAGTGTTACTTGCAATTCAATATGATTGTATTATATTTAAATGTCGAGAAAATAAGAAAAAAAACAAAAGGTTTTGTGAAATTTGATTGTATGCTTTATCCTACATTTCTGGGTATATTGTGTGTTGTGTATCGTTTCTATCTTGCGTGAACGATTTTAAAATAACCGGTTATTTTCCAACAGTGAGAGAAAAATCTGAATGTACCGCTCCGTGGTCTAAACCCAAAAATATAAAAAACACATTTTAAATATCAGTGAGAATACACTGAAGTTTGTCCACGGTTTGTAAAGTACAGGCCACTTCCTGCAAACAATTCTCGGTTGGTATTTATCAAATTGTTCATTTTTTTATGATTTTTGTATTATTAAGTTACAACTATTAATTATAATAAGGAACTATGAAGAAAAGGATGTATTATTTATCTACCATCTATTTACAATTATAAACCACAAAGATAGCTTCAAAGATCTATAAATGCTTTTAGTTTTTGACGTTTTTTATTTAACGTAAAAGCTGATCTCTCTTTCTCTCTCTCTCTCTCTCTCACTCACACACTCACACACACACACACACACACACACACACACACTTAAACTCTATAAGCTTGAGGCTAATTTGTCTCAATAGTGGAAATGAAGGGTCAAACAAAAAACAATGTGCTTCTGTTCCTTTTTTTATTTTAATTTTAGATTTTCATAATTTAAAGTACTTGTAATAGATATTATTAAATATCAACAATAAACAATAGCACTATAGGATGTCCTTTATTACTAATGTATGATTACAATTATTGAAAAATAACTATTACTTCTCTGCTCTATTATAGCTTTCATTTACACACATTTCCTAGTAACCAGGCTTATGGTCTCTCTCTCACTCTCTTTCTCTATCTCTGTATCTATTTACTTTTTCCTTTTATACATTTTGATATCCTCTACCATTTTTATATATTTTTAAAGTGGCGGTTAAAGAATAGTGGCGACAACTTCAACTCTTACCAGAGAACTTTATTTTTGTTTCGTATCATAACATTGTCTCGGATAAAAGAATTTGTTTCCCTATTCTTACTATCTCTGTATTTACAGAACATTCGAGTTCTTGCGACACTTTTCTGCGAGGTAAGAGGTTAGTGATGTCTAAACAATACCAAA
>JBAIZL010000001.1:186286840-186326840 GCA_036971475.1 Prosapia bicincta
GCTTCAGAAAAAAATGAGGGGCTGATAGGGAGAATGAGTGAAGACAATGATATAGAACTGCAAGAAAAGAAAGAATATGTGCGCTTCAAGATTGTAGGGGAATGTCAGAAATGTTTTGGAATAGAAGATGATTTTGGCTATTAGATAAAAGCAATAAGAGACAGGTAAATGAAATGTGTTGGAATAGAGTTAGTCAGTGGCTAAGTGAATGGATAACAGACTCGAAAAGCGAGCAACTTTAGGTGAGATGATAAACATAAACTATGAAACCTAATTTATAAAGAAGGGGGTAGAAGGACAAATAATGGAAGTACGATAAGAAATAATGACATCATCTACGTCATGATATAAGGTTAGGTATATGTGTGTATAAAGGTTAGCGAACACATAATTTGACAAAAATTAACTTACATTTTTTCACTGCTTGGTTATAGGAAAAAACAGGAAATTAATACAAAACAGGTGTGGCAAAGATATAATGAAAAGTTAATTTTAAATAAAGGAAATAACCGAGAGTATTTTTTAAACGGAAATCTTTCCTGTAATAAACAAATCCTACTTTGTAGTCATTATCATAATCATATGTACTAATCATAAATACAAATAGTTTATACATTACTGTGACCCTATATATGAGTTGTTATGAATTACTTTGACAATCAATTCTCACAATAAATTATAATTAGTCATGTTTGTTTCTAATATGGATGATTCTCTACCTTCAACCAAACATAATCTGTCTGAATAAAAACTTCATAATTTTATCTGCGAAACATTATTCTATTTGGTTTACTAGAGATTATTCTTATTTTTAAAGCAAAGAGAGATATATTGTACTGATTTTACTAATACTATTGGCCTTGGATATCAAATGTAATTATTTAGTTAATTTTCAAAGATAAAAAATATTTTAATATCATAAAGTAATTGATATTACAACAACCTTTTGGAAGGTTACTTGCAGTCATTTAGTAGACGCATATTTACCTATGAAAAAGAAAACATTATTTTTGTCTAATCAGTAAATACTTTTAAAAGATAGGCCTACCATATTTTACATTACTTTAAACTGTTGCTATGGGTAGTCGATATTTACCTATTGTTGAAATCGTAGTGAAAGATATGTTCAATTTTTGTTTCTGTATTAGTTTCTTTTACCACACCAAAAACCAATTACTCCCCACTACTGCACAACTAATTGCGTTAAAAAAACTTTAAAAACACTTGTAAGTAAAAAAAATAGGTTCAGTTTTAATAAAACAGTATGGTAAGTATAACTTTATCGAATATTGTTTTCAAGTTATTAAAACTTTATAGCTCCTGCACAATATTTGTTTATTGAGAAGCTAAAAGCTGAATCTTCAAATTTCATGTGTAATATAACGTTCTTAAAATTTGTGTTTTCTTTGGCAGTTGACAAGGAAAGGTTAATTTTATTTCAAATGATGAAATAAAAAAATAGGTAAATTCCTGATAATGTGCATTTTAAAGGATTATTTTAGAGCTGTATTTTGTTTCTATTGTTACTTTATCTTTGTTCTTAGATTTAGCTCACAAATTCACCAAAAGAACAATATCAAACTAAACACATTCTGAAGTTTTTAATCTGGTCAAATATTTTTTGTAGCATTTTTTTCTTACAAATACCATTTCTTGTATCTGTAGGTAAAATTTAGGCATTTTACTGAAATAGTGTGTGAATTTACGAATATTTGTTTTCACTGTAACCATGGATAGTTCTTCTCAGCGTCACTGATATGTCGTTATGATGTCATCAGTCCTAATGTCTTTCATTGGTTATCAGCAATCGTTGTCATGTTATGCGTTGAAACGATGTTATCGTTTTAAATGTCATTATTGACTTTGTTTCACATAAACTAAAAGGGACGCTTTTACGATAGTTGAACAGAAAGTTATGTAGTTAAAAGAATTTGTCCATTCCTGCTATTATATCACACTCTCCCTGTATGAATTTATTTATACACCTTGATCAAATTCTCAATCGTCAATAAAATAATAGTTATTTATACCCTCAAGTTCAAATACGTTTTTCCAAAGTTGTAGTAGATGCCACGTGATGGTAAACTGTTTTCAAGTACCTATTATTTGATTAAATATAATAATTTTATTTCACTTACTATTTTGCTACTTGATATTCTAATTCTGTATGATGTATAGATACATACGCATGAATAAATAAATAAATTTATATATAAATATCTATACAAATATAAATAAATATATATATATATATATATATATATATATATATATATATACTTTATTAGGTAAACTAGTTTCTTTATCTAAGCCGGAATTGACATTAAAAAAAATATTGCTGTTGATGTAAATGTGATCTAGATGAGTAACTATATTTGATTTTGCGATTAGGATTTTCGTCTGCTATTACTGAAATAATCTTAATCGTCTAAATAAAATCAGATTCAGCTCCAATATCACTTCTCATTTACTTTCTGTTACATCTAAATGAGTTATTTTATAAAAATATTAAAATAAATTTTGTGCAAACCTAAAAGCATTTCCATTCGACCAAGAGATAAACGCCACTGGGTATATAATATTCCAGGAATAAAAATTCTCGATTTCTTTTAAACATTTTGGGCTGTAGCTGTCAGCTTCTCAGATGACATATAATTTATAGATAAACTCATATCTGGATATATATATATATATATATATATATATATATATATATATATATATATATAATATCCTCAAGTTATTAAAATACGAAACATATCCAACAAACATAGAAATAATCAATAAATATGAAACTCCATAAAAAGGGCGCAAATTTGTAACTCAATAGATATTACAATTAACCTATGTTAGCTATAAAGTTTCATTGTAGGAAGTATTCGATTATTTATAAATTACGATCACGAGTAATATTTGGTTCTATTCTGAAACCATAAAGCAAGTATAACTTACCATGTTTAACGAAGGTGAAAGATTAGGGGAAACACAACCCTTTTGATTCGTATACAACCCACGTGTTTATTGGAGATGCAAAAACCAAAATCGTATTCTACTTTTTAACAAAATAACTTGTTTGGATCAGCTCAACTATTTAATATAAAATAACACCTTCTTAGGTGACAAAATTTAATTTAATTTCCCTTTTAAAAGAAAATGTTTACCAAACAACTACAAAATTATTTCAAAATAAAGAAAGCATTCCCTCTATACAATAGTTCCTGGCTGACCTCAAACCCTATTTAATAGATGGTAAAACTCAGTTATTTATACTGTAGGTCGTTGGGGAGGCTACTGTTTTCGTGATGATGTATAAATGCATATTTGCCAATGGGTTATTGATAACAAATTATTGTACCGAATAATTTATTTTTGGAAAGATGTTTTGCGGGTTGACTGAATTATTATTTACTTACTACAATAATAAGGTAATGTATTTATGTTATATCTGTGGTACCCTGAACGTGCGTATCTATCCTTGTAGTTCCTTACGGTTTGGAAGATGGTATTCTTGGACTCGCTTTAGCTATACCTCGAGAATTATTGGTATTACCTCGACTCGTTTCCCTTTACTACTTTCTTTACACTTAACGACTCTATATATCTTTTTCCATGAGAATACAAGTAAATATTTGTCTTTACACACCTTAAATAGCTTCAAGGGATTTATAATCATCTTAAAGGACTAGGGCTAATACCCATTATACCATAGTTCACGCGAAACAATTTTTAGTTTTCAGGTCAATATCAGTAAAATAATTTGCGTAATATTTTAAAAAATTATCTAAACATGTTTTGTCATAATATAAAAGATATGAGCAAACTCACGCAATACTATTATTTTGTTATACGTTAAAACACTATTCACAATAATTCAACTGAATGGTTTACCAAACACTACCTACAATTAGCAGATTATTTTGTTGTTTGTGATCCAAATTCTTAAAATCGCGCCTTTTATTAAAATGTTTGTTTGTAATATTGCCATATATAAAGCTAGAGCCTATAATCTAAGCAATCGATTTTTTTTACAATAATCATGATAACAACAAGAACAGTTTACAAACATAATATATATGAAAACGTAATACTTGTAAGAGAAATTAAAATCTGTGTCTTGATATTGATTACGTTAGTATATCCAAATAAGTTCTGTTTGTTTTCCATATACCTTTACAATTTTTGTACGAACACATCATTGCTCCAAAAATATATAAAACCCCAAGCAAAGCTTTATTTTTTTTCAAAAGATGTTTCATTTGCATCTCTCCCTTGACAAATTACCCGTTTTGGTCTGTATATATTTATTTGTGTACACACTATGTAATGAATCGAGTCATTATAAAGCCACTGATTCCAAGCTTTCAGGGGTGGATTCGTATTTTTGCTTGTCCCTTTACACCGGGCAAATGAGTTATAAAATTACGGGAAGGGATTCTTACATTTTGATGAGCCGTTTGGTGATACCATTTTGTTGGTGGACAATCACTCTACCTTCTTTGTCAAATATAGATTTACCGAAGTAACAGGTAACGCATTAACTACATGGTAACTCATCTTCGTCAGATGTGTACTCATTCAAGTTCAGTTCTAAGCGACAGTTTTTAGTGTATTTTCATTCTAAATTAACATTAATGTTATTTATATTACCAGAGTTAACTGGATTTTCAATTTCTAAATCCAAATTTCGGCCAAAGTCTGTATAAACAACATAAGCCTGATCAACATTATCACTTTCTTCACTTATTCTGAAGATGCTCCGTATAGTTTATTTTCCTTTTCTTTTAACAAGCGATTTATAAAATTTGTATCGTCTCATATCGTCATGACGAAATATGAATGTAGATAATTTAAAATTGATTATTAGGTTTATAAATTGAAGGGAACTTCTGTTATAAATTCCTCACAAAATAAGAAAAGTTATGAAATTTAGTCATAACAATCTAGCAAAAAATACAAATCAAAAATAATTTAAGTGATAAAATCTAGCAGACTTTTTAATAGAAACAGTCTCCACTTATAAAAACCTCGCAAAACACCAATAAAAAAAGACTTATTTATATATACGTAGCAAAATATAAATAGAAATAGATTTCACTTAGATTTAGAGGGACCAGTGTTGTAACGTAAAGACTTGCGCGGGGTAAACATTTTCCCAGCTGTTGCCACAATAATTTCAAACCGTTATAAGTAATCAAAAATGGTTAAACTAAGTGATGTAGGGACAGAAATAGATACAGGGTGAGTCATTAGATGATATGTAAGATGGAAGAATTTCATGATTTGATAGTTACTCCTCGCGAGTCCTCTAGGGTTCAAAATTACTTGGCAAAGGTTTTCACTTCCTGCTAGCATTTCTTCATGGCCAATTGATCTTGTTGATACTGGGTTCTTCTTTCTTCATCCTTTGGCTTTCAGAAAGCGAAACCCTAGGTAAGTGGTTACTATTTTAGTTACATTTTTTGAGAAATGAAAGTACCGATGTCCAATTCTGGATTTATAAATTACGTTATACATTTTACGATAGAAACGTTCTTGTAGACGCCATCTGGCCTATAGACTGTCTTGTGTAGCTACACACCTGCATCGTTTCGATCGGCAATTGTAAATTTTCATTTTTTTTTACTCCTCTAAAAACTCGTGCGGTTTCATATTCTTTAATCCTCATTACATTCTCATCCAGCCGCTTTGTCTCACAACACCGATAAATCATTTACGTGTTTTAGATTGTTTCTCCCTTACGTGAACCAGCTTGATTAGCAATCGTTATCGTTCTCTCCATTCCTAATTTGTCTATTTCATTTGAATTTGCTGTAGTTTTTATTAGCTAAAGTTTTATGGTTTTTGATATAACTATGGTTGTTTTACAATTTACTTGCTCTTTAGAAATGTCGATGGTAATTATAGGTGATCAGGTACGCTAGATAGTAATTTTAGTTACTTTCTTGCGTTTAATTATAGGTAGTACACTTCCGGTTTGTCAAATTTATTTGTTAATTACAATTTTAATTATTTACTATAAATAATGGCTAATTTCACCCTGTTATTCCATGCGTTGGTTTAAATTTTTCTTAGCATTTAACTTTCACCATTAGGTAGTTACAACAAAATTTTTAAAATTCAAAATTTTTAACATTTTTTTTTTTTTTTGCAATGGCAAGCTGCCTGTTGCCACATATATTCCAGTGTAGTTATCCAAAGGATTAATAATGTTGTTGTTTTGTACAAGCCCACTGTATAGATATAGAATGTAGTATTCCTTTCACCTTTGTTTTAAGTTAGAATTTCTACT
Organism: Prosapia bicincta; assembly: GCA_036971475.1. Lineage (NCBI taxonomy): Eukaryota > Metazoa > Arthropoda > Insecta > Hemiptera > Cercopidae > Prosapia > Prosapia bicincta. Next base: position 186,293,130 of record JBAIZL010000001.1, read on the forward strand.
AGCAACAATCTTTGATGATGATGACTTTGCCATTGAAACAAGTCTGTGTAAATGAATAAATAATTTCCGAATTTTGTTTACGTCTTTTATTTGTTATTATCATAATCTTACAAGCTAACATCAAAGAATATTTCCTAAAAATATCAATGAGGAATTAAATATAGAGCTTTAGAACAATATAACACTTTTAACAATAAGGTGTTTCATGTAAATTAATTTATATATTTAATTTTTATTTAATAATTATATCGTCCCGATATAACAGAAAATTATTGTTTGATTGCTGCACGTTGTGAAGCTAGCGTAGGTATTAAGCGCTCCCAGCGGGTGAAATAGAAAAATATCGTACGAGTTAGTAACGTAGGGTAATTAACCACATCACACCATTTGACGTAAGCATTAGGCGATACTTCTGAAATAATCAGAATATTCATATATATAAATAAGGGTGGGAGTTGGTTTGAAAATGTCAGTTAGCGCGTCCTTGTAACGACCCCACTTTTTTAAAAGTCTTTGAACGAGACGGACGTGATGGCACTTTCGTTCATAACCTAGAAATTATTAAGCTTCCAGTATTCAAAATTTAAGATGTCAAGGCCGGTACCAAATTTTATTAACGCTACTTTAGAAGAAGTCAAATGCGATTATTTATGTGTTCCCAATAAGTAAAGTTAATATCATTTTTTGTTTAGGAGCGGTGATTTGTAAGAGCTATGTGTTAAGTTTCAGTTAAAGAGGAGATAATTCTTAAAATGCTGGGTATTGTCGAAGAAGAAGAAATTCGGGCTACCGGAAATTTCGTTAGACAGGTCTTTGATAATTCTGATCAAAGAGAATCTCCAGATAATGACCCAGACGAAAAAGCCTATGAAAATGGAAATGAAACAAATGAAGACATATTATGTGAATCTGAAAACGACGAAATTGACTAATTTGCTGAAAATCTGTCAGATATTGGCGTTATAAAGGCGATACCACTAACAACTCTCCAGGAACCTATGACAGTGCAATTTGACTATGGGAAAAAAGCATTCTCTACCATAATGCGAAAATGCTGTAGTATACTGAACAAGTAAATCGAGGGAGGAAAGAAAGAAAAAAAATAATTCTGATAAGAGTGAATCGAGTAATTACTCCAGAGCCGATTGCGTTATGAGCGCAATACTTTTTTCATCCACTAATTTGAGGGGTTATATATTTGAAATAAAACATTCCTTATGTTCACTAAATATATTAATTATTTCATATATATATATGTACTATCAGGATAACAAATTTTTATTTTTGTTTATTTATGTACTATCACGATTAAATATTATTACTTGTAGACATTTAATTACTTTATTATAGATAAATGACCCGCAAACGCCTCTCCTGTAATGAAAACAGTGGTCTAGTATGCATTCCTTACACGTTTTAACAATTCAAAACATTTGTAGAAAAATTACGCTTAGATATTAAAAATTGTCATTTAAAAACCGATAAATTAAAAGGCGTTTATATTTAAACGGTTTTTTGTGTTAAATAACCCTACTAAAGGGCCTGTTCCCGTTTAAAGTTATATGCCCCCCTCAAAGGTTAAATGAATTTCAGTCGAGTTTTAAGAGAACGAAAGAGAGTAAAATATCGGTTTTGGCGGCTGTAAGTAAGGGCACCATATTTCAGTTTTAAATTCAACTAAAATATTTTACCAGTTACGAAATGGTCTACCTATATTATTATTGATTTTAAAGTTCCATAGAAATCTATGAAATACATATTTTCTCACGACAAAAACTACTTAACAAATTTTGAAAGTGAATAATTAAAAATTATGATTCTGTTGAAGACAGAAGTGGTCACTGACCAGGCGTGAGTAATGGAGCTCCATTTCGGAAAGCCTTAAACTAAACCCAAACTAGAAATACCCATTCCCGGAAATATGTTCCGATAGTTTCGCTTGGTGATAAATACGAGGGAAACCTATTTTTTGGATAATCCTCATACAAACAGAACATTATTCTGCAACTCAAAGTATCCTAGTAAAATGTAAAACTCTGCTACTAAAATATGCAAATATTTGGTAACAACATTGATTTTACAGTAGATTAACTAGGAAATTGCTTCGACATTTTTGTGTAATTCTTAAGTTATATAAACAGCATTGTCCTATTTCTGATACAAACAATCGTTTTTTATTTGCTTCGAAATACATAGCTGTTACTACCTCAAAAAAATTATATTTCTGACTAAATTTATATATCAATTTTTTTTTGTAATAGGTTGTGGTCTTCAATTGGATACCTTCCCAACTACCCTGCGATAGATCCACATCCATGGTTTTATAGTTGTCTGTGTAGCCTTTTATATATCTATGAAAAGATTCTAACGTCCAGCTCTGTAGGAAATGTCTATTGTCATAGGTCAGTACGTAACAAGTAAATAAAAACGTACCTCTATTTTCAATCGAATGCTTTTAAAAAGATATAAGCTGAATTCCAAAGTGATTACTACGCCTAAATTGGTCTCTCCACAATATATAATTATTTCATTCTAAATTTTACATCCTGTGAATTTTTAAAAGATAGTTGATGCTAATTCTAATCCTAGACCATCTAAGAACTGACGTCCTAAATGAGACCGAATACGACATTTGTCTTCGTTTATTATTTTAGACGTTTTAGGAAATGGTAAATAAATGGAATTTTGAGAACACCCGAATCGCATTTAAAACATATTCCTTTAAATTCCGAAAGTTGTTTTAATAATTCAAATGTATCTTTAGCGGTTGTTTTATATAATTACAGTTTATTGATTAAATAACACTCCTAGTTTGAAATTCACGGAGTTAAATGACACTTGGACATTTATTTCAAGATGTTACCTCAGTTCGTTAAAAGAAAAACCTTGAACTTCTATTACTACTGAATATATTAATCACCATCGAGCCAAAAGAGATTTTAGAGATACAAAATCGAATTCCAAAAAAATTTTACCATTTTTTATTTTCCTTTGTTAAACAAAAAAAAAAAATATAATTTAATTCGTAATTATTGACTTGTGGATAAAAGTACTTTGAAATAAAGTAAACAAGGTATTGTGCTGTAAATGTTGTTACGAATATAAAAGCAGTTACTACAGAAACCAATGTTCAATCAAGAGGCTTAAACATACAGATAACATATACCACTGCCATTTCGATGCTAATAACTTCTAAATATAGGTTCACGTAAGTTGCTACATAGTCTCCCGCAACTCAGCAATTGTTTTATTTTCTATTAGCTACGTATTCATAGAATTTATACGGTACTACCGCCACAAGCCCTTACTCATATCACAGCAATCACCTAGTTCAGTATAACCTTCTATTACATTTAGCTAGATATTTACCATTTTGAATCTCTTACTCACTTCACAAGCTCTAACTGTTATCAAACCCATTGCTAATGATCACTATATGCCATTTTGTTACTATTAGGTTGATCTTTATGAAGTTTTACGATTCACTAAATTTACAAGCCCTAACACTTGTTAAAAGCATTCCCCCTGTTTTAAGTAGAGGAGCGTCCTTTAGAACTAGCTAGCTATTTACAAGGCTTCATCCATTATTTATCTCGACAGCCCCATTCTTTATCAAACTCACTGTTCTTTATTAGTATAGGTACTTCTTTTTTTATTAACTAGATATTTATAGGATTATATCCACTACCTACTTCACACACCATAACTCTTATCCGAGTCATTACCCTTGTTAAGTATATTTCTATGCACGTATAGGTGCTTATAGTCTAGTTTCTACTTAAATCATTCCAAAAACCACTCCTTACAATTATCAGAGCAAAATAATGTCCTGTTTTTACTTCTGCCTATTTCAATTAACCTTTTTTACACTAATCATTGTCACTGCTTGTAAAAATATTCGTGAAAGGACAACCCCTATTAGACAGGTGCAAGTTCCTAATTAAATTCTAACCATACTCATTATCACCTACCTAATAGTCGTAGTAAACAATAATAATATTTTAATGTTAGTAAAAAAGTAGTAATAATATTGTAATAAAGGTGTAATTGAAAAGTCATACTACGTTACTAAATTTTCGCCCACGCTCAAGCAATAAGAAAAGATATAACTCACCCTTACATATCGTTCACTACACCTAGATAAACAAAACGTGTGTGACAAAATAATTTTTATGAATTCAGAATACCAAGCTGTGTCGATTAACAGGCATAACAGGTTTTCTATTCCATGTCAAAGTTAGGTTATTATCAACTCAATTATTACTACGAAATATTATTGCAAAACTTTACATCAAGTTTGCTTTTATTTGAAAACAATTTCAATTAAATTAGGCAGAGGCAATTTAAATTATTAAAAATTGTAAATCATATCGTTAGGTGGTATAATCTATAAATGAAATGGTAAATCAATAGTCCTAATCAAAAAGTTGGAAGAAAGTATCGCCTAAACTGGGAATTGTGAATTATTTTCGCATTGAAACAAGGGATTGTGCTTAAATTCGAAACCAATGAGGTTGTGTGAATTTAAATTGCTGAATTCAATTTGAATGTTTTCTTAACGATTATCTTTCGAGATAAATAAATTTAAATAATCTAAAATGAAAATATTGGCTTTTACTTTTTATTTTACTGAAAATATTATGCGAATCGTGACGATAGGTAAAACAGTATAGGTACTACTGTAACTAGGTGCAAAATGTTACATTAATGATCACCATAGATATAATTATAGGTATTTCTAAAACTATGTCATTCGCGTACAGGCTTCGATATATGTTTATTAAATGAACTAAATGAAATACTATTCAATAATTTAAACTATAACTTTAGGTAGGTCTAATATAAAAAGCACTAAATCTTTATTTTTGACCATGCAAAGGATGAGAGAAAATAAAGATATATATTTTATTTTATTTCAAGACCCAACTCAGATTGAGAAGAAAAGTCGTACTTGGATTTCTACAACTATCCGACTTATTTGGTTCTTCGAGTAATGCAATGATCTTCGAGCAGGACCTTTACGCGAAAACTTTATGTGTGGCCCAGACTATGACTTATAGAGCTAATGATAGCAGTGTCAATTTATGTAGTAGTTACCTAGAAGCAAATCTGGCATCACGAGAATTGGTCAACCATTACCTAATATTAAAGATACTAAATACTTAGCCTAACGTTGGACGCTAAAATGGACTAAAAATCCGACATGAAGAGGAAAGTTAGTAACCGAGAAATTAGGAAAAAAGGCTTAGCGTTAATCACATATAGGTATTCCGAATAGAGCCTCTACATTTAATTGCTCTTCGAAGTATGTACGTATGGGCGTACGGGTAGCCACTCCGGGGATGTGCCTTATAGAAGAAAATCTATAGGTTATTGAGCGTTTACAAAATATAAAGTGTTGTTAGACATAGAGAGGGATTTAGGGTAGGTTTGAAACTGTACTACACATAGAGACATCAAAACAAAGAGCGTGAGAGAGTGCTGCATCAGTAAATTGCGTCTAGCGGTTTCCTCTAAGGTTGAGGAGAAATTTTGACAATTTATCTTAACAATAAGATCAGTAACAATAATCTTCATCAAGTACAATATAAAAAACAGTCCTAGGTAATGTGTAAATTCAAATTTGACAACCAACGTATGCTCCTACTTCTACCAAAAGTGCGTTCGTTTGAAGTGTTAAGTAGTGTAATTATAACGAACTTTGAGATTAAAAAAGAACAGATATAAATACAAATGGTACATGTTCAAAAAAACTACTTTTGAAAAAAAATACAATTTAATTTTCAAAGACCATCCCCGAGATCTTTCCTGCTTATTTAAATTAGGAATAAAGTTTGTTTCAATGTTCACAGATTACTAAAAACGTTTATTTAGAAGCTGTGGCGCAGGACTCATAAGTACGGAAATTATAATCTACAATTATAATATAAAATTAGGGATATATAAATTAACCTATAAATGAACAACACAATTCTTTTCCCCAGTTTTTCCAGTCTAGGAAGTACTAAACTGTTATCGACTTTAAAATATATAAACGGCTCTAGCGTCAAATGTATAACCTATCTACCTCAATAAATTCATCAAGAACAAACAGGTTTTTAATGTAGTTACCACTACGTTTTAGGCTTTACAGTTTATGTACAAAAACCATCGAGTACAGTTTACAAATAAAGCAGGTATTTTGAAATTCTGGATATCCAATTTAGGTTTTTGCTATCCAAGTACAGATGTTTTCGGGTGTTTATTGTACTTTTGCAATACCTTTTGAACTTCTATTCGGACGATATCGATCAAGGGCAATCTCATCACTTCTTGTTTATTGAGTATTAGTTGTTAAGTTGCATTAGCTAATGGATATTGATTTACATTGTAAATCATTGTAATCTGAAATATCAATGTAAAAATCAGGCAGCCAACCAACATTGTGTATTTATTCGTCCAGTAACAGCAATATCTGATATCAGTTCCTTCTTTGTAATAAGTATAAAGACTAATTGAATTTAAACATCTAAATATCACAAATCATCTAGGCACATCCGTTTCTAAATTTAATATTTACAATAATTCGCTTAGTGGGTGACTCTATTACATTGTTACGCGCAAACACGTGCTTCACAACGCCTCTATATCCGTCAGATATTCTGATTACATTGCATTCTGCTTACTCGTTAATAATGTTAATTTTTTATTGTAATTCATAGTAATTTTCATGAAATTATAGTAAACATGGCACAATATTGAAAGTGGAAAACCAATCTTTGAATACATGATGTACTTCTGGGGTAAATTAGTGGGGAAAAAGTAGGGTTGGTTGTTTTATAATTGCTGTGTCCTGGTACATAGATCTGAAGAAAATTATAAAACTTGGATGTCCCACAATAAAAAAAATCTTGTAATAATTTCAGGATATAATCAAGATATTACCAAACTATGAACTAATAAATATGTAACCGATATAGATTTTGTTTAAACAAAATGAAACTATGATTCTGACTTTAAAATCCTACTTTTTGTATTTATTAATTATGTCATGTATGTTATTCTCTCTTTAAATATATTGGATATACTCGCAGTGGGAATATTATTTACACAAACTGTAATCACGTGAAGGTAATAACCATTTAAAAATTGTTGCTAAACCTTGCGAGCTAATAACCCTTTAGACTAACCATAACAATATATTAAATATAACATGTAACATAAACATCTGTATTAAATCTAGATCTTTATTTACTTTAAAAGTGGACATTATCCCTCATCGAAATTAGGCTTTAATAGATTAAGAAAATATATAAATATTTGCTTTTTGTACGTAGTAGAATCGAGCGATTAAGATAGTTATGACCAACAAAAGTAAAATAACAAAGTTGAAGGGGGTTGCTACCTGTAATATCATTTAGAAGTGAAAAACAAATAACCGATTGTTAGGGATACAGTTATTAAATATAAAACGTGTATCTTAATTTACAGCTTGGCATATTTAATGGCAGTAAGAAAATAGAAGTGCAATTTAACATTCATGTTGGCAAATCTCTGGTGTCAGAAATAAAGGGACTCTTAGCTCATTTCCTAGATTGTTCAACGTCCATAAATCTGAATGGTTTTCCTTAAATTGTTTTGCGCTATAACGCTAACATAAACAATCTTTCCCTGATACTGACATTCCTGAGGGAAAAATTACATTTATTTAGTTTGTTTTAAAGACTATTTCAATACTATTAATTTAAAGGTTAGACGTCAATTAGTTTACTATTACTTTGTGCAAAACGTAGGATTTGATAATGATCCTCTAATACTCAATCAGGCGTCCCTAAAGTCTAAATATTCTTAATCTTAAATATCAACAAATTAAATGATGTAACGATATCACATTAAACCTGTTTCAAAGTCTACAAACATTGCAAAGTCTGTAATATATTTATAAATATCTTTTGCAACAAACGATATAATTTCCGATATTTAATCTCAAATTCATAATCTGGATTTCACAAACATTTTCAGCAATAATCACTAGAAATGAATAATTTACAGAAAATGTTTTATTATATTCAGATAATTGAAAAACGACTACAACGAATTTTAGAAATCAAAATAAATAATATGGTTTAAACTCACAACTGGTGACATAGGGTTGCACGTGAGTTTGAAAGCTTAAACCCTGTCTCTGACCTAGGTTTATTGATGTTTATTCCTTTCACTACACGATATCAGGTACGTAAGGAAGCTCTTATCTACTTTTTTCTCCTATTTACATGTCAGTTGCTATCTCTGTGGATCATGTTGCTTTCTAATCTAGTTAAAGTTCTAAAGAATGACAAAAACTATCTAAATTCTCGCTACATCAGTGTTATTAAATATATTTACTATTTACTATCAATAATAGTTGCAAATAAAACTCCCATTTACTAGGTTATATACATTTTCTTTCTTTTTAACGTTTTTCTATGTTCTCGATAAATACTGCACTGCAAAGGCCGTACCTATTTTGCTGAAGTTCTTCCAGCATATAATGGATATATTCCTACCGTTTATAGTTCTGTGAAACTAAAGTACCCTAAGCTATAAATCCTGTTTAATCATGTCTTTATGACTGGTGAAGGAATCCCTTAACGGCCTATCCAGTCTGTAACTTTACAGCACAGGTTTTAGCTGAATCAAGGCATTCACTTTAGATATACCTCCGTTCAATATATCAGACAAAACTTACAGTATGATGATCTCCAGGATCTAGTAAACCATGTTAATTTGAATCGTTAATGACTTATTATTTTACTATATACTATAAATATAAAAAAATAAAGTTTTTTACAAAAGCTGTAATTTCACTAAAAGGTCTGTTGAGTACCTTATTGTATCGATTAATAACCTAGTGTCACACACAGAAAACCTTTGATGAATATATGCGAACGATTCAAACGTTTGTGATGATTGTGTAAAACAGAAGTTACAGTTTGTTGTTATTTTAGATGAATAGCAGGAAAGTAAGACATTTGCCTTAATATTAAACCAAACATTAACGTTTTTTTAGATATTGTAAGACTTTTTTGGTATAAAGACATATGTTCTTAAAAATATGGCACTGACATATATTTAAACATATAGTATATGTATACATACTTGATCTAATTAAAGACAGTTTTATAACTTACATGATAAAAACAAGGAACGATTCTGGAAGATAAATAGTACCGCTTGCATTAAAGGAAGTGTACAAGCTTGTTCACAGATGCGGTTAACTCCGAAATCAATGACTTGGAAGCAAGCAATCTCGTGAAAGTGATTTGTACTGACAATCGACTAATGGTATCTAACGTATATTGGACACATATTTTGTCGAGTTCTAAAGTCTTTGTGTTCATCGATTGAAGTGAACTTGTGAAGCGCACCTATATCTTCCTCTACATTATGACCCAGTATATTTTCTCACACTAATCGTTTTGTATAAAAAACTTTTGATAAAAATTATAATTACAAATTTATTTTTAATAAAACGTAGTTATAGTAATATGTTGAGAGTACTTTGTTGAGTTCATCATTTAGTCAAATATATTTAAAGATAGGGTTTTGTACATTGGATCGATTCTGCGCGTTAGAAAGGGAAATAAAGTGCTACAGAACAACGTCTAGTAATAGGTATATGTTATAAGGCAGTAATAAACTCTCTACTCAAAGCATATAGATATCTCCTTTACCAGTACAGTTTTTGGCAGCGCAAGTTATCATTTTCAGTCGCATTAACGCAATCATGTATTCGGCCTTAATATCTTCAAATGTTTAATTTATACAATAATTTTTAACATACTGAATAATAACAATTAGTACTAATGAGCCGTTAATATTCTAATCGTGCTACCAGCGAGCGAATACTAAGGATGGGTTACTCTGGGATAGAGTATCCTATGGAATCAAAATCCCTGCTACTTTGTTCAAAAACATTTTTGTTATTGGTTGTGTCTATAAGAAATATCTTGTGATAATATTTTACCCTTAACTAAATATATATTTGGATACATAAACTGAAAATATCCCCCTTTTGGAATATTCTACAGGTTTTGTAGTAACGAAGAGTTGGAACCAATGAGTCAATCACCAAGAATAATAATTTAATAATACTGTAATAATAATAAAAAGGTAATAATAAGAAAAATTACGTTCATTGCTACGAGGAAAACCTAGAAATATCCTATGTTTTGAGAAGAAATGCATTGTTGAAATAAATTCTTGCCGCTCAATCATAGGGTTACACGTAAGCCTAGCCTGGAGGGTGGTTAATCTGTATTGAGTTATGTAGAACTACATAAAGTAGTTATGTATCTACATAAAGTAGATATATACTTCACTATTAACTACAACTTGTTTTACTTTTATAGAAAACCTAATCCAAACCAAATCTAAAACTTTACTTTAGTTAATCCTTTACTTCGTAATCCGATATCAGTTTTATCTAATTCTTTTTATAATCTAAATATACTCCTAGGCTGTATTTATGGCTATTCAAATAAGTAGGCTATTACTAGACCGCGTAAACATTGTAAGTAAAGAGGGATATACTAGCATCACAGAAGTAGTAATTAACCTATATTCCGATAGTTGTTATGACAGTCATTTCCTCGTTGGAGGAAACGTTTTCTCAATCTAGTAACTGTTATATTTTCTGTCTTCAATATTTACTAGGTCTGTCAGTCCAACAATCACATTTAGATCAACATACCAATGAGAAAAATATGATATTTTGTATCTTCCTATAGGTTATATTACAATATTAGATGGTGACTTGTACTAAAAAATTAATTATTGCATTGTTTTCTTATCATTACAGTAGGTTATTCACAAACACTTTTACATCACAATAAATGAAATAAACTACCTTAACTAAAATTCAATCAATATTTCTAGGATTTAAGAGAAGTAATACGAGACTAATTCTTAGTTTTCTCAAAACAATTTGATCAGTTTCTATATCTATTAGATTTAAATAATGCCTTTAAAGACAAACGTATACAAATTCTGTTCGTATATCAATTCATATAATATTATTTATTGTTACTATAAATGTGTTTATTATATTCTTATTTATTGTAATTTTCAAACAAAAAAACATTTCCACTAATGACACTGCAATTTGACTTTCAGTTAATGGCGTATCACCAAAATTGCACTAATTTGTGTTGTAGCTAGAATAACGCATGCAAAAAAACGTTTTTATGTATGAAGATATAATGAAATAGTGGCGAAACCAAAAAAAATACATTTTATGAAAATAACAATTATATTTTTAGCGTTTTTAATTTCATTTTATTATTACAAATATTGTTATACGTATATTGTTTGTAAATTATAAGTAGGCATTGCTCCTCTCTCTCTGAAAAAGTTGGCTTTTTATAAGAAAAATAATTGCAAATAATAAACAATTGATATAGGAATTATCTAAATGAAATGTTGGAATCATTAATCTATTAGGTTTAGTATTTTCTGAATAAGCCGTTCCTTAAGTATAAGTATATTTTCTGTACTGTAAACATAAGTTTAACACTAGGTTTCACGCGCTGCAGGGAACCCCAGCTTTTTGTAGTTAATATTGTAATATTGCTCAATATACGTTTATATTTGATAAAAACTCGAGGATACCTTCCCTTTACCCACAACGCACAACAGTTTTTAAAGTTGGATGAATGTAACGGAGTCATTCTTCTATGTTAAAACATAATTATTTGATTTAGGGATGTACATAAATTATTAGTTTTATTTGTCCACATGGAGAATAATTTATAAGGGCCTTATTATTTTAGAAAGTATTTACTAAAACTCTACCTCGAAGTCCTAGGTTTACGAAGAATTAGTTGCCTACGCCTGTGACAACTTTGCAGAAAGTGAGTGACTACTCCTTTATTTACCATTTTTCACTAGGCTTCTTCCTCATAATTTGCTACCCGTGAATATATTAATCGGTGTCTCTAAAATGTTTAAGAAGGTTGAGTCGTGACTGATGAAAGGTTTATTACACACGAGACAACACATAGTGTTTGTTTTTTTACGTTACATATTTATGTGAATACTCCTAGATTTTTAATATAATTGATCATCACTGTGTAATAATTTAGAATATAACATTTTCAAATGTCAGTATTATTCTAATTTTGTGTCTCACCTTACCTATTATATTTTATACAAATGAACATTAGGACCCTTGTTTGATATTTTAGTGACGGGTTTAAATTAACTAGAAGTTTTGGTTAATTTTTACAGATAGTACAGTTCGCAATGTTTATTTTACCTCTTATTGGAGAAGAGCTTTCCATGACTCGGTCTACTTATGCTTCCTGGTCATCCCATTTAATGTAAATTCTGAATTATGAAAAGCTTTAATATCGACATCGGTGCAGATTCAAAGACGTTTTATAAACATTATTCCTATACAATCTGTTTTAAATGTTTATAGAGTACCGATACTGAAACTATATAAGAGATAAATGATATCGTTTGGTAAAAGCGTAACAAGTAATAACTGTCCGTTTTTATCTCTAGGTGTAACACCCTCTCGTGTTCCTACAGTTGCACCCTTGAGAAATGTTTGATATTTCAAAAGCTATTTAGTGTATTTGACGGAAAAATTTTGAGTCACTAGTGAACATGACCTTTACCTAATCTAGACTGAGTGGGCTGAATAAAAATCTCACGCATCTAGATTGTGACAATATGCAAGCTTTAGATGTAGTTGAAAGGGTATGTTTAAGTTGAGTGTGATATAACATACTTGTAAAGTTTAATACAAAAATTGGGCCTCCGTAAATATCACATTCACAGAAAATTTCGGTATTTTAATAATTTATCTAAATAGAATTGTCTGTCATAATAAACCAGTTTAATTAAGATGATTTCTTATTTATAAGGTAATATAATTGAAAGTACCTCCATATAATGCATTTTGTTACCTTAATGCAAAACGTAAGTGTCAAGCTTACGTGCTAATCACTTGACAAGTTGACAGTAGCAGGTATTAACGTTTTTGCAGGACTGTTTTCAGCTTATACAATCATTGACGTTTAGTTATGATGTGTACAAATTAAAGTTCCAAAACAGGTTTTTAAAAGTAGCCATTTCACTGATACATCTAACTAACAATATTTCTATATTAGGCCACCTCTATAAAGTTCAATTTAGTACCGTTTGAGCGCTGAGTGGTAGAGGACTGATATTTTCTAAGCACCTTGTCGAGAGCCCTCAAGCAGACTAAAGCCATTAGTTTGGCTAACAAGAGCTCTTAATTCCAGCTGGGTGTCCAGTCTACCTGCAAGGCAAGGCCACCCCTTGGAACATCATATTGAAACTCTTTGACACAGCCAACATATTTCAATGCAGTATCAAATTTGAAATTCCTTTCATATTACATCACTTAAAAATTTAGTTTGTGACGTATGAGTTATACCTAATAAAACTCTGTACTTTATACTACTATTTTCGATTTATTTCTTCATTTTCATATATTTGTCCTTTTATATACAGTGGAGTATCGAAAATTAGTTTTCTGATTTTTTAAGGTTTTGTTAAATTCGAGGCTATTTCTATATCAGACTATATTATGAATTTTGGAAAAAAAATAAAAATAATATCTGTTAGATAATGCTTTGATTTATCCAGATGAAAAGTAACTGTAGTTCGATGATATCCGTGCTATGTTGATACCAGCAAATGTTACGAGCCTAACCCACCCGATGGATCAAGGTGCTCTGGAATGTATGAAAAAATACAGACGTTACCTATTACAATCTCTCTTGGAAGCGACTGATAAAGAAGAAATTATTGTAGGCTATCTAAAAATAACATAATTTAAAAGTTGTGAGTCTACTGTATAGCCAAATTACCATCGTATAGAAACTTTATAAAAGAATACACATCAAGTAAATCGTGGAAGAAAGTTGTGGCTCATAATTAAACTGCTGACTATGATATTTATCCACATATAGAAACAGGTTTAACATTTCTTATCCAGATATTTCCAGGTTATGAAAATGTTGATGATACGGACGAACACTAATGGATGAGTATGGGCGAATTTAGGTAACGATAACACTTGTTACGACTATTATAAAGGTACAAGACTACTGAAGGCAATGAGGACGAGGACAAATTTTGAAGGCTTAACCGAATCAGTACAAAAAGGGAATATAACTTACGTTGAAGGAATGGCCGACTTGGAAACTGCATATGATATATTGAATAACAGCCACCAATCAACAGATGTCCTTCTGCTAAGACGTCTATGAGACGTATACGATGTAATAAGGAGGTGAGGAAGACACTTTATAACTTTTTTTCAAAAATCGTAGCAACCATGAAACATAATGTATTCCAAAGCAACACTATCCTATGTAAGTATTGTGATCAATACAGTTCTATAGGCGTATTTTGTGCGTTATGAATTAAAGCAATATGGTTCATTAGACACCCTAATTTTTTCAAAAACTTAGAAAAGTATTTCCGTGTAATCCGTGTTTTCTGTAATCAGAGGGGGTACCAGTCCCTACAATCCATATTTATTTCACAGTATTGTAGTCAGAAAATAGTTTTGCAGTACGCACATTAGAGAAATATGGCAGTATAATATTTTAACAAGAGATATGTTCCTCTCCTGTAATTCTTTCCAACTCTTGGTACAACTTCAGTAACAACTTCACGAAATTAATTCAAACTCTGTTGAAATTGAGTTACTATTACCGCTAAATGAATGAGCTCACATCACTCTGTCAACATTTTAAAAGTTTAAATTTTTAAAAACTTTTTGTGAAGAAACTATTGTTCGTATTTAAAAGCCACTAGATCTATCATAATTTATTTTTAACATGAGAAGTAAAACATGTGTTACACTTTAAATATTAAAAGTAACTATTATTGTTTGAAAATCATAAATTATGATAAATAACATTTGCCCCAGGAAGTGGTTAAAATAAATTATTTATGTTTTTAATGAACATTTTAACAATTAAGTACAATTGTAATACGTGGTATCCAAATATATTCAAACACCAATAAATAAATAGGTCACGCTTCTGATTATATATGGAATTCAATAATCTCCACGCCATATTGTAATGAGCTCACTTAGTGGAAAACATTTTTCAAGCCCTAACATATCTGCCTTTTACAAATAAAAAACTCCTGTAATTCTTGAAAACGAAACATAACTTTTCCTTGTACGACGATTATTTAATAGATTGCTGCTAGGCAATTTTATGCATTATAATTTTACAAACATACGTAAATAATTATAAAATTCTCTTACAAAAAGTATGTGCATTTCATCTACGGAATTTTACAATGTTTTCAATACCAAATGCTCTTCTCAAAAAAAAACTACATGCTGAAACATCTACATCTATTTTTTATACTCTGTAGTGTTTTTTTAATTTATTTTCTTAGCAATAGTTCACTTTTAATTAAAATTATATTGACTTTCTGCATGTCATTATATATTTCAAATGATTTGGAAATAACTTGTTCTATACCATTGATTTCTTTGTGAAATACATTATTTTCAATGTAATTCAAGGTCTTTGTATGCATATAAAGCTGTTGATTATTTTTTCTGATTATTTATTTCCAAGACATACTTTATCCCATATGTTTTTCCAAATAGTATTTGTCCTATAAAATGAATAAAAAAATCCAAAATACACATTGAAATCGTTTTAAAAACTGAAAATCCTATTTTTTTTAAACTCCTACTTTATCAGTTTAGCTTCAATTGCATATAAATATAATCTTCATGTAATCTTAAATTTTCGTCTTACATCATAAGGATATTATTCAATTTTACTGGAATTATTATAGGCTTTCTGGAAAATTTTACAATTGATTTATTTTGGACGTTTTGAAAACAAACTTTTTCATTCCTCAGAAAGAGTAAAAATTACTTTAAAGATATTTTTTAAAACCATATTGTGGTAAAGTAGTTTTCTACTTTCATAACTCTTACAATCTCTTTATATAAAGGAAGGAATAGCAATATGATACTGTTTCAAACTAATTTGAGATTTTGTTACTGCATCTCTAACTGGATTACGGCACACACCACCGTCAACATTTAAGAGTTTCACATGGAAAACCTTATGTAAAATACCTTATTTGCATATTTAAAACGACTAAAATACCACTGATGTAAATATTTATTGGTATGAAATAAAATAAAATATGCATTACTATTTAAAATTAAATGTAGTCGTCACTATTATTGGAACATCATCCTATATTATTATTATTATTATTAATTTATATTAGTAAAATATAAAAGCGATTTTATTATTGTTAATATCCTTTAATAGATATCCTGAGACAAATTACTTTAAATATATTTTTCAAAACCATATTGTGGTAAAGTAGTTTTCTACTTTCATAACTCTTACAATCTCTTTATATAAAGGGAGGAATAGCAATATGATACTATTTCAAACTAATTTGAGATTTTGTTACTGCATCTCTAACTGGATTACGGCACACACCACCGTTAACATTTAAGAGTTTCACATGGAAAACCTTATGTAAAAGACATAATTTGCATATTTAAAACGACTAAAATACCACTGATATAAATATTTATTGGTATGAAATAAAATAAAATATGCATTACTATTTAAAATTAAATGTAGTCGTCACCATTATTGGAACATCATCCTATATTATTATTATTATTATTACTTTATATTAGTAAAATATAAAAGCGATTTTATTATTGTTAATATCCTTTAATAGATATCCTGAGAAAAATTACTTTAAATATATTTTTCAAAACCATATTGTGGTAAAGTAGTTTTCTACTTTCATAACTCTTACAATCTCTTTATATAAAGGGAGGAATAGCAATATGATACTATTTCAAACTAATTTGAGATTTTGTTACTGCATCTCTAACTGGATTACGGCACACACCACCGTCAACATTTAAAAGTTTCACATTGAAAACCTTATGTAAAAGACCTAATTTGCATATTTAAAAGGACTAAAATACCACTGATATAAATATTTATTGGTATGAAATAAAATAAAATATGCATTACTATTTAAAATTAAATGTAGTCGTCACCATTATTGGAACATCATCCTATATTATTATTATTATTATTAATTTATATTAGTAAAATATAAAAGCGATTTTATTATTGTTAATATCCTTTAATAGACATCCTGAGAAAAATTACTTTAAATATATTTTTCAAAACCATATCGTGGTAAAGTAGTTTTCTACTTTCATAAATCTTACAATCTCATTATATAAAGGGAGGAATAGCAATATGATACTATTTCAAACTAATTTGAGATTTTGTTACTGCATCTCTAACTGGATTACGGCACACACCACCGTCAACATTTAAAAGTTTCACATTGAAAACCTTATGTAAAAGACCTAATTTGCATATTTAAAAGGACTAAAATACCACTGATATAAATATTTATTGGTATGAAATAAAATAAAATATGCATTACTATTTAAAATTAAATGTAGTCGTCACCATTATTGGAACATCATCCTATAATATTATTATTAATTTATATTAGTAAAATATAAAAGCGATTTTATTATTGTTAATATCCTTTAATAGATATCCTGAGAAAAATTACTTTAAATATATTTTTCAAAACCATATTGTGGTAAAGGAGTTTTCTACTTTCATAACTCTTACAATCTCTTTATATAAAGGGAGGAATAGCAATATGATACTATTTCAAACTAATTTGAGATTTTGTTACTGCATCTCTAACTGGATTACGGCACACACCACCGTCAACATTTAAGAGTTTCACATGGAAAACCTTATGTAAAAGACCTTATTTGCATATTTAAAACGACTAAAATACCACTGATATAAATATTTATTAGTATGAAATAAAATAAAATAACCATTACTATTTAAAATTAAATGTAGTCGCCGCCATTATTGGAACATCATCATTTATTATTATTATTAATATTAATTTATATTAGTAAAATATAAAAGCGATTTTATTATTGTTAATATCCTTTATTAGATATCCTGAGAAAAAATTACTTTAAAGTTATTTTTCAAAACCATATTGTGGTAAAGTAGTTTTCTACTTTCATAACTCTCACAATCTCTTTATATAAAGGGAGGAATAGCAATATGATACTATTTCAAACTAATTTGAGATTTTGCTACTGCATCTCTAACTGGATTACGGCACACACCACCGTTAACATTTAAGAGTTTCACATGGAAAACCTTATGTAAAAGACATAATTTGCATATTTAAAACGACTAAAATACCACTGATATAAATATTTATTGGTATGAAATAAAATAAAATATGCATTACTATTTAAAATTAAATGTAGTCGTCACCATTATTGGAACATCATCCTATATTATTATTATTATTATTAATTTATATTAGTAAAATATAAAAGCGATTTTATTATTGTTAATATCCTTTAATAGATATCCTGAGAAAAATTACTTTAAATATATTTTTCAAAACCATATTGTGGTAAAGTAGTTTTCTACTTTCATAACTCTTACAATCTCTTTATATAAAGGGAGGAATAGCAATATGATACTATTTCAAACTAATTTGAGATTTTGTTACTGCATCTCTAACTGGATTACGGCACACACCACCGTCAACATTTAAAAGTTTCACATTGAAAACCTTATGTAAAAGACCTAATTTGCATATTTAAAAGGACTAAAATACCACTGATATAAATATTTATTGGTATGAAATAAAATAAAATATGCATTACTATTTAAAATTAAATGTAATCGTCATCATTATTGGAACATCATCAAATATTATTATTAATATTATTTATTTATATTAGTAAAATATAAAACCGATTTTATTATTGTTAATATCCTTTAATAGATATCATGAGAAAAATTACTTTAAATATATTTTTCAAAACCATATTGTGGTAAAGTAGTTTTCTACTTTCATAACTCTTACAATCTCTTTATATAAAGGGAGGAATAGCAATATGATACTATTTCAAACTAATTTGAGATTTTGTTACTGCATCTCTAACTGGATTACGGCACACACCACCGTCAACATTTAAGAGTTTCACATGGAAAACCTTATGTAAAAGACATAATTTGCATATTTAAAACGACTAAAATACCACTGATATAAATATTTATTGGTATGAAATAAAATAAAATATGCATTACTATTTAAAATTAAATGTAGTCGTCACCATTATTGGAACATCATCCTATATTATTATTATTATTATTAATTTATATTAGTAAAATATAAAAGCGATTTTATTATTGTTAATATCCTTTAATAGATATCCTGAGAAAAATTACTTTAAATATATTTTTCAAAACCATATTGTGGTAAAGTAGTTTTCTACTTTCATAACTCTTACAATCTCTTTATATAAAGGGAGGAATAGCAATATGATACTATTTCAAACTAATTTGAGATTTTGTTACTGCATCTCTAACTGGATTACGGCACACACCACCGTCAACATTTAAAAGTTTCACATTGAAAACCTTATGTAAAAGACCTAATTTGCATATTTAAAAGGACTAAAATACCACTGATATAAATATTTATTGGTATGAAATAAAATAAAATATGCATTACTATTTAAAATTAAATGTAATCGTCATCATTATTGGAACATCATCAAATATTATTATTAATATTATTTATTTATATTAGTAAAATATAAAACCGATTTTATTATTGTTAATATCCTTTAATAGATATCATGAGAAAAATTACTTTAAATATATTTTTCAAAACCATATTGTGGTAAAGTAGTTTTCTACTTTCATAACTCTTACAATCTCTTTATATAAAGGGAGGAATAGCAATATGATACTATTTCAAACTAATTTGAGATTTTGTTACTGCATCTCTAACTGGATTACGGCACACACCACCGTCAACATTTAAGAGTTTCACATGGAAAACCTTATGTAAAAGACCTTATTTGCATATTTAAAACGACTAAAATACCACTGATATAAATATTTATTGGTATGAAATAAAATAAAATATGCATTACTATTAAAATTAAATGTAATCGTCACCATTATTGGAACATCATCCTATATTATTATTATTATTATTAATTTATATTAGTAAAATATAAAAGCGATTTTATTATTTTAATATCCTTTAATAGATATCCTGAGAAAAATTAATTTAAATATATTTTTCAAAACCATATTGTGGTAAAGTAGTTTTCTACTTTCATAACTCTTACAATCTCTTTATATAAAGGGAGGAATAGCAATATGATACTATTACAAACTAATTTGAGATTTTGTTACTGCATCTCTAACTGGATTACGGCACACACCACCGTCAACATTTAAAAGTTTCACATTGAAAACCTTATGTAAAAGACCTAATTTGCATATTTAAAAGGACTAAAATACCACTGATATAAATATTTATTGGTATGAAATAAAATGAAATATGTATTACTATTTAAAATTAAATGTAATCGTCATCATTATTGGAACATCATCATATATTATTATTAATATTACTTATTTATATTAGTAAAATATAAAAGTGAATTTATTATTGTTAATATCCTTTAATAGATATCCTGTGCACTACAATGGAGTGAGTGAAAAGTACCTGTTCTAGTCTTCCAAAAACATCAGGCATAGTTAATAAATTCTCTTACAATACGTATGTGCAAATATCAAGGTAAATTTACAATGCTTTTATAAACACAAATTTCTTTTTACGAATAACTCTGTAATGAATACAATTACAATACTGAAACCACTATGTAAATTTGTATAAGCTTTTAGGGATTTGTGTTTTAGATTTTTAAGGAGACTATTCCCGTAATTTCAATTACATTTGAGTAGCACAAAATGTATGGATTCTTCAAGGAGCAATAAATTACTCTTTATGAAAATCACTTGAACAGATTATCCAGACAAAAAGTTTACTTTATATATATATTTGGGTTAAATATCTACACCGGATTGTTTATTTCTTTGAATTTAATCACTACAAAAATATTACATATTACCTTGAAAGAATAATATTTAGCCTTTAAGTACATAATATAATAGGTATAAATGATGAGAGCCTTTGGATAAAGTGACACGAGTCCTTATAGAACAGTGTTGTTTGACTAATTAATGAATCTCAATAAATTAACACTTCATTGTTAATGTTTTAGGTACCATATTTTCACTCTTCTGTATTACTAGAATACATTATTTCTTATTCATTTTTAGGTATACAACGTTATTAGGAGAAATGCAACCAAATCTGACACTAGTTTTAAATTTAAGCTTGAAAACCACTTAGATAGTTTGTGGACTCTCAACGTTTCCCCAACATTTCCACTTCATATAAAAACCGTGTGTATATTCAAAGCACTATAGCTGAATTTGTGTACATACTTTGTGTCTAGGATATAGCACTTTTAATACCTTGTACGCCAGGTATAAGAAGATGGATAAGAAAAGATTATTGAAAACTCAAATATAAGAATTATAACCTGTGATATAAAGACAGAAAATGTTTAAATAAAGCTTACATAAAGTCATAATTCAAAACATTGATACACACTGTAATTCTAGTCGTTGGTAGAATAGCTTTAATATCGATGGTATATTTATATCAAACATTTGCTTAACCAATCTAAACTGCTTATCAGTTACATTACCATTAAAACTCAAACATATTTCAAAAAGGTATCCCGGGCACCCATCTTTCCCCTTTCCGACTGAAATATATATTAGATGCAAATAATCAAAGGAATAAAAGTCTTTTTTTCCGTAGGAAACTAAAAAGCTTCACAAACAATCTCCTTGTTTGCTTTATGATGTTTTCATTGTGATTTCGACCTCCTAAAGTCCTATACATGAATAAGAGAACATTTGTCTATATGGTTTAGAATAAACATGCAGTATCGTTCAACGTCACTTATATCAAGAAAGTCCCATTAGTATGTACCGTTAGTTGATAATAATAGAATCATTAGAGAATACATAATTTTAACTATAACGTCATTAGAGATATATTATTATATATAAGAGGACTTAAAGGTTTTGACGAGAGACTCTTATTACTTCACTCGTTAAAGACTGTTACTATGCTGGTTTAGGTACCGATTGTTCTATAGTTCTGTAATAGTTAATTTTGTATTAAGCTGTTGTATGTTGTAACAGGAATTTGGCCTGAATAAATTGTTTTTTTTTTTAACCTATCGCTGTTTCGAGTTATTTAACTGGCGCCCGAACAGGGACTAGGCGCGATCGCTTTGTGAATAATTTTTTGATCTCTTATCCGGAAACTTCGCACATCACTATTGGTGCTGGAACGTGATCGTCTGTTTCAACAGTTAACGCATGTCGAATTACAAATCAAGATTCAGCGTAGGATATAATTCCAAGGACTACCACTACCAGCAGCTTTAACTTCAAAGAAGACATCCCGGCCATTTGCCCAGAGGATCTTCGCAGAACAACAGACAGTCGCAGACCTTTCGCCAACAACAAGACGCCAGTCTTTACCAAATCGTAAGTACAAATCCAATATGTCTCCTATCTCTAAACCTATCCCACATGAATTTTTAAAATTTATTCGAACATATGATGACTCTCCTCATAAACGTGTACATTATAATGAAACTATTAAAGATTTATTGACCAGTTATTGTAATGAAAACATTTCTGAATTTTCTAGTAATCATTGGCTATTATTTAAAGCCAGTATGTCAAAGTTAGAAGATTCTGCAGAGCAAGTAGCCTATAATAATAATTGTTGTACCGTAAATGAATTAATAGATGTTCTCAAAAGAAATTTTGCTGATAGTAGGGCAGCTTAAGATTAAATTTTTGAAATTACAACTATGAAAATGCATTTAAAAGAAATTTGAATATTGAATTTTTAAACAGGCTTTATGAAAAAAGAGTAACAGTATTAACAAGATATAAATTAGATGGTTTTAAAGATACCGCTCCGGAACAGCTTGTATCGCAAGTAGATTTAACATTAGTGAGAACATTATGTCTAGGCGTGCCAAACCAACTTGGGGAATACTTACAACTATTTCAAATAAAAACTTTGGATGAAGCTAGATTTAGACTAATAAATGATTGTAACATAATATTTAACAGACTGAAATTAACGGCAAGTGAAAGTACACAAAATTCTCAACAAACGTTTAAAAATTTAAAATTTAAATGTAAAAACTATCAACAATTTAAACCCCAAAACTATCAACAATTTAAACCTCAAAATTATTAACAATTTAATCCACAAAACTATCAACAATTCTCAAGACCGCAGAATTATCAACAATTTCCTAGGCCTCAACGTTTTCAAAAATATTGGCAAAACAATTTCCAACCAACCAATCAAACTTTTTCTACGAGAACTGTTCGTTCAAATCCTAGACATACTCGAGAAATGACAGAAATAGAAAATCCTTCTGAAGAAATTAATGAAATTACGGAATTAAAAGATCAAGTGAAAAATTTAACAAATCAAATGAATAATTTTTAGAACTAAAGAAGCCTCCACCCAAAGATCCCCCTTACAATTTCAGTTAAATTCAATAAATAGAAATCTTTCATACTTTATAGATTACAAAAGTAGGAAATGGTTATTAGATACAGGATCTGAAAATAATTATGTTAACCTGATATAGTAATAAACGAAATACCTCGTTACCAGGAGGAATTAACTGTTAAGACGCTGCAGGAACAAAACACGGATCAGAATACGTTCAGTTTGACCTAATAAATGTATTTGGAATTATAAATTTAATTAAATTATATTTATTTAAATTTTCAGAAAAAAATATATTTTATTAGGACACGAATCTTTACAAGAATTAAATGCAAAGATTAATTTTCAAAATAAAACATTAGAATATGACCAAAATAAATTTAAACAAATACTTCGATTAACTAAAGACTTTAAATTAAAACAAGGAATAAATGTAGTGAAATTACCTACAAAAGAAAATTATGATAATGCATATGTAAAAGAATATAAAGATAATTTCATAGAATAAAAAGAGTCAATTGTTAAATGTAAAAATTATGAAGCGAATTGTATTGTATATGCCAAAAAAGACGTCACCTATAGTGCCACCCCTTTTGAGGTATATAAAATCGATTCCATACAAGAATTTACACCTGTGACCGAAAGTTCCAAGTCTAAATCTCTTGATATGGCTACAATTAAAAATGTATTAAGGACAGACCATATGAACAAAGAAGAAAAAATGGAGATAATTAACTTATTAAGTAATTATTCAAATATTAATTAACAAGAAAATGATAAAATTAACTGCTACTAGTTTATTAAAACATGAAATTAAAACAAAAGATGACAATCCTATTTATTCTAAGAGCTATAGATATCCCATAGCTTTTCGAAAAGATATTGATATTAAAATTGAAAAATTATTACAAAATAAAATTATCCAACAGTCTAATTCGCCATACAATTCGCCTCAGGGAAAAGAAAAATAAGAATGGTAGTAGACTAAAATAGTAGTAGTAAATGAAAAAACAATAGACGACACATTTCCTATGCCAAATATAGAAGATCATTTTGGAAAATAGGTCGTGCAACATATTTCAGTGCATTAGATTTAGCCTCAGTTTTCCATCAAATCGAAATGGAAAAATCATCAATTCCGAAAACAGCATTTTCCACAAATCAAGGTCATTTTGAGTTTCTAAGAATGCCCTTTGGACTAAAAAATGCACCACCAACTTTTCAACGAGCTATGAATATAATATTTTCTTCTATGCCAAATGTATTGGTTTATATGGACGATATTATAATATTTTCTGATTCATTAACAGAACACTTAAAGCACTTAAAAGCAGTATTCCAAAAACTATCGGAATATAATTTAAAAATACAATTAGACAAGACAGAATTTTTTAAAAAGAACTATTATTTTTAGGACATGATATAAGTAAAGAAGGTATTCGTCCTAACCCGGCAAAATCAACGGCTATAAAGGACTTTCCTCTACCAACAAATCCAAAAGAAGTCAAAAAATTTTTAGGATTAACTGGATACTATAGGAAAATGATTAAAAATTATGCAAAATTAGCTAAGCCTTTAACTAACTTGTTAAGAAAGGACGTACCATTTAACTCTAACACGCATGAAGTAAAAGACGCTTATTCAGAATTGAAAGACATTCTAATAAATGTACCTATTTTAAAATTACCAGATTTTTCAAAATCATTTCAGTTAACAACAGATGCATCTAACTTCGCCATTGGAGCAGTTCTATCACAGAATTTTGACAATGTTGATCATCGTATTTCACTTGCATCGCGTACACTAAACATACAAGAGATTAATTTGTCTACTATTGAAAAAGAATTATTAGCTATAGTATCGGCATGCAAACATATTAGGCCTTATCTCTATGTCAATAAATTTACTATTTACACAGATCATAAGCCATTACAATGGCTTCACAATTTAAAGGAACCAAATTCGAAAGTTATACGCTGGAAATTACTATTAGAAGAATTTTCTTTTGAAATAAAACATGTATCTGGAAAATCTAACGTAGTTGCAGATGCACTTTCTAGAATAAAAATGCAAGAATCAAACGTGATAACTAATGACGAAGGCATAGAAATAAATCCAGAATCAGTTATAAACGAATTTTTACAAGATTGTAACCACGAAGACCAGGTATCAAATTTAACAACAATTCACAGTCAAGATAGCTCTTCCTATAATTTTAAAATACTGGAAGATGATAAAATAATCAATACAGAACGAAATCAAATGATTATTAAAAGAGGAAACGAAGAATCACAGTATATAAAAATATTTAATAAAAACCGAATAATATTCTATATATCAAATATCCCAGACTTAGAGAAATTAATTGACCAGGCGAATCAATTCTTAAAACCGAACACAACCTATGGTATCTACTTTGAAGATGCAGGGATACGCGATATTAACAATGAAATAGATAATCTATTTACACAAATGCTAAAAGTAAATTATAAAGATATAACCATTAAAATTTATAAAAAACTCAATTTAGATGTAACAGATAAAGAGGAACAAAAGGAAATAATTACTAATTATCATGAAGGAAAAACATATCACAGGAAATTAATGAAAATATAAATAAAATAAAAAATAAATATTATTGGCCTTCAATGATAGCAGATGTGACAGAATATATAATTTTTTTTTTTTTTTTTTTTTTTTTTTTTTTTTTTTTTTTTTTTATTAAAACTGGTCATTTCTGACCAACCATTAATTTACATTTGATAATTAGATTTTAGCTTTTATTACAAAGAATCCATTGATTTCTATTGTATCTTGTTTGATGTTGGAAGCCAACCGGCGTGAGGAAGAGCATTGTTGTCACTCTTGTCGTTCAACGAGTTCAAATGGTTTTGTCCTTTTCAGTCGTCTTGTCAGGTGGTTGTTGTCGAGAAGTCTCAGTGCCTCAGGATTTTCGTGTTGAGTGAGCCGATTTACGTGTTTGATGGCGCTCTGTTTTATGACTTCCTCGACCATGGGTACACCAAGATCGCAATGCAAGTCACTGTTACGCACATACCAAGGAGCGTTGGCGATGTTTCTTAGTACTTTGTTCTGGAAGCGTTGTATCCCTTGTATGTGACATTTGCTGGCACAGCCCCAAAGCTGTATACCATACGTCCAAACCGGTTTGAGGATTTGGTTATATACCAATAGCTTGTTGTATATTGATACCCGTGAATTTCGACCGAGTAGCCAATACATTTGCCTGTAGCGAGTCTGGAGTTCTGAGAGTTTTATTTTGACATGCTCGACCCATTTGCATCAAGATTCATGCCGAGATATTTAGCTGAATCATGATATGGGATAACACTTCCATTCATTTCGAGCCTCTGAGGGTTTGGGATCCTCTTGTTTGTA
This sequence comes from Prosapia bicincta, assembly GCA_036971475.1. Taxonomy (NCBI): domain Eukaryota; kingdom Metazoa; phylum Arthropoda; class Insecta; order Hemiptera; family Cercopidae; genus Prosapia; species Prosapia bicincta. The sequence continues at coordinate 186,320,049 of JBAIZL010000001.1, forward strand.
AAGTTCACATGGACTGCCTTCTGGTCGTTGAGTTTGATGCGCCATTTCTTGGTCCTAGCCTCAACTGAATCGTTTGATCTTTGTAAGCGTGTTGTCGATTCTTGAACGGTTTTCGCTGTCGCTGCGTTTGCTGTGTCTTCTGAGAAAGTGGCCGTGATGACGTTGGCTGTTTGCGGAAGATCACTGGTATACAGCAAGTACAGGATTGGTCCCAATACGCTGCCTTGTGGGACTCCAGCTTGTATTTCCTTGAAGTCAGAATAGATTCGTGGTTACTCGAAACAGTCTGTTCGATATGTACGATTTCAGTAGATTCACAAACTGGGCTGGCAGAAACATGTTGAGTTTGTGAATCAAGCCTTCATGCCAAACTTTATCAAAGGCTTGTGAAACATCCAGGAAGACAATCGAGCAGACATCCTCACTTTCCAGTGCTTTTTCAATGATGTCAATTAGTCGATGCACCTGTTCCACCGTAGAGTGTCCTCGCCTGAATCCAAATTGATGGTCGGGCAGTAAGTTATTTTCCACGATGATAGGTTTAAGCCTGTTGAGAAGCAGCTTTTCAAAGAGTTTTGACATTATGGGTAGATGTGATATCGGCCTGTACGACTTGACCTCTGTTGCTGTTTTGCCGGGTTTCAGGATCATGATCATCTCCGCCACTTTCCATGTTGCAGGGACGTGCATAAGTCTAAGGGACGCAATAATTAATAATAAAAACATTTTTAGTCCTTTTGTTGTCAGTTTTTTCAGCACTAGTCTTGTGATTAAATCGTATCCTGGTGCTTTCTTCGGGTTCAAGTTGTATTTTAGTTCTCGTTTAAGCTCTTTTAATGTCACTTTTTTAATAATTTTAGACTGATTATTAGTGTTTAGGTGAAGTTCTTCTTCATTCGTGGCTTCATTCGGCTTGAAGATGTTTTCAAGATGATCTCCAAACGTGTTAGCTTTTTCTTGGTCCGGTCTTGCCCATTCATTGTTCTCTTTCAGAATGGGTGGTACATGATGGATTTTCCTTTTCAGTCTTCTCGTTGTTTACCAGAGGGAATAGTTAGTGTTTTTGTCTGCAGACAGATTCTCGAGGAAGGAGTTTGCAGAGTCTTCTCTCAGTTGGTGGATCAATCTTTTGATTAGTTGGGATTCTCTTTTGAGATGATTTTTAACGACGGGATCTCTTGTACGCTGCCATTTTTGCCTGGTTCTTCTTTTGTACTTTACTAGGTTTCTTACTTCCATAGGGTAGTTGTATCCAGGTGTTTTATGAGTAATTGTTCTAGTGTTATCCCACACTGCTTGTTGAATAAGACTGGTAAATTTTGTCACCGCCTCGTCAAGATGATCCCCAGTAGACAGGTCAATGTCGAGGGTAATTCCCTGATCCAGTTGTAATTTAAAACTTTCCCAATCCGTAGTTTTATTTCATAAAGTCGGTTTCGTTGGCTTTTTGATGATAGTTTCGCTCAATGTCATGATGATCGATGAGTGATCCGAGTCCAAGTCATAGCTGTCCTCCAAGGTAATGAAATTTGCCGCAAATTTTCTGGTTATGAAAAAATCCAGAACGTCTGGGGTCTTGTTTCTGTCTGTAGGCCAGTAGGTCGGTTTCCCAGTTGAATGTACTTTACATCCAGTTTTTTCTATTGCATTTTTAAGTTCTCTCCCTTTTGTATTATCCAATCGGGAACCCCATAGGGAATGTTTGGCGTTAAAATCGCCTCCAAGGACGAATCTCTCTCCTAGATGTCGGATTATCATTGTGTAATCGTCTTCTTTTAGGTTATGTTTCGGGGGGAAGTAGACTGCTCCCACTTTGAAGTTTTGTTTCATTGACGAAATGCTTAACACAGTCAACTGAGCTTCCTCTTTTCGAATGTTGAGATCCTCATTGTACTTCAGGTTGTTTTTGATTAAGATTGCACTTCCTCCATGTGCCCGATTGTCTGGGTGAGTGGTATGGTGGGTATTATATCCATTTATTTTAATGTATTGTTGGTTAGAGAGATGAGTCTCTGAGATGAAACAGATGTCAATTTTATTTTCATAAAGGTAGAGTGAGAATTCTTCTTTGCTCTTTAGAATGCCGTTTGCATTCCAGGTACCAATACGTATGTTTGTATGATCCATACTTATTTTTTGGATTTGTTTTTATTGGCTGGAATCTTACTCCCGAGGGCATTTAATTTGTTTGATAGCTTTCTGTTTGATCTCTCTAAGGTCTCAAACTTCTGCATCATGCTTTTCATCATACTCAGCACCTCATTGCTGTTGGTGTTTTGATTAGTAGTGATGTTTTGCTCATTTGTACTTTGTCTGTTGCTGCTCAGTGCTTGGGCATAAGTCAGGTTTTTGGCAGTTCTTGGGTCTGTCATTTTCTGTTTCCTTGCCGCGTTTCCTGCTGTTTCAGTGTGTACTGGTTTTTTGATGAGCTTTTCACGCATTTGTTGGAGTTTGATTGGTACTTCACATCCCCTGTAGGTGGCCGGGTGGTTACCTCCACAGGTAGCACATTTGGCTTCTACATTTCTAGGTTTCGTACAATCTATAGTAGGGTGCTTGCCTGCACATTTAACACATCTGTGAGTTTTGTTACAGAAGTTTTGTGTGTGCCCGAACCCTTGGCATCTCTTGCACTGAGGAATCATTTTATTTGTTCTCAACGCTTCAATTGAGATCTTCATGTTACAAATGTATCTGATTTCATAAATCCTTTTCATTTCAGTTCTGGCACTAAAAGTTAGCATGAAGAGAGGACGTTTTTTATATTGCTTCTCACCTTCTTCATCTCTAGTGACCCTAAATTTTTGCTTAACATCACAGATTTCAAATCCTTGATCCAAGAGATCACTTTTGATACCGTTTTCACTTGTTGAGACATGTAGGTTTCTCGCCATCACTTTAATGCACTTTTCTTGCTTATTTTCGAAAGAGTACCATTCAAATCCTTCCAGTTTCATTATCTCTGTCACTTTTCTATAGTCATCACTGTTATCAACATTTATATTCACTTTATTGTCACTCATGCACATAAGTTTATGGTTGATGCCATATAAGGCTTTGTTCAGTAAGGATATGCTGTCAGTGCAGATGATCACTGGTGGTGGTTTAACTGCTTTGGTGGTTTTTTTCTGTTGGGTTTGGTCTTTATTATTGTAATTTTTCTTTGGGGTGGCAGACTTGGTTCTTTTTCTGTTTTCGTTAAGTGTCCACTCTGTTTCTCCTTCTACCATTTCCTCTTCTTCATCCCATGTAGGATACTTAAAGGGAGAGTAGGGCCCGGAGCTTTCTTTAAACCGGGCTGGATTACGTTCCACACTTAGTTGGGTACTTACAGCGCGTAGGCTGAAGTCTTTATTTTGATTTTCCCCTTGCAGTGTTGCAATTACATTATTAGCCGGCATTAATTGATTCTCTAGTGTTTTCACTTGGCTCACTAGGAAGTTAACTTGCTCTTGAAGAGCGTGGAGCTGTTGTTCTGAGGACATATGTGGGCCGATTGATTGATTCATCGGCACAAGTTGCTGCGTCATAGATGTATTCTGCACAAGCATTGTCGGGTCTTGACTGATTGGCTGAGTCGCCGTCATTCGTTGCTGCGCTTGAAAATTATTCATAAGGATCTTATTACTAAGGCTAGCATATATACAATATATAAATAAATGCCAAATTTTTTTAAAAATTAAATATGACCGCAAACCAATTAAAGAAAAATATTGTGTAACCCCCACACCATCAAGACCCTTTGAAAAACTACAAATTGATATTTTTTATTACTCGCAAACTAACATCCTTACTATAGTGGATTGTTTTTCTAAACGTTTAACTACATTTATTTTAAAAACACTTAATGGGCATGAAATTACGAAACATCTACGCACATATCTAAATCTGTTTCCTGTTCCTTCTGTAATACAAATGGATAACGGTAAAGAATTTGATTACGCCCTTATCCGTAACTTTCTACAGTCATACGAGAAAAAAACCCATTACACAACGCCAGGCTATTCTAATCCTCAAGGTCAAGTTGAACGCACTCATTCTACACTTATTGAGCTTCTTAATATTATCAATGAAACAAAGGAGATAACTATTTTAAAGGAGAAAGTTGAATTAGGCACTATCGCTTTTAACAACACTTTAAACTCAATTCATAATTTAACACCAAATGAAATGACTTATGGAAAAATTAAAACACCATTTTCTGATTTAAAAGATCCTTATATTATAATAAATGAACTTAACGCTAAATATCATGAACAACTAAAAACTTCGCATGAATTAATAAAAAGAAAAAGTGAAAAAGAAAAAATTGATCGCACTGATAAATTAAATACATCACGCGAAAAAACTACTTATATTCCTAAAGAAATGTATTTAAAATCTACTTTGCATAGAAAAGAGAAACCTAGATATATACGTGCAATAAAAGGAAAAGGTTTAACTTCAATTTTAAGTAAAACAAAAAATTAACAATTAAAATACATCCCAATTGGATTAAAAGACCACGCATAATAAAATCATCTGCTACAGAAAATGACAGCATTAATGTACTTGGTAGCAGCAGCACTAACAACTGTAACGCTAGCTTATAAAGAAACAGTTTTAACCAAAACTGCTGGAATTATTCCAATCCAAACGCAAGACGCTTTAATAACAAATACTACATATACTTATATGCACTATATGGATATGAATATTATTTTAAATGAACCTAAAAAAATGAAAAATAACATTAAATTTTATACCAATTCTTCATTAAGTACTCATCTTTTAAACAACATTAAACTACATTATGATTATGCCAAAACAAAATTCGAACATTTAAAAGGAAGTCCCCCAGAACCTACTCGCACACGCAGATGATTAATTAACGGATTAGGCTCAGCAATATCTTGGTTAACTGGTAATATGGATGCTGATGATAAAGAAAAATATGATAGAATTATTCAACAAGTTCAGAGCAATGAACATCATATAGAACATAATAGTGAATCGCGAGTAACTATAAATAAACAAATCATTAACCAATTTAATGAGGATATGAATATAATTGCAAAAATAACAACAAAATTAAAACCGCCCTCAGCGAAGCTAGTTCTATTTTAAATAATGTAGAATTATTTGAGCAATACTTTTTAACATACACCACTCTCATTCTAATTCTAAATGAAATGAAAGATATTACTACAAGCTTGGAATTTTATAAAACCAATGTGCTACATTCTAATATATTAAACAAGCAGGAGCTTAACTATATTTTGGAAAATACAAAAAGGAGAAACTAATCTCAGACAAATTAGAAACATTTTGGGAACTCAGTAAAGTTCATTGTGCTATTACCAAAGGTATGATTACATATTTTATACAAATACCTAAGTTTTCTGTTGCTCTTGAAACCTTCTTTCTATTATCATATCCCGTCACAAAAAATGGAATAACCAGTACTATCCACACCTATCCTTCAACTATCCTGAAGCATATGGATTTGTACACTAGTGATAATTGTAAATTAATTTATAATAATTATTATTGTTAAAAAAAAGATATTGTAAGTGATGATCGTATAGAAAACTTAATCAATTTAAAATAAACAGAAAAATGCAAAAGCATAATATTGAAAAAGCCACAACCTTTTATTAAATATATAAATATTATAAATCAATATTTAATATTTGAAATATCAAAAGGAATTATAACGAATAATTTTAAAAATGAAAGTATATCTATTTAATTTTTAAAAACAAACTTTTGCTTTTAGAGCTAGATGAGAAATTAGAAAATAAAATTTGTAATGTAATGTTTTTTGAAAGTTTTCCTACTATTATATTAGAAGAAACAGTAAAACAAGTTGCAAGTAATATTCGTTTTGAAAAAAATCATTTAGCAAATATAAAATCAGAACCTATTGAAATTTTAGAAGAAAATAATGTTGATAAACATTTTTAAACAATTGTTATTAAACTTCTTATTATGATTATTATTATTTCGTTTATAAGTTATTATTATTGTTATTATTATTATAAAAATTGTAAAAGTAAACCAATGTGTACTGTAGTAGAAGATATAGACCAAGGAGGCCCAATTGTACATTTTAACCGGGGCGGTTAAAACTTAGGGAAGGAGGAGTTATATCTAGAAAGTTCCGTTAGTATGTAACGTTAGTTGATAATAATAGAATCATTAGAAAATACATAATTTTAACTATACCGTCATTAGAGATATATTATTATATATATAGAGGACCTAAAGGTTTTGAGGACAGACTCTTGTTACTTCACTCGTTAGAGATTGTTACTATGCTGGTTTAGGTACCGATTGTTCTAGACTTCTGTAATAGTTAATTTTGTATTAAGCTGTTGTATGTTGTAACAGGCCTTTGGCGTGAATAACCTGTTGTTTTTTTTTAAACCTATCGCTGTTTCGAGTTATTTAACGGTCGAAGTTTATGACTTCTATCAAAAAAGATGCCCACGGTAATGTGTTGGCTACATTATGCAATAGTTTAGTTGGTTACATTGTATAATACCATAGAACACTGCGAGAGGTAGTTGAGTTTTCATTATAAAAATATTTCCCAATTTTGTAAGATCGTGCTCGAATAAACAGATATATTCCAAAAATGAATTTGATTGTAAAAGTATTAGGTATACATTGTCCCTCATTTTTCTTCTCTTAGCCTTAATCCTTATTGTAATCAAATATCCAAGCTTGCATATTTACGTTTCTTGATGCAATCATCATGAGTTCACTGATTAAATTAATTTCAAAATACTTAACTAAGTGAATAAGTAA